>UESW01004816.1:0-313987 GCA_900491605.1 Calamus simplicifolius
TGGCTGATCGGGATCAGGGCTTGGATCGATCGCAAACCGTCAGATCGTCGGCGATCAGACTGATCGCCGCAGTCTAAGATCAGTCATGGCCGATCAGGATCAGGGTTCGGATTGATCCCAATCGTCGGATCGTCGGCGATCAGACCGATCGCCGCGGTCCGAGATCGGCCGTGGTCGATCGAGATCAGGTCTTGGATCGATCGCAATCGTCGGATCGTCGGCGATTGTACCGATCGCCGTGGTTCGAGATCGGTCGGGTCCGATCGGGATCAGGGCTTGGACCGATCGCAACCGTCGGATCGTCGGCGATCGGACCGATCGCCGCGGTCCGAGGTCGGTGTGGCCGATCGGGATCAGGGCTTGGATCGATCACAACCGTCGGATCGTCGGCGATCCGACCGATCGCCGTTGTTCAAGATCTGTCGTGGCCGATCAGGATCAGGGCTTGGATTGATCGCAATCGTCGGATCGTCGGCCATCAGACCGATCACCACGGTCCGAGATCGGTCATGGCCGATCAGGATAAGGGCTTGGATCGATTGCAACCGTCGGATCGTCAGCGATCGGACCGATCGCCGCGGTCCGAGATCGGTCATGGCCGATCGGGATCAGGGCTTGGATCGATCGCAATCGTCGGATCGTCGGCGATCGGACTGATCGCCGCGGTCCTAGATCAATCGTGGCCGATCAGAATCGATCAGGGCTTGGATCGATCGCAAACGTCGGATTATCGGTGATCGGACCGATCGCAAGCGGTTCGAGATCGGTCATGGCCGATTGGGATCAGGGCTTTGATCGATCGCAACCGTCGGATAGTCGGCGATCGGACCGATCGTCGCGGTTCGAGATCGGTCGTGGTCGATCAGGATCAGGGCTTGGATCGATTGCAACCGTCGGATCGTCGGTGATCGGACCGATCGCCGAGGTCGAGATCGGTCGTGGCCGATCGGGATCAGGGCTTGTATCGATCGCAACCGTCGGATCGTCGGCGATCGGACCAATCGCTGCGGTCCGAGGTCGGTCGTGGTCGATCTGGATCAGGGTTTGGATCGATCGCAACCGTCGGATCGTCGGCGATTGGACCGATCGCCGCGGTACGAGATCGGTTGGGGCCGATCGGGATCAGTGCTTGAATAGATCGCAACCATCGGATCGTCGGTGATCGGACCGATCGCCGTGGTTCGAGATCGATCATGGCCGATCGGGATCAGGGCTTGGATCGATCACAAACGTCGGATCGTCGGTGATCGGATGGATCGCCGCGGTCCCAGATCGATCGTGGTCGATCAGGATCAGGGCCTGGATCGATCGCAACCATCGGATCGTCGGTGATCGGACTGATCGCCATGGTCCGAGATCGATCGTGACCGATAGGGATCAGGGCTTGGATTGATCGCAACCGTCGAATCATCGGTGATTGAACCGATCGCCGCGGTCCGAGATCGATCATGGCCGATCCTGATTAGGGCTTGGATCGATCGCAACCGTCGAATCGTCGGCGGTCGGACCGATCGCCGCTGTCCGAGATCGATCGTGGCCGATTGGGATCAGGGCTTGGATCGATCGCAACTGTCGGATCATCGGCGATCGGATCGATCGCTACGGTCTAAGATCGATCGTGGCCGATCGGGATCAGGGCTTGGATCGATCGCAACCGTCGAATCGTCGGCGATCGGACTGATCGCCGCGGTCCGAGATCGTTTGTGGCCGATCGGGATCAGGGCTTGGATCGATCGCAACCGTTGGATCGTCGGCGATCGGACCGATCACCATGGTTCGAGATCGGTCATGGCCGTTCGGGATCAGGGCTTGGATCGATCGCAACGTCGGTCGTCGGCGATTGGACCGATCGCTGCGGTCCGAGATCGGTCGTGGCTGATCGGGATCAGTTCTTGGATCGATCGCAACCGTCGGGTCGTCAGCGATCGGACCGATCGCCGAGATCCGAGATCGGTCGTGGTCGATCAGGATCAGGGCTTGGATCGATCGCAACCGTCGGATCGTCGGCGATCGGACCGATCGCCGCGGTCCGAGATCGGTCGTGGCCGATCGGGATCAGGGCTTGGATCGATCGCAACCGTCGGATCATCCGCGATCGGACTGATCACAGCGGTCCAAGATCGGGATCAGGGCTCGGATCGATCCCAATCGTCAGATCGTCGGCGATCAGACCGATCGCCGCGGTCCGAGATCGGCTGTGGTCGATCGAGATCAGGTCTTGGATTGATCGCAACCGTCGGATCATCGGCGATTGTACCGATCGCCGTGGTTCGAGATCGATCGAGTCCGATCGGGATCAGGGCTTGGATCGGTCGCAACCGTCGAATCATCGGCGATCGGACCAATCGCCGCTGTCCGAGTCGGTCATGGTCGATCAGGATCAGGGCTTGGATCGATCGCAACCTTTGGATCGTCGGCGATTGGACCGATCGCCGCGGTCCGAGATCTGTCGTGGCCGATCGGATCAGGGCTTGGATCGATCAAACCGTCGGATCATTGGCGATCGGACCGATCTCCACGGTCCGAGATCGATCGTGGCCGATCTGGATCAGGGCTTGGATCGATCACAACCATCGGATCGTCGGCGATCGGACCGATCTCCGCGGTTCGAGATCGGTCGTGGCCGATCGAGATCAGGGCTAGGATCGATCGCAACCATCGGATTGTCGGCGATCGGACCGATCGCCGTGGTACGAGATCGGTCGTGGTCGATCCAGATCAAGGCTTGGATCGATCGCAACTGTCGGATCGTCGGTGATCGGACCGATCACCGAGGTATGAGATCGGTCGTGGCCGATCGGGATCAGGGCTTGTATCGATCGCAACCGTCGGATCATCGGCGATCGGACCAATCGCCGCGGTCCGAGGTCGGTCGTGATCGATCTGGATCAGGGTTTGAATTGATTGCAACCGTCGGATCGTCGGCGTTCGGACCGATCGCCGCGGTCCGAGATCGGTTGGGGCCGATCGGGATCAGTGCTTGGATCGATCACAACCATCGGATCATTGGCGATTGGACCGATCTCCGCGATCCGAGATCGATCGTGGCCGATCTGGATCAGGGCTTGGATCGATCACAACCATCGGATCGTCGTGATCGGACCGATCGTCGCGGTCCGATATCGGTCGTGGCCGATCGTGATCAGGGCTTGGATCGATCGTAAAAGTCGGATTGTCGGCGATCGAACCGATCGCCGTGGTCCGAGATCGGTCGTGGTCGATCCGGATTAGGGCTTGGATCGATCGCAACCATCGGATCGTCGGCGATTGGATTGATCGCCGCGGTCTGAGATCGGTCGTGGCCGTTATGATCACGGCTTGGATCGATCGCAACCGTCGAATCATCGACGATTGGACCGATCGCCGCGGTTCGAGATCGATCGCGGCCCATCGGGATCAGGGCTTGTATTGATCGCAACCGTCGGATCGTCGGTGATCGGACCGATCGCCGCGGTTCGAGATCGGTCGTGGCCAATCGGGATCAGGGCTTGGATCGATCGCAACCATTGGATCGTCGGCGATCGGACCGATCGCCGCCATCCGAGATTGGTCGTGGTCGATCCAGATCAGGGCTTGGATCGATCGCAACTATCGGATCGTCGGAGATCGGACCGATCGCCATGGTCCGAGATTGATCGTGGCTGATCGGGATTAGGGCTTGGATCGATCGCAAACGTTGGTCGTCGGCAATCGAACCGATCGCCGCGGTCCGCGATCGGTCGTGGCCGATCGGGATCAGGTCTTGGATCTATCGCAACCGTCGGGTCGTTGGCGATCGGACCGATCGCCGCGATCCGAGATCGGTCGTCGTCGATCAGGATCAGGGATTGAATCGATCGCAGCCGTCGGATCATCGCGATCAGACCGATCGCCGCGGTTCGAGATCGGTCGTGGCCGATCGGGATCAGGGCTTGGATCGATCGCAACCGTCGGATCATCGGCGATCAGACCGATCACCGCGGTCCAAGATCGGTCGTGGCCGATCGGGATCAGGGCTTGGATCGATCGCAACCGTCAGATCGTCGGCGATCAGACTGATCGCCGCAGTCTAAGATCAGTCATGGCCGATCAGGATCAGGGTTCGGATTGATCCCAATCGTCGGATCGTCGGCGATCAGACCGATCGCCGCGGTCCGAGATCGGCCGTGGTTGATCGAGATCAGGTCTTGGATCGATCGCAATCGTCGGATCATCGGCGATTGTACCGATCGCCGTAGTTCGAGATCGGTCGGGTCCGATCGGGATCAGGGCTTGGACCGATCGCAACCGTCGGATCGTCGGCGATCGGACCGATCGCCGCGGTCCAGGTCGGTCGTGGCCGATCGGGATCAGGGCTTGGATCGATCGCAACCGTCGGATCGTCGGCGATCCGACCGATCGCCGTTGTTCAAGATCCGTCGTGGCCGATCGGGATCAGGGCTTGGATTGATCGCAACCGTCGGATCGTCGACCATCGAACCGATCACCACGGTCCGAGATCGGTCATGGCCGATCGGGATAAGGGCTTGGATCGATCGCAACCGTCGGATCGTCAGCGATCGGACCGATCGCCGCGGTCCGAGATCGGTCATGGCCGATCGGGATCAGGGCTTGGATCGATCGCAATCGTCGGATCGTCGGCGATCGGACTGATCGCCACGTCCTAGATCGATCGTGGCCGATCAGAATCGATCAGGGCTTGGATCGATCGCAAACGTCGGATTATCGGTGATCGGACCGATCGCAGTGGTCCGAGATCGGTCATGGCCGATCGGGATCAGGGCTTTGATCGATCGCAACCGTCGGATAGTCGGCGATCGGACCGATCGTCGCGGTCCGAGATCGGTCGTGGTCGATCAGGATCAGGGCTTGGATCGATCGCAACCGTCGGATCGTCGGTGATCGGACTGATGCCGAGGTCCGAGATCGGTCGTGGCTGATCGGGATCAGGGCTTGTATCGATCGCAACCGTCGGATCGTCAGCGATCGGACCAATCGCCGCGGTCAAAGGTCGGTCTGGTCGATCTGGATCAGGGTTTGGATTGATCGCAACCGTCGGATCGTCGGCGATTGGACCAATCGCCGCGGTCCGAGGTCGGTCGTGGTCGATCTGGATCAGGGTTTGGATCGATCGCAACCGTCGGATCGTCGGCGATCGGACCGATCGCCGCGGTCCGAGATCGATCATGGCCGATCGGGATCAGGGTTTGGATCGATCACAACCGTCGGATCGTCGGTGATCGGACGGATCGCCGCGGTCCCACATCGGTCATGGTCGATCAGGATCAGGGCCTGGATCGATCGCAACCATCGGATCATCGGTGATCGGACTGATCGCCATGGTCCAAGATCGATCGTGACCGATCGGGATCAGGGCTTGGATTGATCGCAACCATCGAATCATCGGTGATTGAACCGATCGCCGCGGTCCGAGATCGATCATGGCCGATCCTGATTAGGGCTTGGATCGATCGCAACCGTCGAATCGTCGGCGGTCGGACCGATCGCCGCTGTCCGAGATCAATCGTGGCCGATTGGGATCAGGGCTTGGATCGATCGCAACTGTCGGATCATCGGCGATCGGATCGATCGCTACGGTCTAAGATCGATCGTGGCCGATCGGATCAGGGCTTGGATCGATCGCAACCGTCGGATCGTCGGCGATCGGACTGATCGCCGCGGTCCGAGATCGTTTGTGGCCGATCGGGATCAGGGCTTGGATCGATCGCAACCGTTGGATCGTCGGCGATCGGACGATCACCATGGTTCGAGATCGGTCATGGCCGTTCGGGATCAGGGCATGGATCGATCGCAAACGTCGGTCGTCGGCGATTGGACCGATCGCTGCGGTCCGAGATCGGTCGTGGCTGATCGGGATCAGGTCTTGGATCGATCGCAACCGTCGGGTCGTCAGCGATCGGACCGATCGCCGAGATTCGAGATCGGTCGTGGTCGATCAGGATCAGGGCTTGGATCGATCGCAACCGTCGGATCGTCGGCGATCGGACCGATCGCCGCGGTCCGAGATCGGTCGTGGCCGATCGGGATCAGGGCTTGGATCGATCGCAACCGTCGGATCATCCGCGATCGGACCGATCACAGCGGTCCAAGATCGGGATCAGGGCTCGGATCGATCCCAATCGTCAGATCGTCGGTGATCAGACCGATCGCCGCGGTCCGAGATCGGCTGTGGTCGATCGAGATCAGGTCTTGGATTGATCGCAACCGTCGGATCATCGGCGATTGTACCGATCGACGTGGTTCGAGATCGGTCGGGTCCGATCGGGATCAGGGCTTGGATCGGTCGCAACCGTCGAATCATCGACGATCGGACCGATCGCCGCTGTCCGAGATCGGTCATGGTCGATCAGGATCAGGGCTTAGATCGATCGCAACCTTTGGATCGTCGG
Organism: Calamus simplicifolius; assembly: GCA_900491605.1. NCBI lineage: Eukaryota > Viridiplantae > Streptophyta > Magnoliopsida > Arecales > Arecaceae > Calamus > Calamus simplicifolius. The sequence continues at coordinate 6,390 of UESW01004816.1, forward strand.
CGATTGGACCGATCGCCGCGGTCCGAGATCTGTCGTGGCCGATCGGGATCAGGGCTTGGATCGATCACAACCGTCGGATCATTGACGATCGGACCAATCTCCGCGGTCCGAGATCGATCGTGGCCGATCTGGATCAGGGCTTGGATCGATCACAACCATCGGATCGTCGGCGATCGGACCGATCTCCACGGTTCGAGATCGGTCGTGGCCGATCGAGATCAGGGCTAGGATCGATCGCAACCGTCGGATTGTCGGCGATCGGACCGATCGCCGTGGTACGAGATCGGTCGTGGTCGATCCAGATCAAGGCTTGGATCGATCGCAACTGTCGGATCGTCGGTGATCGGACCGATCACCGAGGTATGAGATCAGTCGTGGCCGATCGGGATCAGGGCTTGTATCGATCGCAACCGTCGGATCGTCGGCGATCGGACCAATCGCCGCGGTCCGAGGTCCGTCGTGATCGATCTTGATCAGGGTTTGGATCGATCGCAACCGTCGAATCGTCGGCGATCGGACCGATCGCCGCGGTCCGAGATCGGTTGGGGCCGATCGGGATCAGTGCTTGGATCGATCACAACCATCGAATCATTGGCGATTGGACCGATCTCTGCGGTCCGAGATCGATCATGGCCGATCTGGATCAGGGCTTGGATCGATCACAACCATCGGATCGTCGGCGATCGGATCGATCTCCGCGGTTCGAGATCGGTCGTGGCCGATCGAGATCAGGGCTTGGATCGATCGCAACTGTCGGATAGTCGGCGATCGGACCGATCGTCGCGGTCCGAGATCGGTCATGGTTGATCAGGATCAGGGCTTGGATCGATCGCAACCGTCGGATCGTCGGTGATCGGACTGATCGCCGAGGTCCGAGATCGGTCGTGGCCGATAGGGATCAGGGCTTGTATCGATCGCAACTGTCGGATCGTCGGCGATCGGACCAATCGCCGCGGTCCGAGGTCGGTCGTGGTCGATCTGGATCAGGGTTTGGATCGATCGCAACCGTCGGATCGTCGGCGATCGGACCGATCGCCGCGGTCCGAGATCGGTTGGGGCCGATCGGGATCAGTGCTTGGATAGATCGCAACCATCGGATCATCGGTGATCGGACCGATCGCCGCGGTCCGAGATCGGTCATGGCCGATCGGGATCAGGGCTTGGATCGATCACAACCGTCGGATCGTCGGTGATCGGACGGATCGCCGCGGTCCCAAATCGGTCGTGGTCGATCAGGATCAGAGCCTGGATCGATCGCAACCATCGGATCGTCGGTGATCGGACTGATCACCATGGTCCGAGATCGATCGTGACCGATCGGGATCAGGGCTTGAATTGATCGCAACCGTCGAATCATCGGTGATTGAACCGATCGCCGCGGTCCGAGATCGATCGTGGTCGATCCTGATTAGGGATCAATCCATGATTAAAATCTTTTTTCTTTTTTTAGAATGATTTTGTGCTTCGCTTTCGATGCATAAAAGCGTACAACGAACGCGGCTATTGATTGAATATTGATACGAACACGCGTATCATACATAGTTCAGTAAGTTATAGCGCATTTTGTACGCGGATGCGCGATCAATGAGGGCGAAGGCGCGCACGAAGACTTTTCCTTTTGCGTTAGCGTTATGGAGTGTGGGCCGCGAATAAGCGTGCCCCGCCCCCGCCCGCCCCCCTCCTCCCGCCCGGTAGTACGTACGGCGGAAAACCGGAGGGCCCCTCCGTTTCACACGCTCCCACGTGAGGCAAGCGAATGCGAGGACGAGGGGCGACGCCTCCCCACCGGGGTGTCCTCCTTCCCGCCGACGGCGATTGCAGAGTTCGCCGACACCTCCTCGGACGACGACAACGATGGGTACGTGAGCACGAAGTCGTCGAATACCGCTTTACCGCCCTTCCCCTTGAAGCCGCCGTCCACCTGGGGCGGGCTCGGCACGTCCGGAGCCGCGCCACCGTGGAGATATCGCACCACTTCTCTCATCGTCGGCCGCCTCGCCGCCTCCAGGTGGGAGCACCACAAACCCACCTTGATCGCCACCGCCACCTCCTCCGTCTCGTAGACGCCCTCCAGCCGCGGGTCCACGGCGTCGGTCCACCGCCCGGAGCTCCACAGCTCCCACACCCAGTCCACCAGCATGAGTTCCTCCGGCGGCGCCTTGGGCTCGATGGGGCGGCGGCCAAGACCACCTCGAGGGCAAGGGCGCCGAAAGCGTACACGTCGCAGCTTGTGGTGGCCTTGCCTGTCCGCGTGAGCTCGGGGGCGAGGTAGCCCAGAGTGCCCACCACCCGGGTGGTGCTAGGGTTGGCCCCGTGCTCGTAAAGCCTGGCGAGCCCGAAGTCGCCGAGCCGGCCAGTGAAATCGGCGTCGAGGAGGACGTTGCTGGCTTTCACGTCGCGGTGGACCACCACCTGGTCCCACTCCTCGTGGAGGTAGAGCAGGGCGGAGGCCACGCCGCGGAGGATCCGGAACCGCTCCGCCCATGACAGTCCTGTCTTCGCCGGCGGGGATCCGTCAGAACGTAAGAACTTGTCCAGGCTCTCATTGGGCATGTATTCGTAGACCAATAGGAGGTCGGCCCCCCGCCGGGACCAGCCCTGGAGTTGAACCAGATTCCGGTGGCGGAGCCGCCCGATGGTGGAGATCTCCGCCACGAATTCCCGGATCCCTTGGCTCGACTCGTGGGAGACTCGCTTCACCGCGACCTCGACTCGGGATCCCGGGAGGGTCCCCTTGTAGACCTTGCCGAAGCCACCGAAGCCGAGGAGCTCCCGATCCCCGAACCCCTTAGTGGCGAGCTTCAATTCCTTGTAGGAGAAGCGGTGGGGGCCGACTTCCAGCTCCCAGGGCTCGATCCCGTCGGCCTTCTTGATCTTGAGGAAGAAGTAGGCGGCGCCGGAGACGGCGGCGATCAAGGCGACGGCGGCGGCGGAGACGCCGATGATGACAAAGGCGGTGTCTTTCTTCTTGCGTTCGGGGAGGGACGGGAGAGAACCGAGGTCGAGGGATCGGGCGAGCCCGTTCATCTTAAAGCTCCAACCAAAGAGGTGATGGGAGCTTGCCAGCAGTCCGGTTGAGGCCGAGAAGCCGACGAACATCCGGTCGTGGAGAATCGGAGACAGATCCAACGGGAACGACAAAATGGGGACCGCGGGCTTCGAAGAGGAGGGGCAACTGTCACATTGATCACCTTCGCGACGCCGTCGTAGTCAATCCAGGCCTGGATCCTGACGCCGCTTTTGAGAACGAGGGAAGTATTGGCGCCATTGCCGGCGTAGTAGGCGGCGGGGACGGACGTGTTGGATTTGATGTTGTTGATGTCGATTCCGATGTGATTGTCGTTAATGTCGCCGACGTCGAAGTTCTGGACGGTGTCGAACTCCACGGCGAAGAGGTGGTTGGAGAAGTTGCCGAAGTTGCTGACGTCCATGAGGCCTAAATATTGGCTGGGGAGAGCTCCCTTGGGCTCCTTGGTAGGGGAAATGACGAATGCGAGACCATGACCACCGAGCTTGGGGTACTCAGGGACGATGGCGAAGACGAAGGCGGCGGAGAAGGAGAAGGCGGCGCCAGTGGTGGCATTCCGGAACTGGAGGGCGGTCGGGCAGAAGGCGCGGCCGATGTGGCGGCTCGTTTCGTTCGTCAGCCGTAGTATCCCATTGTGTTCGATCTCCGCCACCCCATTTAAGCTTATACTAGGGCCACCATTGGCCCCGACGCCGTCGCGGAAGCCAGTGTAGACGAACTCGTCCTGCTGGGAGGCGGCGGAGAGAATTAGAGCGAGGAAAGCTAAGAAAAAGGTGGGTTTTTGAGACATTAGATGCCAAGGAGAGAGAGAGAGCGAGCGAGGGAGGCAGAGAGAGAGAGAGAAACGAAGAAGAGAGTGAGCTTGGGCTCTGGGACAGAAAGCGAGGGATTGGCGCTAAATAACACTTGGCCTTTTGGTTGTTAACCATTTGGCACTTAATATCTGATTAAAACTATAGCTTTTTTTATCATAAAAACAAAACTGTTTAGTTTTCAATTCTAGATTTTGTATATATTTATATTTAGAAAAGAATTATAGCAGCAGACATTCCCATGCCAAATGATGGGCAATATGGATACCATCACCGAGTTCAAGTATCATCCAATCTTCTTGCTGGAGCTTCACGGAGGCGACTTCAGTCCATGAAAGGCATCATGGCAAAGATTAAAATAAGGGGAGGAGGACAAGGAGAGAAGAGAAGTGGGTTGGCACATGGTAAAGGTCAATCTAATTTAATTTTATATTTAAATTTAAATTTAAATTATAAATTCAATTCATTTATTTAGCAGATTAGTTTAGATTTATAAAAAAAAAAATTAGACCTAAAAAATTATTCAAATTTATTCAAATCCAAATCAAAATATGCATTGAAGTCAAGCATCTATTTTTTTTATTTAATTAAAAAATAAAAAAATATTGCATTGAGGTCATCTTTAAGAGTTTATGGCCTTGACTCGTGTGATGAATCAGGGTGTTGGCGTGGCCCCGTCGTTTTTGCGCTTTGATATAGGCTCTTTGAACGATGGGTTATAGGGGTGTCACCCAAAAGGTTTTCAGTAGCAGAGAGGGAAATCTCCTAGCTCTGCTTGGGGCCTTTGGCCGACTACGTGGGGCTCGATGGCCTCAAGAGGGGGTTTGCCAATGGTGGCTTCTTCTTGCGCGTCGACGGTTTTTGTTTAACGCGCTCGTTTTTAAACCGGACGAAGTCCTTCGGGGACTATTTGGGGGCCGTTCGGCTTTGGTCGAGGCCTGTATACTTAGGTTTTTTCGCTGGGGTTTTAGCCCGAATGACTTTTTCCTGGCCTTACCATGGCTCGGAGGATTCGTTGCTCGGCCATGCCGAGGTTCGGAGAATATTTTACTTGGCCCTGCCAAGGTTCGGAGATTTGTTGCTCGGCCCTGCCGAGGTTCGGAGAATATTTTACTTGGCCCTGCCAAGGTTCGGAGATTTTGTTGCTCGGCCCTGCCGAGGTTCGGAGAATATTTTACTTGGCCCTGCCAAGGTTCGGAGATTTTGTTGCTCGGCCCTGCCGAGGTTCGGAGAATATTTTACTTGGCCTGCCAAGGTTCGGAGATTTGTTGCTCGGCCCTGCCGAGGTTCGGAGAATATTTTACTTGGCCCTGCCAAGGTTCAGAGATTTTGTTGCTCGGCCCTGCCGAGGTTTGGAGAATATTTTACTTGGCCCTGCCAAGGTTTGGAGATTTTGTCGCTCGGCCCTGCCGAGGTTCGGAGAATATTTTACTTGGCCCTGCCAAGGTTCGAGATTTTGTTGCTCGGCCCTGCTAAGGTTCGGAGAATATTTTACTTGGCCCTGCCAAGGTTCGGAGATTTTGTCGCTCGGCCCTGCCGAGGTTCGGAGAATATTTTACTTGGCCCTGCCAAGGTTCGGAGATTTTGTTGCTCGGCCCTGCCGAGGTTCGGAGAATATTTTACTTGGCCCTACCAAGGTTCGGAGATTTTGTTGCTCGGCCCTGCCGAGGTTCGGAGAATATTTTACTTGGCCCTGCCAAGGTTCGGAGATTTTGTTGCTCGGCCCTGCCGAGGTTCGGAGAATATTTTACTTGGCCCTGCCAAGGTTCGGAGATTTTGTCGCTCGGCCCTGCCGAGGTTCGGAGAATATTTTACTTGGCCCTGCCAAGGTTCGGAGATTTTGTTGCTCGGCCCTGCCGAGGTTCGGAGAATATTTTACTTGGCCCGGCCAAGGTTCGGAGATTTTGTTGCTCGGCCCTGCCGGGGTTCGGAGAATATTTTACTTGGCCCTGCCAAGGTTCGGAGATTTGTTGCTCGGCCCTGCCGAGGTTCGGAGAATATTTTACTTGGCCCTGCCAAGGTTCGGAGATTTTGTTGCTCGGCCCTGCCGAGGTTCGGAGAATATTTTACTTGGCCCTGCCAAGGTTCGGAGATTCCTGTTCAAACAGAGAGCTCGGTTGTGCCGAGGATTGGTAAGCAGTATCTGTTTCTCTTGCAATTTATAGCAATATAGTGCATAATGATTCACGCAACAGGTTTTGAGGAAACAGATAAGCAGGAATGTAGGGAGCATGCGAAGGCGAATTCAGAGAGGACATACCCTATTGATAATATTTACGAAGGTTGTCCGCGTTCCAGTCCGGGGAATGAACTTCCCGTTCAGATCCTGCAGCTTGTAGGTTCCTGGTCCAATAATCTCCGCCACCTGGTACGGGCCCTCCCAGTTTGGCGCCAGCTTTCCTTGCTCCAGCGGTTTGGAAACAGAAGCCTTTCGGAGGACAAGGTCGCCAGGCAGGAAAGCTTTTCCTTTGACCCTGGAGGCGTGATAGCGGGCCACCCTTTGCTGATAGGCAGCCGTTCTGATCCGGGCCTTCTCTCTGATTTCTTCTATCAGGTCGAGGTTGGTGCGGAGTTGTTCGTTGCTAGTTTCCTCTGAGTAGCTCTCCACCCGCAATGATGGGAGGCCGACTTCCACAGGGATAACGGCCTCTGTACCGAAAGCCATTCTGAAAGGGGTCTCGCCTGTTGGGGCTCTTGGGGTTGTGCGGTAGGCCCATAAGACATGGTGTAGTTCATCTGCCCACCTGCCTTGGGCTCTGGAGAGACGAGCTTTAATTCCCTGGAGGAGGGTTCTGTTGGTCACCTCGGCCGCCCCGTTGGCTTGTGGGTGCCCGACCGAAGTGAGGTGATGGATCCCGTGCTCCTCGCAGAACTGGCGAAATTTGGAGTTATCGAACTGCTTGCCGTTATCGGTGATTATAGTATGGGGGAGGCCGAATCGGCAGATGATGGACCTCCACACAAAGTCTCGGGCCCGTGCCTCGGTAATTTGTGCGACCGCTTCTGCTTCGACCCATTTGGTGAAGTAGTCGATGGCGACAAATAAGAATTTCCGCTGCCCTGTTGCAAGCGGGAATGGGCCGAGGATGTCCATCCCCCATTTGGCAAAGGGCCAAGCGGAGGATATAGAAACGAGCTCGGCGGAAGGGAGTCTTTGGATGTTTGAATGTCTTTGGCAGGGGTCGCAGGCGCGGACCAGATCGTCCGCGTCTTTCTGCATGGTCGGCCAGTAATAGCCTTGTCGCAGCACTTTATGGCAGAGGGACCGGCTTCCCAGATGGTTGCCGCAAATCCCTTCATGTACCTCGCGCAGAGCGTAGTCCGCTTCTGATGGGCGAAGGCACCTAAGCAGCGGCATGGAAAATGACCGCTTATACAGTTGGTTGTCAATCAACACGTAGTGGATGGCCTGCAGCTTCAGCTTCCTAGCCTCTCTTCGGTCGGACGGAAGCGATCCTTCTTTGAGATATTTGAGGATAGGGTCGAACCAGGATGGTTCGGCCTCAACTTGCATCACGCGGTCGGCTTCCGCGATGCTCGGCTTTTCCAGAGTCTCCAGGTGGAATTTTTGCTCGGCATCCATTGTCTCCGTGGTTGCCAGACGGGAGAGTAGATCGGCACGGGCGTTCTCGGATCTGGGAATCCGAATAATTTCAAATTCGAAAAAATGGGGAAGCAAGTTACGCACCTCCTGGAGATATCGAATCATATTTGGTTCCCGAGCTTCGAACTCTCCCCGAACATGGCCGGCTACCAGCTGAGAGTCGGTGAAGGCGTTGAGCTTTTCCACCTTCAGATTGCGGGCGATCCGGAGACCAGCTAACAGAGCTTCGTACTCGGCTTCGTTGTTGGAAGCCGGGAAGGAGAATCGGACGCCATACTCGAAGGTCATCCCCTCAGGACTAGTGAGAACTAGACCTGCGCCGGAGTGATGGGCATTGGACGACCCGTCGACGTGGAGGAGCCACCGGGCTCCAGACTTTGGCTCTTCCAGAGAGTCTGGGGTAGAACCGTCCTCCGGGATGGTACACTCGAGGAGGAAGTCGGCCAGTACTTGAGCTTTGATGGCTGGGCGAGGCTGAAAATGTATGTCATGCTCGCTTAGCTCGACGGCCCATTTGGTCATTCTCCCGATGTTTCCGGACGATGGACCACCGCCCTGATAGGTTGGTCAGTCAGGACCGTTACAGCATGTGCTTGAAAGTACGGCCGCAGCTTTCGAACCGAGGTGATCAAGGCCAACACCATCTTTTCAATCCTGCTGTACCTCGTCTCCGCATCGCGGAGCAGCCTGCTCACATAGTAGATCGGCTTCTGGATCTTGCCTTCTTCTTTGACTAGCACCGAACAAACCGCGCTCTCCGAAACAGCCAGGTACAAGAATAGGGTCTCTCCTGGGGTCGGACTACTGAGAAGCGGAGGCGAGCCGAGGTACTTCTTGAGTTCTTGAAATGATTTCTGGCACTCGGGAGTCCACTGGAAGTTTTTGGCCGATCGGAGAGTTTTGAAGAAGGGGAGGCATCTCTCGGCCGACCGCGCCACAAAGCGGTTAAGGGCCGCTATCCTCCCGGTTAGGCGCTGGACCTCTTTAACAGATGCTGGGGGCGCCATTTGTTGGAGAGCTTGAATCTTCTGGGGGTTAGCTTCGATACCTCGCTGGGAGACCATGAAGCCGAGGAACTTCCCCGAGTTGACGCCGAAGGCGCACTTGGTCGGGTTGAGTTTCATCCCATATTTGCGCAACGTTGCAAAGCTCTCCGAGAGGTCCTCGACATGCTGTGACGCCTCCTTGCTTTTAACCAGCATGTCGTCCACATACACCTCCATGTTCCGGCCGATTTGCTCCTTGAACACCTTGTTGACCAGCCGCTGGTAGGTCGCCCCTGCATTCTTAAGACCAAAGGCATAACTCGGTAACAGTAGGTACCTCGATCGGTTATGAAGGCGGTCTTTTCTTCATCTTCAGGGGCCATTCGGATCTGATTGTAGCCGGAATAGGCGTCCATGAATGACAGCATTTGGTGGCCTGAGGTGGCGTCCACGAGCTGATCGATCCGAGGGAGGGGGAAGCTGTCCTTTGGGCAGGCTTTGTTGAGGTCGGTGAAGTCGATGCAGATCCTCCATTTGCCGTTCGACTTTTTCACCATGACGACATTTGACAGCCAGTTCGGGTAATTCACCTCTCGGACGAAGTTGGCCTTTATGAGTTTGTCGACCTCTTCTTCAATGGCCTTTTGCCGCTCTGGGGCGAAGCTTCTTTTCTTCTGCTTAACAGGCCTGTGCCTCTCGTCCACATTGAGATGGTGGACGAGGACCTCGGGGTTGATTCCCGGCATGTCGGAGGCGGTCCAGGCGAAGATGTCGGCATTGCTTTGGAGGAACTGATCAACCTGTGCCGAGACTCTCCTTTGAGTAGCGACCCGATCCTTGTGGTTCGGTCGGGCTGAGCTTCGTCCAATGGTACTTCCTCCAATTCCTCTACCGGTTCTCCCCGCTGTTCGGCGAAGTCCTCGCGAGCGTCTAACCCGTCAACTTCGGGCATCCTAGACTGGAGGCTCGTAACGAAACATTGCCGAGCCATGGCTTGACTTCCCCGAACCACGCCAACTCCTTGCTCGGTAGGGAACTTCATAGACAGATGCGGGATGGAGACCACTGCCTTGAGAGACATTAAACCAGGCCTGCCGAATATGGCGTTATATGGGGACCTGAGGTCGGTCACCAGAAAATCGGTCTGAACAATGGCTACAAGGGGCCAGGTTCCCGCGCGGACCGTCAGGGTGACGATTCCTTCCGGGACGATGACGTCGCCGGTGAATCCCATCAAGGCGGAATCCACGGCTCGAAGATTTTCCATGAGCAGTTTCATCCTGGTAAACACACCGAGGTACAAAACGTTTACCGAGCTTCCACTATCAACAAGGATTCGGCTTACATCATAATTGTTCAAATTAAGGGATACAACTAATGCGTCATCGTGGGGGAGTTGTACTCCCAGGAGATCATCGTCGGAGAAGGAGAGTTCGCCCATCCGTGCCTTCTTTGGCACTGATCCATCTCTGCCGCCTCTGGGGCTCGATCCGCCGGCCTCTTCAATCATATTAATACGACCGACCACGGGCGGATTGGGTGGAGGAGGAAGTTGTGGGAGCTCGGGCTGGCGGTCACCTCCTTGTGTTGCGGCTCGGGTGCCCTCCTAAACTGATCTAGCCGTCCCCGCCGAATCAACCTCTCTATTTCATTCTTCAGCTGCCAACATTCTTCAGTGTCATGACCGTGCTCCCTATGGTAGCGGCAGTATTTGGCGGGATCTCTTCGGGTCGGGTTCCCTCGGAGAGGTACCGGCCGGGGAAGTTGACGCTCTATCTCCATGAGGATCTGCGCCCGGGGCACAGTCAGCGGTATAGCGATCGAATCGCCTGGGAGGACTCCGGGAGCGATTCCTTGGCGGCAGCGGAGGGACTCTTTGGCGGCGAGGCGGACTTGGTCGACGGACGGGACGGTGTCTGTCGGGGACTTTGGGCTCTTGCTTCTTCTTCGCTTGCTCAGCGCGGGCCACTCTCCGCGACTCCTCGACCCTAGCGTACTTGTCCGCAAGGGCCATCATATCAGATAGACATGGGGGGTAGCTGACCTCCATTGCCAGATAGAAGTCGCTCTCCTTCGAAACTCCCCCCGCCAGGGCGGACATAGCCACCTCATGATTAAGGTGGTCCACCTCTAACATGGCCTTGTTGAAACGGCCAAGGTAATTTCTCAAGGACTCCCCCTCTCTCTGCTTAACTTCGGAGAGGGAGTCGGATCTTCGTCGATGGCGGCGGCTGCTGACGAACTGGCCAATAAAAAGGTGGCTCAGCTCGTCGAATGAATCAATGGAACCCGGTTTCAAGGCGTTGAACCAGGTTCGGGCGGATCCTCTGAGGGTGGATGGGAAGGCTCGGCAGAGGACCGCATCAGATGCTCCGTGGAACATCATTATTGACCGGAAGCTACTGAGATGGTCGTCCGGATCAGTGGAGCCGTGATAGGGTTCGACGGCTGGCAGTTTGACGTGGGAGGGAATCACTTCCTCCATGATTCCCTTAGAGAAAGGGATGCCCTGCTCCGCCTTGGGCTGGGGCAGATGGGTCTGCTTGGCGGCGTCCAGCTCCTGACGCATCTCCTGGATCTGACGGCGGATCTCATCTTCACCGGTTAGAGGAGGAGCTGGGCGGGAGAATCGCAAGGATGGCGTGGAATCATGGTGGGATGTCGCCGGGGAGAGGGAGCGGGCTCGCCGAGATCTGGGAGGATCTCTATCATAACCGGCTCGCGGGGCTGGTTTGTCCCCCCTGGGGCGATGTGGGGGATCCGCTGACCATGCGGATCAGAGGAGGAGGTCGCCGGCGAAGAAGAAATCGCCGTCTCTTTCTGAGGATGCGAAGCAGGAGGAGCTACAAGGCGCTCTTGTACCAGGTGGGTAAGGGCCTGGACCTGTTGGACCAGTGTAGCGAACTGGTCTTGGGTCACCGGGATGGCAGGCGGCGACGGGGTTTCGACCGGTGGGGTTGCGGCGCTGTAGCGCCAGTCGGATCAGGCCTCTGAGAAGCGACCTGATCTTGGGCTTCAGAGGCTGCTCTTCTCCGGTTGGCCATTGGGGAGGTTCTTCTCCGGATCTAGATCCTTGTCTCCTTTCTTCAAGTTTTAATGGGACTTGAGACCCTTCCTCTAGCGCCAATCTGTTGCCGCTGAAATCCGTCCTCCGACTCGGGCGCGGTCGATCTCCAGGAAGAGGGGGGCGGACCTGCAAAAGAAGTCCACACGCGGAGGGACGCTGGGGGTGGTCCTCCGCGGAAGACCCTCCGACGCTCAAGTCAGTGGAGAAGAAATCGGCGATCAACCAGACAGTGGGGAGGTGGATCTCTCCGGGAGACCTCTCCGGGGGCGGCCAATCGGAAGCTCCAGAGGGCAGGAGCGCCGACGAGCTGCTGGAGAGAGGAGTGGGGTGCGTGCGTAAGAGGCGCATGCCTGTGCCCAAGGAGAGAGTGTGTCCAGAGTTGCGTACCTGAGGGAATCTGTGATTATGATATTTATAGACTGTCACCTGGGTCTTGAGCGTCTTCTGGAAGGTTCGGAGGTTGTTAAGATATGGAGGCGGGCAGAATCAGGCCGTTGTGGGGCCGTTAGAATCCATATCCCGTTTGTTCTGGTATCGACGGCTGGGAGAGCTCCTTGATGTCTCGAGATCTGGTTGAGTAGGCCTGGGACGGTTATGATAGGCTTTAGGCCACGTCCCGACATGATTCTTTTCTAGGATGCCGTTCTGGTAGGCTCGGGCTCTCCCGCGTCAGGTTCCGCGGAGGTAGATGTTAGGTTGTGGATCGCTCGAAGAAGCCGAGCTACGGAAGCCCGAAGGGGCCGAGCTACGGAAGCCCGGAGGGGCCGAGCTATGGAAGCCCGGAGGGGCCAAGCTACGGAAGTCCGGAGGAGACAAAGGGAGGAGGTTAGCCTTAGCCGCCTGGCACGAATATTAATGCAATGACGATTTTACCCCCCAACACAACTGATGCTTGAAAATAGAACAATATGTAAAGATTTAACATCTACATTCTTTGTTTTTAAATATGAAGGGTTAAACATAATTTACAAAAAGGGAAAAATAATGAAGCGGGTCTTAAAACAAAGTAAAGAAATGAAAAAATAAAAGGAAAATGGGATATGCAAAAAAAAAAAAAGATGAAAAGTACTAAGGTGTGTTGTATAAACGAGCCTAGTTCTATATCCCTTCCTACGTTAAGTGTTTCATACAAATATATATATATATATATATATATATATATATATATATATATATATATATTATTGCTGTAAAAATTTGTTCTTTGGTTTAGAGGCGATACACATCAGGATACGGATAGCGCTTTTTCGTTCGAATGAACCTACAAGGCAGTCCTTACGCAGGAATCACAGGGAATGATAAGACCCTCCAACGTCCAAGTCAGTAGAGATTCTAAGCAAACAGATGAAAAAAGAAGGCTCCAGCAGAAGGATCTTCCTTTTTGAGATGATTTTTAAGGAGCAATGACCTTTGCTAGGGTTTTCTTTGGGATTAGATTGCCTTCGAGAGCGTACCTGAAGGTCCTGAGACTTGATATTTGTACGATGCCAAGAAGGTAAGTCGTTACCTGATTTTTCGGGCACGTTTTAGGAAGTTGGTTGGAATCCCAATGATTATGGGGATCAGCAGTTGATGAAGCTAATTGACACTTTATCAGGAATTTGGAATCCCGTTGATCATGGACGGAGTGTTGTATTTGGTTTCAGTTTCTATTTTGAGAAGCTCATTCTACGATTCTTGCGATCGGGGTGGTTCATCATTTGTGATATCCGGTGTGATTTAAAGCAGCAATGGCGCTTACATTGAAGGGATGAGGATCAATTCTGGCGAGGTACTAAGATAGCTCGGCCATGCCAAGGTTCGGATATAGCTTAGCCCTTTTAAGGTTCGGATATAGATTGGCTCTTTCGAGGTACTGACGTAGCTCGGCCCTACCCAGGTTCGGAGATAGCTCAATCCTTCCGAGGTACTGAGATAGCTTGATCCTATCGAGATTCAAAGACCATCTCTGGTGTTGGCGTCGAGACCGATGATGATGTCGGTACTAACTATGGAGTCGATGGAGAGACCGACTTCGGAATCGGTACTAGGACTAACTATGGGGCCGAGTCGGTGCTGAGGCTGACTTGTGGTTGAGGTCACTTCCGCCTCAACTTTTACCGTTAACTCACACGTGGCTTCATCAGTCATATCATATGGCAGTTTGTTTTTTTTCCAAACATGATAATTAACGAGTCAGGAATCGAAAGTGGCTCTAACTTTTTTTCATATACATAAATATTGACGTAATGACAATTTTATCTTGCATCATATATATATATATAAAATCCTTCATCAACCTATTTTATGCTTTAAGATTTAGATGAAAGAAAGGCATTCATTTGATGGTTATCAAACGGATCCAAAAGAAAAAATAAAAAAGCTACTTGATAAAGGCTTCCTTGGTCCCATCTGAATTCATCTTATTTTTGAAAGGAGTTGGGGTGCAGTCCCCTTATGCTCAAGCATGAAATTACTCTTCAAAATAGTTCAAAAGAGATAGATCAAGAAATCCATTTGAAGTAGAAGAAGAAATGCTAAAGAGATATACCTCGTATTTGAGTATAGAGTAAAGAGATATTTTGATCAATTTAAAGGATTTTGTTATCTTGATAGATGATGACAAATTAGTGCAGTGGTGGTTATAGACGAAGAGTCGATAATGATGAGTTTGAATCCAGATAGGAATATTAGTATATGTTGAGGGATAAAATCGCCATTGCATTGATAATCGTGCAAAGGGTTAGGATTAGTCCTAACTCTCACTCGCTGCACGATGTCCGCAAGAAGTGGACCAACCACTATGCCTCGGTCCCAGTCCAAGCTATCCTTATGCCTCAGTCCCAGTCCGAGCTATCCTTATGTCCCATCCAGACCCGGGTGCTCGAGCACCTCTGCGGAATCCAGTGCGGGAGAGTTTAAATTCATAAGATTCCAAACAGAAATCACACCCGAGAGTGGCTTAGGACCCACGAGAGTGGCCTAGAGCCCTGGAGCCTATACAGTCGCCGTATCTCATGACATCAACCAGCTCTCCCAGCCGTCGATCCTCTAACCAACAAGATACGAATCTTACTGACCTCATAACAAACTGGATTCGAATCCTAACGACTTTCGGACCCACGACGCCTCCAAGGAATTAGGTGATCCTCTATAAATACGACCATCTACCGACTTCTCAGGTATGCGCACTTGCTTACCGGCCCACTCTCCATCTACCACTGTTTACCCCTTTCCGCCATTAACACTCTGCTCAGAGCTCTCGAAAGGCCACCCTGGAGAGATTCTTCAGCGAGAGCCTTCTCCTCATATTTGTTGATTGCTGATCCCCGCTGACTTGAGCATCGGAGGGTCTTCCGTGGAGGGCCACCCTCAATACCTCTCGCGCGAGGACTGTTTTGTAGGTCCGCTCAAGAGGGAGCCCACTCTGAAGCTCGATCGTGCCCGAGTCGGAGGATGGATTTCAGCAGCAACAAATTGGCGTTAGAGGAAGGACCCTCAAGTCCCATAAACTTGTGATCCAGGAGATAAGGGTCTCGATATTGAAGAGAACCTCTCCCATGGCCAATCTAAGAAAGGCTACTTCTGAAGCCCAGGACCAGGTCGCCTCCCAAAAACCTGATTCGGTGAGCAGTGTAGCACCGCCACCACCACCAGTTGAGACTCCATCGCCACTAGCAGCCCCAGTGACCTAGGATCAGTTTGCCTCACTGGTCTAGCAGGTCCAAGCTCTGGCCCATCTGATCCAGGGGCGGTTTGAAGCTCCCCGTCCAGCTGCACCTACTCCACACCTTCTTGAGAAGAACGCGGCCCCTGTTCATCCAGCGATCTCTTCTTCCGGCCCGCATGGGGTTGCAGACCCCCCTCGTCGCCCTAAGGGAGCTGAGCCAGTCCCCCAAGGGATCTGCGGTAAGGATCTTCATAGATCTCGGTGGGCCCGATCCCTCTCTCCGGTGTTCTCTCGTCACGACTCGACACCGTCTCAGTATTCTCCTTGCCCAACCCCTCTTGCTACGCCTGAGGAGGAGATCCGCCGACAACTTCGGGAGATGCGTCAGGAGTTGGATGCTGCCAAGCAGGCCCATCCGCTTCATCATAAGGTGGAGCAGGGCATCCCCTTTTCCAAGGAGATCATGGAGGAAGTGATTCCCTCCCATGTCAAGCTGCCTGCCATCGAGCCTTATCATGGATCCTCCGATCCTGATGATCACCTCAGTAGCTTTCGATCGATCATGATGTTTCATGGGGCATCAGATGTGATCCTCTGCCGCGCCTTCCCTTCCACCCTCAGGGGGTCCGCTCGAACCTGGTTTAATACCTTTAAAACCAGGTTCAACGTTCATTTGACGAGCTGAGCCGCCTCTTCATCAGCCAGTTCGTCAGCAGCCATCGTCACTGGTGGAGATCTGACTCCCTCTCCGAGGTTAAGCAGAGAGAGGGGGAGTCCTTGAAGAACTATCTCGACCGTTCAATACGGCCATGCTGGAAGTGGATCACCTTAACCATGAGGTGGCCATGTCTGCCCTAGCCGACGGAGTGTTAAAGGAGAGTAACTTTTACCTGGCATTGGAGGTTAGTTACCCTCTGAACCTCTCCGATATGATGGCCCTAGCGGACAAGTATGCCAGAGTCGAGGAATAGCATAGGACTGCCCGCGCCGAGCTAGCAAGGAAGAGGAGTCCAAGGGCTCGGACAAATACCGGTCTGTCCATCAGTTGAGCCCACCTCTCCGCCAAAGAGTTCCTTCGCCGCCATCGAGGAACCGCACCCAGAGCCCGCCTAGGAGGTTCGATCGGGATACCCGGAACTTATGAGTGGATGAACTTCACCACATCCTATGGGCCTACCATACCACCCAGAGAGTTCCCACATGCGAGACCCCGTTTCGGATGGCCTTCGGCGCAGAAGCTATCATCCTCATGGAGATAGGACTCCCCTCTCCGTGGGTGCTATCACGCCCCCAAAGTCAAAGGGAAATCTTTCTCGTTCAGTGATCTTGTCCTCCGAAAAGCATCCATCTCCAAACCACTGGAACAAGGAAAGCTATCTTCGAGCTGGGAAGGCCCCTATCAAGTGACGAAAGTGGTCAGACCCGGCACCTATAAACTCCAATAATTGAGTGGAAAGTCCATTCCTCGGACGTGGAACTTGGATAACCTCCGTACATATCATCAGTAAAAGTACGCCCTTACTAAGCTCATTCTTGTTCGTTGAATTAAATTTAGCTTTTGAAGGCCTGCAAAATTCTTATAACTCTCTTTGAAAGCTACAATGAGAAGCAGGTCATATAAATCCTCGGCCGGGCCGAGCGATCTCCGTACCTTGGCAGCGCCAAGTAAAATATAATATTGAAGGCTCGGCAATAACCGAGTAATAAATTTCTTGAAGGCTCGACAACAACCGAGTAATATATTTCTGAAGGCTCGGCAACAACTGAGTAATAAATTTCTTGAAGGCTCCGAGTAACAAATTTCTTGAAGGCTTGGCAACCACCGAGTAATAAATTTCTTGAAGGCTCGGCAGCGCCAAGTAAAATACAATCTTGAAGGCTCGGTTACAACCGAGTAACGATCTCCGTACCTTGGCAGCGCCAAGTAAAATATAATCTTGAAGGCTCGGCTACAACCGAGTAATGATCTCCGTACCTTGGCAGCGCCAAGTAAAATATACTCTTGAAGGCTCGGCTACAACCGAGTAACGATCTTCGTACCTTGGCAGCGCCAAGTAAAATATAATCTTGAAGGCTCGGCTACAACCGAGTAACGATCTCGTACCTTGGCAGCGCCAAGTAAAATATAATCTTTTAAATCCTTAGCCGAGCCGAACGATCTCCGTACCTTGGCAGTGCCAAGTAAAATATAATCTTTTGAAGGCTCGGCTACAACCAAGTAACGATCTCCGTACCTTGGCAGTGCCAAGTAAAATATAATCTTGAAGGCTCGGCTACAACCGAGTAACGATCTCCGTACCTTGGCAGCGCCAAGTAAAATATAATCTTGAAGGCTCGGCTACAATCGAGTAACGATCCCCGTACCTGGGCAGCGCCAAGTAAAATATAATCTTTTAAATCCTCGGCTACAACCGAGTAATAAATTTAGATCACCGAGCTCGATATTCGGAGTTGGTTTCATGAGGGTAGAGTGCGCGTGGTATGAACCGATGTTAGGGCCAAGATCGAGGCCGAGGCAAGACTTGAGGTCGAGGTAGGACTCGAAGTTGAGGCCAAGCTGAATCCGAGGCCAAGCCGAATCTGAGGCCGAAGCCGAGGCCAAGCCGAATCCGAGGCCGAAGTGAATTTAAGGCCGAGGCCAAGCCGAATCCGAGGCCGAGCTGAATCCGAGGCCGAAGCAAATATGAGGCCGAGGCCAAGCCGAATCCGAGGCCGAAGCCATGGCCAAGCCGAATCCGAGGCTACTTGCGTTCAAAAATCATGCGGGTTGTTATCGTGCCGCCTGACTGTGTGATTAGCCACATCAGATGCCCCTTCGCCTCTGAGATAGTGAGCATGCTCCTACCATCGAAAGGGGGCGTTTTATCACTTGGTGGCTAATCTTCATGCGCCACGCATCGAGGGCCGTCCTTCCTTTAATGATGCATTGGACGCTACAATGCCATAATCTTGCCCGTCTCGGTTGTTGGGATCGAGGAGGATTTTTCGAGTGCTAGGCAGGCACATCATTATGGTGAGGTCATCGCCGTCCCTTCATTGGCAGTGACCATCGTGCTTCCCGCCCTGGGCGGTTGCCATAGCCATCCCCAATGGCAAGCAGGCATGTGTCCGAAGCAAGTTAGGCGGGATGATTTTGAAAAGACGGGGCTATAAAAAGGGGATCATCCTGGACCGGAGCCGCCTCCATTGCCTACGCCTTCTTCCCCGTTCTGGACCTATCCGAACCTGTTCATCTTCCTCTTCCCAAGTTCTTCGTCCCCGATTCTTCGTCTTCAAAACTTCTAGGTCAGTTTTGCCTTCATGGCTTCTTCGTCCCTTTCATGCTCAATTTCCGATTCCAGGGGTTATTCCCTCGATCTTCCTCGACAGCCCTCCTCCTCTCCTGCGCCCAGCTGGTCCTCCTCTGCGGAGGATGTCCCAGCGGAGCAGCAGTGAGTGGTCGGGTGATTTCCCACCGGGAATTGCTCGGCTGCCGGACGGGCCATCGTCCGGCGCCGTCCGGCTGTTGCCGGCCCCTCCCCTCGTGCAGGGGAGTCTCCCGAGGAGACCGCCTCTGTCATGACTGCTCAGGAGATTATCAACCTTAGGGCTTGTTACCAGATTCCCACCGACCTTCGCCTATACCGGCCTCTTCCCGAGGATAGGGAACCTCTTCTTATCCTGGTAGGGTCGCCCTTTATGAGTATTATTTTAAGGCTGGCCTCCATATTCCCATTCATCCTTTTTTATACTTAACGTTTTAGATAGATATTCCTTGGCTCTGGTACAATTGGTCCCAAATTTCATTCAGACCCTCGTGGGTTTCTTAGTGCTATGCCATATCCATAGGATAAAGGCTAGGATTTCTCTTTTTTGTTGCTTTTATACCATTAGGAAGCAATCGGGATGGTGGTCCTTCGCCCCTAGGCCCACTAGAGCTCTTAATTTGTACCTCCCTACCTCCGTTAAGGGATGGAAAAATAGATTCTTCTTTGCCCAAGTAGAGGGAGTGAAGATCGAGTGGGGAATCCCTGACACCGAGGCCAATAAAGACCCCAGAATTCTTCCAAGAGATCAAGAGGCATTCGGACAGTTGATTATTGCCGACGTCCCTCGATGCAACCGGCTGCTAGCCGAGGAGAACCTTCAGCTAGCAGGCCTTGTTCCTGGCAATGGTGAGCAGCCAACCATTTCCTCTTTTACTTTCTTTTCCTTCTCCTTTTGTAATAATTACAAGTTCTTTTGATCCGCAGGCATGGCACCTTCACTTCAAACAATAAGACAAGCCGCTGCGAAGAAGAGAAAGGCCAAAGCGGATGGGGCCCCTATAGAAAAGAGGGCCACCATCGAAGTTGTCAATAGAACCGAGGATGGAGAGGCTTCAGGAAGAAATGAGGCTGAGGAAGAATGGCCTCGTTTGCCTCTACCGGCACCGCCTCCGTCTCCCATTGATCTGACCGACACTCCTCCGGAACGGGGGACTAAGGCACCGTCACCACCGCCCACAGCTTCCGAAGTGAAACCGACTGGCTCGGCTACAAGCCCGACTCCAGAGACCGCCCTATCTACCGAAGGGGCAACAGTTGAGGTGTCCTCATAGGCCAATGGGCCAGAAGAAGCAGAATCGGAGGCTAACCCCTCGCTTGTAGCCACCAGATCGGCGAAGGGAGATGATATCGATCCCTCCTTCCAGTCGATCTTGTCGCGCTATAGCTGTTAGGCCGAGCGGACAGTGGCCCAGGCCTCCGTGCCTGAGCTACAGAGGTTCCTTCAACATCAAGGGACCTCTACGTTCTTTCGAGAGGCATCAGTGGTACATCTCTGGGTAAGTTTTGTTCCGTCGTTAACTTTTAGGACTCCAGCTTCTTCATCTAAACCAAATGATCTGAGCAGGCGTTGAACTCTATGACCGCCATGAGGTGCCTTTGGTCCTAGGACGAGGCCACCCTCGACCAGTCACGAGAGAAAATTCGAGAGGTTCGGGCTAGAGCAGAGAAGGCCGAGGCAGCCTTGGAGGAGGCCCGGGCAAAGACTGCCCGGGCGCGAAAGGCCGAAGCCGAAGCCAAAGCTGCCCAAATTAGGGACTTGGCCCGGGCTGAAAAGGCAGAGGAGGTGCTAGAAGTGGCTCAGGGCTAGGTGGCTCATGAGCTCGACAACGCTCATGTGGCAGAGGAGAAATAGAAAGCTGCTGAAGCAGAGGTCTACTTGTTGAAGCAGCGACTGCACTCTACCTCCATCGAGATAGGAATATCTGAGGAGCGGGCCAAAAATGCTGAGGAAATCGCTCGCCAAGCTAATGCCGAGATAGCCGATCTAAAGGCAGCGGTGGCCGAGGCTAAGAAGAGGGCTGCCGAGGCTGAAAAGAGGGCCGTCGAGGCCGAGAAGAGGGCCGTCGAGGCCGTAGAGAATTTCATGAAGTCCGACGCCTTTGACAAGGAGCTGGCTGAGACAACCACATTTGCATATGATGGCGGCTTCCAAGACTATAAAGAGAAGGTACGAAGACTCTATGGTCTCAAGGGGATTGAAGAGCTGGAGCCAGATAGTCCCTGAGGATGATGGCTCAACCCCGGCCGAACCTTAGCTTTCTTTTTATTGTATCAAGTCCGATTTGATCGGTGATTTTGTAAACTCTTTACCTCTGATGAACACCCTTTTGATTCATACTGTTGATTTGGTTTGATTTGATGTGTCAAGCCCGATTGTTCATTTGATTCGCATCGTGGCCAACAAATTTTTAGCGACTAGGACGACGCGAGTATGCGGGTGCAAGCCAATTGTAGAGAACAGCCGAGACTCAGGTCACATGTAGGCAAGTGCAAGTATCATTCTTGGTTTGAGTGCTAACGACCAGGCTGCAAGGTACAAGGGTTCGTTCGAGGGCCAGCGTAGAATCGGATTGCACCGATGCAGGGCCGGGCTTGAGTGCCGACGCAGGGCCGAGCTTGAGGGCCGACGCAGGGCCGGGCTTGCATGCCGACGTGGAGTCGGGCTTGCATGCCGATGTGAAGTCGGGCTTGCATGCCGATGCAAAGCCAGGCTTGAGTGCTGACGCAGAGCCGGGCTTGAGTGCCGACATGGAGCCGGGCTTGAGGGGCTTAAGTGCCGATGCGGAGTCGGGCTTGAGTGCCGACGCAAAGTTGGGCTTGTGTGCCGACGCGGAGTGAGTGCCAACACGGAGTCGGGCTTGCGTGCCGACGCGGAGTCGGGCTTGAGTGCCGACACAGAGCCGGGCTTGAGTGAGGAGCCAGATCGCTTAGATACTTCCGTTAGTGAAATTAAAATGAATGATCATTCTAAGGAAATGTTCAGATTAAATATGTTAATAGATTACTGATAATACCGTCGGAGGTTGTCCGCATTCTAGGTATGAGGGAGAGATTTTTCGTCTAGCTCTTCGATCCCGTAAGCCCCATGATGAAGTGCGCTGGTGACTCAATAGGGCCCTTCCCAATTGGGAGACAGTTTTCTCCCCTCCGAAGGTTTAGAGACTTTGGCTCATCTGAGGACCAAGTCCCCCGGGAGGAGCGTTTTGGTACGAACTCAGGCATTGTAGTACTTTGCAATCCTCTGTCGGTAGGAGGCTATTCTGATTCATGCTTGATCACAGAGTTCTTCGACAAGGTCGAGATTGACTCTTAATTGATTTGGATTGTCATCTTCATCATATGACTATACCCGGGGACTAGGGATGCCAATCTCCACTAGGACGACAACTTCTGTCCCAAATACAAGGCTGAACGGGGTTTCTTTAGTGGAAGTCCGGGGCATCGTGTGATAGACCCACAATACGTTTGGGAGCTCCTCTACCCATCTTCCTTTGAAATTGTCTAGGCGTGTCCTGAGCCCTTGTAGGATTGTTCGGTTCATCACTTCGGTAGCTCCGTTTGTTTGTGGGTGACCGACAGAAGTGAACCTTTGGTGTATCCCTAGTTCGGCACAAAAGTCTCTGAATGAGACATTGTCGAACTGGCGTCCATTGTCGGTAACAAGTGTGTGGGGTAGTGCAAACCGACAAATGATAGACTTCCAGAAGAAGTTCCTCACCTTAGCTTCGGTAATCTTGGCCAGCGCTTCGGCTTCTACCCACTTAGTGAAGTGATCGATGGCGACGAGCAAAAACTTTCATTGGCCAGAAGCTGGAGGAAATGGTCCCAAGATGTCCATCCCCCACTGGACGAACGGCCATGGAGCCGATAGAGGGCTCAGTCGAGAAGTTGGTAGTCGTTGGATGTTGGCATGCCGCTGGCAACGATCGCACTTCCGGACCAGCTCGACTACGTCTTTCCGCATGGTGGGCCAGTAATAGCCTTGGCGTTGGGCTTTGTATGACAATGCTCTACCCCCCAAGTGATTTCCACAGATACCTTCATGGATCTCTCGAAGGATGTAGTCGGCGTCTATAGGCCCAACACATCTAAGGAGGGGATGAGAGAAAGATCTCCGGTACAGCTGCCCGTCAAACATCAGGAACTTGTGTACTCGCCATTTGAAAATCTTGGCCTCAGTGGGGTCGGCTGGAAGGGCACCAGTGGTGAAGTATCGGGTGTAAGCATCCATCCAAGAAGGCTCCTGATGGACTAGCATGGATTCCTCTACTATGTCGATGCTTGGGGCTTCTAGGTGCTCCACGTAGGTTCTTCCCAAGGTTCCGTCGACCGATGTGGCCAACCGGGACAATGCGTCAGCTCTAGCGTTCTCCTTTCGGGGAATGTAGCTGACGCTGAAGTGGGCTAGGGGAGAAACCTGTGACTGCACCATACTTAGGTAACGGGACATAGTGGGATCTCGCGCCTCATATTCTCCCTTTATCTGGCCAGAGACTAGCTGGGAGTCAGTGAAAACTCTAAGATGTTTCACCCCGAGCTTGCGAGAAAGTCTTACTCCTGACAGTAGGGCTTCATACTCGGCTTGATTGTTGGTAGCTGGGAAAAGGAAACGAAGGGCATACTCGGCCACCACTCCGTCTGGGCTAGCTAGAATGAGGCCCGCTCCACTTCCATGAGAGTTTGATGCTCTGTCTACGTGAAGGATCTAGTCATTCCCTCTCTCCTTGGCTTCAGCACCCGAGGGGTTTACATGGGAGTCTTCCAGTTGTTCTTCTGCCCAAGTGCATTCGACCAGAAAGTCCGCTAAGACTTGAGACTTCATAACTGTCCTGGGTTGGAACGATAGGTCAAACTCTCCCAACTTGAGTGCCCACTTTGCCAATCGGCCAGAAGTATAGGGACGAGAAAGGATCGCCTTGAGCGATTGGTCGGTGACCGCCACAATCGGGTGGCTTGGAAATAGGGCCTGAGGCGCTGGGCAGAGACGATCAATGCGAAGATGATCTTCTCAACTCTTGAATATCTAGTCTCAGCGTCATGGAGTACCTTGCTGGTGTAGTACACTAGCTTTTGTGTCCCATTGGTGTCCATGCGAACAAGCACGGAGCTAACAGCTTCAGGAGAGGCCGCGAGGTACAGAAAGAGTTCTTCCTCACCCTTTGGTTTAGATAACAGTGGCGGGGTGGACAGGAATTCTTTTAACCCATCGAAGGCCTCCTTACATTCTCTCGTCCATTCGAAGCCGTTGACTTTGCGTAGAGCCTTGAAGAAAGGCAGACATCTCTCCATGGACTTGGATAGAAAATGGCTCAGAGCCGCTACCCTTCAGCTAAGCGCTGCACTTTCATCTTGTTGGAGGGAGATCTCATATCCAAGATGGCTCGGACTTTATCGGGGTTCGCCTCAATTCCTCGTTGTGTCACCATGAAACCCAAGAATTTGCCGGCTGTCACCCCAAAGGCACACTTGCGTGGGTTCAGCCTCATCTGGTACCGGTGAAGGTTGTCAAAGGTCTCCGTCAGGTCAGTGATATGGTTGGTGGCGTGGACGCTTTTTGTCAGCTTGTCATCCACGTATACCTCCATGTTACATCCGATCTGGTCCTCGAAGACTTTGTTCATTAGCCTTTGGTAGGTGGCTCCCGCGTTCTTCAGTCCGAACGGTATCACCTTGTAGCAGTATATTCCCTTCTCGGTTATGAAAGAGGTAGCTTCCTCATCTATCAGGTTCATCCTGATTTGGTTGTACCCAGAGAAGGCATCCATGAAACTGAGGGTTTCATGATCGGACGTAGCGTCCACCAGTTGATCGATCCTAGGCAAAGGGAAGTTGTCCTTGGGGCATGCTTTGTTGAGGTCAATGAAGTCTACACACATCCTCCAGCTCCCGTTGACCTTGCAGACCATCATGACGTTAGCCAACCAATCGGGGTTGTGAACCTCCCGAATGTGGCCTGCAGCTTTCAGCTTGCAGATTTCCTCGTCAATGGCCTTCTGCCTATCTGGAGCGAAGCTTCTCTTCTTTTGTCGAACGGGCCGGCATTCTGGCTTGAGGTTGAGCTGGTGAGTGATTATCTCCTCAGGGATGCCTGACATATCATATGACGACCATGCGAAGATGTCGGAGTTGGCATGCAGGAAAACAAGGAGCTGATTGCGTGCCTCTTCTGGGAGTAGTGCTTCGATCTGGATGGTTCTCGTTGGGTCCTCCCCCAAGGGGAAGGTCAGAAGGTGCTCGGCTGGCTCCCCTCTCCTCTCCAAGTCTCGGGGGTCGAGCGGTTCAGGCGCTGTTGCTGACACCGTCTCTTGTGGACTGGGGGCTAAGTGATAGCAGAGCGGCAACGGGTTCTGTTGTCCCCTCATCTCTCCAACTCCTTCGCTGGTGGAGAACTTTACAAGTAACCTTTTGGTGGAGATGACAACATCCAACAGGTTCAAACCAGGTCTCCCCAAAATTGCATTGTAAGCTAGTGAGACCCGAACCACCAGGAAGTTCATGAGAACTATGCTCTGATGCGGTGGAGTCCCGATGGTAACGGGGAAGGTGACCTCCCCGTCAACCCTGATGGAGTCTCCAGTGAAACCCATCAAGGGAGTGGTGACGGGTAGAAGAGAACTTGTAGGTAAATTCATTCTAACAAAAGCGTCATAACTCAAAACATTCACTGAGCTTCCACTATCAACCAAAATCCACTTTATAGGATGTTTAGCGATCGTCATAGAGACGACGACGCTATCATCATTCTTATTCACTACTCCTAGATCCCTTTTGGAGAAGGGGATTATAGAGCCTTCTTCCTCCTCTCGCTGTCTTTTAAAACTGCTTCCTGCCCCCCAGGAGATCATGGCCACGGTCTTCTCCGTTGGGGCATTGTCTACGCCAATCTGTGGCGCGGGAGGTGCTAATGGATCTGCGGCAGTAGGGTTCCCCCTTTGGACGAACTTGCTTAGATGGCCTTGCTGAACAAGCTCCTCGATAGCTTTCTTCAATAGGCGACAGTCTTCAGTGTCGTGGCCATAGTCTCTGTGATATTAGCAGTAGAGTTCCTTGCTGCGGGGAATCCCAGGCCTCATGGGAGGTGGACGTCGGAAGTAGGGCTCCTCCACGATCTCTAACAAGATGTGGATATAGGGGCAAGCAGCAGAGTAAAATGCTCCTTGGGAGCCAACATCTGAGGCCGATTATCTGACCAACGGGGTGGCTCCGGCTTTTAGGACCATGTCCCAGCTGGTCCTGAAGGTGCAGGCTTCTTACTGGATCCTTTGTCAACCTCCCTCCTGGAGGAATCTGCTTCATCTGCATGAATGTACTTCTGCGCCCGACTCAACAGTTCGGCATAGGAGTGAGGAGGCTTTTTATCCAGGGAATAGGCAAACCTGGATGGACGTAGTCCTCTCTTCAGAGCCAACGTAGCCACAGAGTCCTCAAGGTTATATACCTCCAGTGCTGCTTCCTTGAGTCGAGCCACAAAATCTTTAAGGGATTCACCGCTCCTCTGCTGGACGGCGAACAAGCTATCAGCCACTCGGGGATCTTTCGGCATGCATCAAAATGAGCCAGAAAAGATCGCTCAAGCTGCTCAAAAGAGTTGATACTGCGTGGTGGTAGACGGGAATACCACGCACGCGCTGCCTTTCGGAGAGTAGCCGGAAAGGCTACACAGAGAAGAGAGTCCGTCGCCCCCTGGTCTTGCATGAGGACCTTATAGCTTTCTAGGTGGACAGGGGGTCCATAGTGCCTCATAGGGATCCAGCTAGGAAAGATAGAAACGAGGTGGGACCGGATCCTCCATAATGCAACGAGAGAGCGGAGGGCGATGGTCGTAGTCCATTTCATGTGGGTTGGCAATCTGGCAGCCAAGTTTCTCCAACCGCTGATGATATTCATCCAGCCACTGCTTGGCCTAACGAATGGTCTTCCTATTGGTGTCTTCTTTTGAGGAGTCGGAGGATGAAGATGGGGCAGGCTGCCGGTGCAAGGAGTGCACGTGCCTTGATTCTTTCTCACCACGCCGCCTGTGAGAGCGGTCGAAATGACGAGAAAGAGACCGTCATCATTTGGAGGTCCCCCGATGCCGAGGCCTTGTGGGCGAGTGGTGGGAGGCTTCAGGAGGGGTCCTGCCCTGATGAAGTTGGCTGGCTACATGGCCCTCCGTATGTGGTGGGGGTTGAGGTGGCACATGCATGGCGGCGAAGCCCTGCTCCTGCAGTCCTCGTACTACCACTATCAAGTCTTGCACCTGCTGGGTCAGGGCATCAAGCCGATCAGCCTGGCTAGCCTGCGGCTGCGCGGGAGGCGGAGCAGGAAGGTTTGCCTCCGACTGCTCAGCCCACGGGAGGCATCCCGCGGCCTGGCTGGTGGAAGCTTCCTGCGCTCGCGTCATCACCATCATCTTCCTTGCCGATGTCGCGGGGTCGCAGATGCGTGGGGGTAAACGTCTGTCTGCCGTGTGCACCCCCCTTCCTGGCGCGCCAATCTGTTGCCGCCAAATCACTTTCGAAGAGCACCAGACAAGAGGAGACCTCCGCGTGTTTTCAGGAATGCAACAGGGCCGCCTCCTTTTTGGCTAGGAACCTGCAAAAGAAGTCCCGGGCTGGTGATTCCGGTGGGGACCCTCTGACGCTCAAGTTGGCGACTTGTGAAAAACATGAATTTAGATGAGAGTTTTGCTTACCTTTTCTTGTGAGTTCAGGTCCTCTTATTATACCTGTCCGGGGGTCCCTTTTTTCCCTCGTTAGAACCGTCGAATCCCTTAGGATCAGCTCTGTGAACAGCAGGTAGGTACGTCGTTGCCGAGCGGGCACCATAAATACCGACGACTGTTGGGTGCGCTGGCAACTACCCATGATTTTGGCAATGATAGGCGGGCCAGCTGTGTTGTAGCTGGTGTTTTAAATCATCGAGCTCGATATTCGGAGTTGGTTTCATGAGGGTAGAGTGCGCGTGGTATGAGCTGATGTTAGGGCCAAGACCGAGGCCGAGGCGAGACTTGAGGTCGAGGTAGGACCCGAAGCTGAGGCCGAGCCGAATCCGAGGCTGAAGCCGTGGCCGAGCCAAATCCGAGGCCGAAGCGAATCTGAGGCCGAGGCCAAGCCGAATCCGAGGCCGAAATGGAGGCCGAAGCCATGGCCAAGCCAAATCCGAGGCTACTTGCGTTCAAAAATCGTGCAGGTTGTTATCGTATCGCCTGACTGTGTGATTAGCCACATCAGTGCAATTACCTAATATAATCAGCTTTGTTTTTTTTTTTTTATTACAGGCGGGCGATCACACCACTCTGGCGCGAGTCAAACCCGAAATATCAGAGTATAAAATTTGATGCAAAATAACAAGACAAGGAACACCAACATGCCAATCCCACTGACCGGAATGGCTAGCAACAAAAGATGCAACCCAATCGGCCGCAGTATTGGCTTCCCTATAGATGTGTCGAATTACTAAGGTAGTAGTAGCCTGAAGGGAGACTCTAATATCTCTAATCAGAGGATTGAGAACAGAAGAAGAAATCTCGTCCTGCCTTATCCACCTGATAATCGTAAGAGAGTCTCCCTCAATGATCAACCTGCGATATCCCAACTGTCGTACAACATGAGTGATACCCTTCCAGGCAGCCTGGAGCTCCGCCATAGGCACCAAAATATCAACAAAATTATGACCACCAGCTACAAGTAACTGTTCCTCCGGCCCACGAATGACAAATCCAAAACCAACAGTACGATTAGAAACAAAACCATCAAAGTTCACTTTGATGTAACCCGGGGGTGGGGGCTCCCAACAGACAAAGACCGTAGAACGGAGCGCTGCCGAAGCAGCAGGGGAGTCCCAGTGACCAGGCCCATCAATGTGAATACCATGATGATAGTGAGTGTACTCGCTGGCATGAAAGAGAGCACGACGGATGACCACCTGCGGTGAGGCTGTCTCCTCAGCAAAAATAATATGGTTCCGAGACAGCCAAATATGATAAGTCACATAGGCAGATAAAACACCCCGAAAGCAGGGACCATGCTGAGAATCCTGCCGGATAGCATGCAAAAAAGAAAGCCGGGTAGGACCATCTTCCAGCAATCAAGGGGTAAACTGGGTTAACTGCCAAATCTGAGCCGTACGAGAACACATGAAGATGACATGATCAACCGATTCATTGTGCATCCCACATATCGGACAGAGCGGCAATATAGAAAGACCCCGACTGGCCAGTAGGGAGCAGGTAGGTAGGCGATCTCATCTAAGCTTCCACAAAAAGAGCTGGACCCTAGGATGAATAGGCAAACGCCAAATCCAAGCAACATCGCAAAGGCCTAAGGACGGAGGTCGGAGACGAGTAATCAGATCCCTAGTGGGAGCGCAAGGAAGACAGGAACGACGCCATAGTCTAATATCCGAGCCTGCAGAAATGGGAAGAGGCATGGCAAGGATCCTTTGTGCCAGCTCAGTCCCACACAGCTGATGAACCATAGAGGCATTTCAACCAGCATTCCCCTGGCTAATCAAAGCAGAAACATGCAGAGGGGAATCAACTTCAGAACTGAAGAAAGTCGGCCATCGAGATAGAGGGAGATCAGCTATCCAGCTTTGTTGAATGACTGAAGTGACACGGAAAGAGGGAGAGGGAGAGAGAGAGACAGAGAGAAAACACGATATAAAGCATGGTTGCAACCTCTAGAGAAAACGTGTTAGATGACCTCCACTATCTCCTTTCTATTTAATTTAAAATGCAAAATTTTCATGCTGTGATACAAGATTAGCGTAGCAAATGACATCAAAATCGGAGAGCAATCCCCAAGAAAAGATGCTATAACGAGTCGGACCAGTAGAGAATCAACCGTGCTTGAAGAGTTTCACTAGGCACGAGCCAATTGAAGCCAAAAGGAAATTCCTGTAATCTTTTAGCGGAAGTGTGAGCACTCAAAATTCAAGGTCCCAAGGAGGCAATAACTCTATTAAGTCCACAGGCAAACTGTGTTGCGAAGAAACAGTTTACATTCCTACTCTTCTAGCAAGTGAGTTTACTCTGTAAAGATGCCATTTCAATTTTTTTAATGCTGAAAAGTCCCCCAAAAAAAAAAATCCATTCTTGACGGTGGTTGTATTTTGACAATCAATCTTCTCCACAAGAATAAAGTATTAGTTTTTTTGCTATGTATAAAGGGTGAGCAAGACAAGCACTTCTCCTCCACTCTCTCTCTCTCCCCTCTACTTGTGATGCAGATGTTGGAATTAAATCCGAACCTTTGGTGAAGACCATCATCATAAAACCTAAGAATCATCCATGTTAAATCATCAAGAATCCATAAACATAAACGAAAGCGTACCTGAATCCATATTGCTTGATTGCTCTTCAGAGTCCTGCTGTTGGCCTTCCAGATCAACACGTACTCCCAAAGAGCCCTTTAGAATTTTCTCTAGGCTATTATTTCTGATGATGGGATTCAGAGAAGAAGGTCGTGCATGCGATCCAGGGACCATAACCGCTATATATAGATAATTTCATCATTATCTTTTGGTATTTCTATTTTAGCCCATCATAAAAATAGAAATAACCCTTTAGGTCTCTACACATTAAAGGGCCACACCTAATTAGATACATTAAAGCTCAAATAACTGAAACCTCAGCTGATCACTTTTAATTGGGCTTAACCTTATTTGACAGTCCGTAACACATAATTATTTCACATATAAGCCCACTGTTGGATTAAAAATCCAACAATCTCCCACTGGGCTATATGTGTAACCTTATAATTATGTTGCAAAAAATAACCAAATGAGCTCAATTTTACTGTCATTACTGAAATATATCTATAACCAATCCGGTCCATCAACCATACCAACATAGGATCAAAGCGGCCTTTGTTATATCTATCATAACTCGACCCATCAATGGTCATGTATATTGACACAACTGAATGACATGGATCATGATGTGGATGTGTAGCAAGGAAATTACATGTAATGTGATCTTAACATGCCTATTTCCAACTGGTCCTTCTTAAACTTGAGTGAGATCAGAACTTTAGCATAATTGTACAGAGTGTACTGAACTGAATGAAATACTTTAGTGTACTGAACTGAATGAAATACTTTATTTCTGATCAGAAAATATCCAAACACATAAGTGTGTACAAACCAAACATAAAGCATAAAATAGAAGTAATACAAACTCCCACTGAATCTAAGCATCTTCATGCTCTATAACGCCCATGTGAGCAATATGCTCATGAAAGACCTTGGGCAGCACACCCTTTGTAAGGGGATCTGCAACCATGGAGTTTGTCCCTATATGCTCTCTAGAAATCTGGCCACTCTGTACTCTTTCCTTTACAACCAGGAACTTGATGTCAATATGCTTTGACTTGGTCGAGCTCCTATTGTTGTTGGAATACAATACGGCTGACTTGTTGTCACAAAATAACTTTAGCGGTCTTTCAATTCCTTCCAATATGCGCAGCCCAGTGACAAAATTTTTTAGCCATATCCCATGATTGGATGCATCATAATATGCTATAAATTCTGCTGCCATGATAGAAGAAGCTATGAGTGTCTGTTTTACACTTCTCCAAGAAAAGCCTCTCCACCTAACAGATATACATAGCCCGAAGTGGATCTTTTACTATCTTGGCATCCAGCAAAGTCGGAGTCAGAATACCCAATGATCTCAAAATGATCTGATCTCCTATATGTGAGCATGTAATCCTTTATTCTTTTCAGATATCTTATAATCCTTTTGGCTGCTTTCCAATGATCCATACCTGGGTTGCTTAAATATCTGCCTAACACTCCAACAATGTACGCAATATCCGGACGCATACAAACTTGAGCATATATTAGACTCCCTACAACTGAAGCATAAGGAATCTTATGCATCTCTTCAACTTCAAGGTTTCCTTTTGGGCACTGATTAATACTGAATTTATTTCCTTTAGCGATAGGGGTATCACCTGGTTTGCAATTTTGCATACCAAATCTTTTAAGTACTTTATCGATATAGCTCCTTTGTGATAATCCAAGGATACCCTGAGAACGATCTCGATGTATCTAGATTTCCAATACAAAGGAGGCATCACCAAGATCTTTCATTTGAAAATTGCTTGATAGAAATCTCTTGGTTTCGTGCAACATGCCTATATCATTTGTGGCAAGCAAAATGTCATCCACATACAAAACCAGAAAAATATATTACTCCCACTGAACTTGTGATACACACAATCATC
Organism: Calamus simplicifolius; assembly: GCA_900491605.1. Taxonomy (NCBI): domain Eukaryota; kingdom Viridiplantae; phylum Streptophyta; class Magnoliopsida; order Arecales; family Arecaceae; genus Calamus; species Calamus simplicifolius. The sequence goes on from UESW01004816.1 coordinate 38,055, forward strand.
AACTACATTCACTTCAAAATTAAATAAGAGAATTACTTGATGAAATTTGTGGTACCATTGACGAGAAGCTTGCTTTAACCCATAAATGGATTTTGTCAATTTGCAAACCATTTTCTTTGAGTCTCTTGACACAAAGTTTTCTGGTTGCACCATATAAATTGTCTCATCAATGTCTCCATTGAGAAACGCCGTCTTGACATCCATTTGATGTAGTTCCATATTATAGTGTGCAACAAGAGCCATGATTGTCCTAAAAGAGTCCTTCGATGAAACTGGAGAGAAGGTCTCTTTAAAGTCAATCCCTTCCTTTTGAGTATAGCCTTTAGCCACAAGACGAGCTTTATACCTTTCCACATTACCCTTTGAATCCCGTTTGGTCATAAAAATCCATTTGCAACCAATGGGTTTCACACCTTTTGGTAATGAGACAAGTTCCCAAACTTTATTGTCTTCCATAGACTTATACTTTTCTTTCATTGCTTCAATCCACTTTTCTGAATTGGAATCTTGTATGGCTTGAAGGAAGTTGACAGGATCATCTTCCATCATGCTATTATTTTCCTCATGTTCCTGAAGAAACACTATATAATCATCTGGAATAGCATTCTTCCTTTCTCTAGTGGATCGCCGCAAAGGCACTTGTTCTTGATGCACTTGTTCTTGAGGTTGTTGAGTTTGTACCTCTGAGGGTTGAACAACAATTTCTTATTGTTCTGGAATTGCAACTTGATCATTATCAAAAGCAATTATAGGAATAGAAACTAGCTGTTCTTTAATAAGAGTAGTAGGTTCCAATTCCTCCTCAAAGACAAAGTCTCTACCTTTATTTCTCCCCCCAAACTCAATATCCTCAAAGAACATTGCAGTTCCCATCTCAAAAATTATCCTTGATTTGGGATCATAAAATTTGTAACCCTTGGATCGCTCAGAATAACCAACAAAATAGCTACTCACTGTCCTGGAGTCCAATTTCTTTTCATGTGGCCTATAAGGCCTTGCCTCAGCTGGACATCCCCAAACATAAAAATGCTTTAGACTAGGCTTTCGTCCTATCCAAAGCTCATAAGGTGTTTTGACAGCTGCTTTAGTTGGTACTCTATTCAAAATGTAGGCTACTGTCTTTAGTGCCTCTCCCCAGAGTGACTCTGGTAAGGTAGAATGACAAATCATACTCCTTACCATATCCTTAAGAGTCCTGTTTCGTCTTCAGCTACACCATTCATGCTAGGTGACCCTGGCATGGTGTATTGTGGGACAATTCCATACTCCTCTAGGTATCTGGCAAATGGTCCTAGACGTTGTTCACCTGATCCATCATATCTACCGTAATATTCATCACCACGGTCAGATCTGACTCCTTTAATCATTTTGTTGAGTTGAAGCTCAACTTCAGCTTTAAATGATTTGAACACGTCCAAAACTTGGGACTTTTCATGAATAAGAAATAGGTATGCATATCTTGAATAATCATCTATGAATGATACAAAATACTGTTGACCATTCCAAGAAGGCATAGGAAATGGTCCACAAATGTCCATATGTATCAACTCTAAGACTTCTATAGTTCTATATGCACCCAAATTCTTTGTTTTGGTCTGTTTGCCCTTAATGCAATCAACACAGACATTAAAGTCTGTAAAATCAAGAGAATCCAAAATTTCATCTGACACAAGTCGTTCAACTCTATTTATAGAGATGTGACCTAATCGCTTATGCTATAATGTTCCTGAATTTTCATTATAAATTTTACGCTTAGTACCTCTTGATTCCATATTCAGGGTTTCATTATAAGAAGCAACAGTATCAAGCAAATATAGATTGTCATACACCATAAGAGAACCAGTTCCAATAATATTTGAATTTAACTTTATCTATAATTAAGCTTTATCTTATTAGATGAAAGATCTCATCTCCGGATCATGTGAGACTTATTTCGATGTAGTGAATATCGCTCTTAACATCACGGATACAACGAATATTTTCGCTCTTAACATCAAAATTCATGATCATTAACCCAGAAGTAAAATAAAGTTTTGATGCACTATGACCTTTATTTTATTTAAAAAACTAGATATATAAATATTAAAAATATCATTGGTATCAAAACAAAATTTTAAACTAATGAGTATTTGTCTCACGGTTGCTGAATAAAACCAAAGAAGTCATATGCACAAATACGAATATCAATGCATATAACCAAAAAATTTCTTAATGATTTAACATGAATATGGGCTCTGATACCACTTGTTGGAATTAAATCCGAACCTTTGGTGAAGACCATCACCATAAAACCCAAGAATCATCCATGTTAAATCATCAAGAATCCATAAACATAAATGGAAGCGTACCTGAATCCATATTGCTTGATTGCTCTACATAGTCCTGCGGTTGACCTTCCAGATCAACACGTACTCCCAGAGAGCCCTTTAGAATTTTCTCTAGGCTATTCTTTCTGATGATGGGATTCAGAGAAGAAGGTTGTGCGTGCGATCCAGGGATTATAACCGCTATATATAGATAATTTCATCATTATCTTTTGGTATTTCTATTTTAGCCCATCATAAAAATAGAAATAACCCCTTAGGTCTCTACACATTAAAGGGCTACACCTAATTAGATATATTAAAGTCCAAATCACTGAAACCTTTTAATTGGGCTTAACCTTATTTGACAGTCAGTAATACATAATTATTTCATATATAAACCCAATGTTGGATTAAAAATCCAACAGTAGAAAGCTTGCTTGTGCTTAATTCCCAAGATTGCAGCGAACTCAGCAGCTCCCATGCATGGTGATGTTATCTCTTGGAATTGAAGAGCATGCACGGCGTTGTATTCACTTCGTTATTCGGTAGAATAGCATGGCTTACGAAGGCATTGATTGCACTGGGCTTTGTTACTACTCCATTTGAATTTTTGAGTCCCCCTGCCCTAGATTAAAATTAACATAGGGAGGACTAGAGTTGTTTTTTAAACCGATGCAAGGGTAAGAAGCAAACATTTTAGAAAAAAATGATATTAAAGTAAAAAATATCATTTTAAATAGTATTTTTTACTTCCATCGTCTCTTTCTGAAAACGCTATTTGAAGTAGCTTTCTGCCGTCACTTTTAAGTGACGATTTTAGCGTGCTTTTACTTCACCTTCACTCCGCAACCTGTCATCGAGTGCTTTTTAACTTGCTTCGCCCGAGTTCCCCGTTACTCCGCAGACCCTAACCAGAAGAATATCAGGAGAGAACAGAAGACAAAAGGTCGGAAGCAATACGCTGCGTCTGTTTCAACTGGCATGAGATTTTAATAAAAAAAGGAATAAGACGAAGACGCATGGGATTACAGCAGTCAATAAAAAGGTACCGCCACGGTTCCACACAATAGCATAACCCATCTATCTGCCTTTCTATCCATCCATGTACACACTAGACTACAGACGGATAAATAGATAGATTGAGAGATAGAGAGACGGTGCAAGACTTTGATGATTTCTTTCGCATTCTCTTCATCCTATAACCTTTGAAGCAACGTGAATCCGCCTACCCACATACTTAGGCTTTGGCTGGTTGCAGCCATTGTGGGATGGATGGAAGCTCATAGGAAGATACTGATCACGATCGTAGAGAAATACAGATTTAGTGAAAAGTACATTAAATCACCACTTTAAGTCGCGCTTTCTAAAAAGGCTATGCTATAAAGCGCCGCGTTTTCCTCATGGCGAAGCAAAGAGGAGCGAGGTAAAAATAAAAAATATCATTTGAAATAGTATTTTTCATTTTAACATTATTTTTGCAAAATGTTTGTTTTTCATTGCTGGGTTTGATGTAGTGCTATCAAGGCCTAAGGGTGCTAACTTATATTGAGCTGAGTATGGGTCCAAGGGTTAAGATTAAATCAAGTCACAAATGTACATGAGCTTGGGAATTAGTTTAATCTCATTAGGTAAGTTCATGGGAGTTTTTATTGAGTTTGGGCTTAGCCCAGTTGATGAATGTATTTAAACTTTAGTCGCTAGGGTTTTAATAGAATAAAACATAAATTCTTTTATTCCAAGAATTTATCTTATCATCTTATCTCTCTTTCCTCCTCCTTCCTCTTCTTCGTTGTACGAGAAAGACGTCCTCACGGATAACGTGCTTCCGTGGCTCCCTTCCGTGGGAGAAGCAGGCTTTCGTGCAGGCTTCAAGGGGCTTCGTGGCTGGTGCTCGGATCCATCGACAGCTCAGGAAGCCGTGAAGGAGAAGCACGGACGTGATCGCGTGGACGAGGCTGCTTCCGTGCAAGGGAAAAGTAAGTAGTAGGAGAATACGTGAAGAGTAGGCTTCACAGAAAACGAACGTGAACGCGAAGGGGAGGGGGGTTCCAAGCCAGGTTGATGTAAGTCAAAGATTCGGTCAAGGTAGAGAAAGCCAAGGATTTGGTCCATTGGCTTGAAAGAATTCCAGCGGAAAGAAAAAGATTTATTTATTAAAATAAATCTAGAAAAAATAAAGACGGCTATGGTATTTTGAACAAGGACCATCACTGCGCCAATTTAATTATTGGTAATAAAGGGTGAGAGTCCATGATACTTTTTCAGCGAGGTTGATTTCACTGCTGTCATCAGGTGCTAAACCTTAACAATTGGTATCAGATCCAGGCTCAAGAAGAAGCTGTTTGGAGATCTTCAAAGGGCTAAAAAATTTTAGTAAGGCTTCATCAAGGTCTCTCAATTTTCTGAAATATTTTTTGTGCTATTTTTTGGTTAAGATCTGGCTATGGATAGTAGCATAAAAATAGAATTTGAGAAGTTTGATGGGAAAGAAAGTTTCTCCATTGAAAGGCTTTGAAGAAAAGGCCAGATGGGATGACAGATAAGCAATGGATATCGTTGGAGAAGAAAGCATGTTCAGCGATTAAAGGATGTTTGACAGATTCAGCCCTTTATTCAGTGCTGGAGGAGAAGACCCCGAAGGGATTCTGATCGAAGTTGCAAGCCCTCTACATAGGAAAGAACATGTGCAATAAGTTGATGTTGAAGAAGCGCCTCTACAGCCTTCAGATGTCAGAAGGTGAAGATATGCTGGGCCACATCCAGGTGTTCGACCATGTGAACAATGAATTGCTGAATGTCGGGGTCAAGATGGAGGAGGAAGATAAGGCACTTTTGCTACTGTGTTCTTTGCCTACATCACATGACTCATTGGTCACGATGCTGCTCTACGGGAAGAAGACATTGTTTTATGAAGATATTATCTCGGTACTTCGGACGAATGAGCAGATGAAGAAGATGACCAAGGATGCTATTCCCCAAGAGGGTTTATCAGTTGGGAAAGGGTCAGGCAGAGGCAGGGACAGGAGCAGGCCTTGGGGACGGTCAAAGTCCAGGAAGGCTATGTTGGGAATTATGTCCTAAAGCCAATCAATTAACATGTAGATGATTGTGCATGTTGTAAATGTATGAATTATAAATTAATAAAATTTGGTAGTTCATCACATCACATCTTTCTGAAATAAATTCTTTTTTGATGGAGTCCATAGAACTATAATCTATTCAATAAAGAGAGGGTTTATTGAGTGGTTCTTAAAATAGTCGCGACCAAATGATATATAGTTATATGACAACTATGTATCAAGTAAAGGTTGTTGTATGTCATATGGGTTGGTTGTCCTCTTTACCAATGAGTGTGGTGACACCGGTATGACATGCAGGTGAAGTGTATGACATTTTACTGAACGTGACCAATCTGCAAAATACTCTTTGCCAAGAAGTATTTGCGAAGGGATATGGATATAAGTGTCCCTCTGACCTGATATCACCATGGTAGTTTGCAAGCAACCTACTGTACTTTGGTGCCGAATTATCTAGATTTTTAATCCAGTGACAGAAGGTTTCTGGGTGCACTTGTGGAGCAGTGAGTGGATCAAGATGGGATTGACCCCTCCAAATAGTTTGGAATAAATGTTTCATTGTGTTTCAATTTAGCAAAACCTTGGCCAGGGTAGTCCCTGTGAGGAGTCACAGGACTTATGAAGATTGAGACACTTTATGGATGAACTGATTAAGGGTTGGTAGTTGAAACCTAAGTCATCTTGAGCATTGAGGGTCAAAGGGATGAATTATATGGCAACCGTATGCCAGAGGTTCTTGATTGTTGCTCTGCAAGCTTCGGCCTATCCGGACGTCGGGTGTCATTGCTAGATGGCGACTTCAATTAGTATTGGAATTGTTTCAGTGCTACCGGCTTAGTGTTCAAACCTATGAGGTCACATTCCATAGGGGATTCTACCTGATTGGATGATTAAGAAACTAAATGTTAGTAAATTAATTGAAGGATTAAATTGATAATACAATTGCTGGCTAGCTCAATTTGATTGAGCTATGAACATCTTGGTCAAATCAAATAAGATTTGGTTTGGACTCAAATTTAGGTAAGTTAACATCCTTACCGTTTAAATTTGAATTATGAATTTGAATTTTAAACTAATTTTAATTTCAAGTTTAAAGATTAAATTTTGAATTCAAAGCTTTAAGTCTGAATTTAAAATGAATGTTAATGACCTCTCCCTAATTACCCCTCATTCCTTAACTTCTAACATTTTCGGTTTTTAACTGAAAAAGGAGATGAAGAGTTCCTTCCTTAACTCCTTTTTGGTTTTTAACGAAAAATGAAGATGAAGGATTCCTCCTTATCTTTCAAGAAATGACAGGGAGATGAGAAGTTTTTTATGGTGGATTCTGGCTATAAAACCTGAGGTAAGATGTTTCCTCATAATATACATCCTTTTGATAATTCCATGAGCACCTTGGTGTAAAAGAAAAGAAATCTCATTGTCGAAGCCTAGGAGAGGAGCTAGCACTCCAAAGCCTAGGTCAGGACCAGAGCCCCGGTGTGGATCACCTATAGAGGCCATACACCTTTGTGTGGCTAGCAGAAGTACTATCTACCACCGCCTTCTACTGCTGCGTGAGTGATTAAGCATCAAAAGGTAAAAGATTCAATATTTACTGATGACTTAGATGAGATCTAAGGCACTACGCAACATACATAGATATGATTTATGTTATTTTTTTTATATAGATTTGATCTATGTATTAGTTTATATAGATTTGATCTATGTATTAGATCTTTATGCTTATATATATTGATCCTGTTGTAGGCTGATATTGGATTAGATCCAATATCTTATTGCTTCTGTTGCATGTTTATTTTACAAAATGTCAAAATGCATTTCTGTTTATTTCTGTTGCCTACAAAAGCATTTCTAACAATGGTATCAGAGCCAGATTAGTGTTCTTACTTTCTATCGTGCTCTACTCTGACATGGTCCAATGGGAGAGGCTGCTGGTAGTACCCCGGATCATCGTGCCCAACGAGCATCTAGTAGGGATATTAGGGACGCACCAATGAGAAAGGCTACTGGTAGTACCTCGTTGCGTGGTGCCCAACTACCCATGACTCAAAGAGTGCAATAGGCTGCTGAGAGCACTTGAAGGCTGATTTGGTAGGAAGTCAAGTACTTGGATTGTGTGGATTCACAAGGCCATCCGGTCATAGGAGAGAAATAGGGTTTAAAGATCTTCTTTTTCCATTCAATAGGATCTCCTATGGCGTGTAGGGATGCCATTTATGTCATGACTCATGAAGAAGAAAAGTGAAGAGAATATATATTAAAACTGTTTTAATCTCTTTTTGGTTGATATGATCATAAATTATTTTAATTTTTTATAAAATGTGTTTTACATGTTAAATTAAAATTATTTTAATTTAAGAGTTTTGTTGACTTTAATTGAGATCTTAAATGACAAAGATATCTAGAAATATGATTTGAAGATCTTAAGTCATTTGTATAAGTTTTAAGGGTCATGGGTTAGCTTGAGTTGGATCCTTAACTGGGTTAGACCTAAGTTTAGATTAATTGGACTAAAAAGAGAACTTAATCTAATCAACAGTTGAGTTAGGTTACATTCATTTTAGATCTATCTAATTAGTTAGATTGATTAGTTCATAAATCTAAATGGACTTGTTTTGTTGCTCAGTGGTAAGTCCAAGTCTTTAAACTAATCCAATCGAATCTGATGAATCCATCCCATGGTCTCACTTACCTGTAAAATGTGGTCGATCAGAATTGATTGGGTAAGTCCATGATTCAAGTTAGCTCATGTCACTTATGGTGAATCAGTATGACTAATTTAGGTACCCATGGACTAATTATTCATGAACCATTCTACAAGTAAGTGAGAGAATTCTTGATTATAGTCCATGTGTTCTCTTTCATCTATCACGCAATAAAAAGAAATCCTCTAAATTATTAGGTCCTTAAAAAGATGAAGTTATGGAGATAACTAAGTCTTAGCCTCCCATTAAGTGGATGGTAATGGGTCCAATAGTTGGGTGGTCATTAGCAGACCCAAAGGTTGAATGTTCATCAGGCTATTGGAATTGCCAATCCTAATATGATGGCTCAATTGACTCGCTTAATGGTAGTCAGGTGGGCCAGCCAAAGTTGAGCTTGGCTATTCGTTTGTTAGAAGCATTGAATTTTGTCATGTTAATGGTTGGACCTAACTAGGACCTTCAATAGGAGGCCCAAAGGCCGATTGAAGAGCACCTTGGGGCAAAATTAATTACTAGAAGTTACTTGGAGAAGTAATCGGTTAAAGAACCTACCTTTAGATGTGCATGGGTGAGCTGGCTGTTGGGGAGATTGTTGAGAATTTGTTGCCCCAATCTTATTGATTTTGATGATTACCAAAAGCCTTGAGTATATTAAAAGATGTAATGAGTTTATTTACATGAACAATGAATTTATTTAGAACAATGAATGAGAATGTTAAAGTATAACTTTAATCAATTTGAAAGTAACTTCAAGCTCCATGTTTAAGCTTTCAAAAAGAAATTTTATACTTCATATTTTAATCAATGAGTTTTTGAAACATTTCTTGAATTAATTCCTAATGTCAATTTTATTATATTCAAGTCAAAAATTGATTTAAAATGAATCTGGAACGAATTTAAAGTCAATCAGAAAATTCTTTGATTTTTGATACGTTCCGGAGCCGACTCTAGAGTTTCAGAGTCGACTCCACTCAGAATACAGAAATGACTGTCTGTCTCGAGTCGACCCCTGTGATTTCATGAGTCGACCCCCGATTCTGTCGAGCCGACTCCATGACTGTGTGAGTCGACTCCGCTCAGACACCAGAGGTGTGTTTTTTGAGCATTTCGCGAGTCGACCCCTTGCCTTTCATGAGTCAACCCCTGACTGTCAGGAGTCGACACTTTATTTTTGATGAGTCGACTCTCTAACTTTCTGAGTATTTCTATTTTTGGTATCACGACTTCGAGCCGACTCGTGGAAAGCAGGAGTCGACTCCAATAATTCTGGGCATAATTTTTCTGAATGCCAACTCAGCGTCAACGGTAAGATTTTTAATCAACGGCTATATTTCTTTGTTTCTAACGGCTATATTTTTGCAGAATCTATAAATAGAGAAGCCGTTTTCAAATCAAAGAGAAGAAAATAGACATTCAAATCAAAAGAGAGAAATCTTTCAGAAAAAGAAGAAAATAGAGCGTCACTTGAAAAAATCTGTGATTCAAAATAGAGTGAAAGAAAAAGTATGAAATCAAAGGAAGCTCCTTCTGTGCTCAAGCTCAACAATCCAAGGAAGCTTCAGAAGAAAATCCAAGAGCTATTCAAGAGTATCTCAAGTGATTTTCAACACTCAAAGAAAAGAGGAAAAGCTCAAATCAACTTCAACGTACAGTCCGTGAAGAATCCGAGCTAAGGCCCGATTCTACACTTCAAAGGAGTTGAGGAAAAGAAGAAAAGAAGAAAAGCTCAAAAGCCAACCAACTGCAAATCAGGCTTTTCTAAACTTTATTCTTATATTTGTTTATCTGCTCATTAAGGAGCTTTGTAACTGAAAAATAATATTTCTATTATTTGTGTCTAGTTCAATCTGGAGGATTGAACTAGTTGAGGTAGTCTTACCTCGGTACAAGCTTGGTAAAGCTTGTGTTAGGGTTTTTGTGCTGGTGAGCCCTTGAAAACCAGCTGGGTTCGTTGTGATCCCGGGAAAACAACAAGTTTGAGTTGTGAGCTTGTAAAACAACTCGGCTGTAATCAAGGAAGATTATAGTGTGGACCCAAGTGAATCTTGGGAGTGGACGTAGGTGTTGGATACACCGAACCACTATAAAATCTTTGTGTTTGCCGTGCTTTCATTGACTCTTTCTCTATCTCTGTTTTATTCACTGCACCATGTATTTACATTGCATTTGCCTTCATTCTTCTTAAGCAAACATTTGTAAAAGGCTAAATTTTTTAAAGAACCCAATTCACCCCCCCCCCCTCTTGGGTTGTCATCTGGGCCAACAATTGGTATCAGAGCTAGTGCTCATTAGATTTTGATCACACGATCAAGAGCTAAAGATCCAAATGGCAACACAAGTTGGATCATTTGCTGAAGGTCATTCTACGAATAGACCTCCACTGTTTAATGGTTCGAATTATTCATATTGGAAAGCTAGAATGAGGATATTCATTCAAGCTTCTGACTATGAACTATGGGGTGTTATAATTAATGGACCTAGTACACCCACACATGTTATTGATGGCACTATTGTTCCTAAGCCCGAAAGGGACTGGAATGATAATGATAGGAAGATGGCACAGCTTAATGCTAAAGCCATGAATGTCTTATATTGCTCCTTAGATGCTAATGAATTTAATAGAATCTCCACATGTAATTCCGCAAAGAAGATTTGGGATAGACTAGAGGTTACCCATGAGGGTACCAACCAAATAAAAGAATCTAAAATTAATATTCTTGTTCATAAATATGAATTGTTTAGCATGGAACAATCTGAAACCATTGCATGCATGTACACTAGATTTACAGATATTGTAAATGGTTTGAAAAGTCTTGGTAAGACATATACTAACTCAGAACTTGTTCGAAAAATTCTTAGGTCATTACCAAGATCATGGGAAGCAAAAATGACAGCAATCCAAGAAGCAAAGGACCTCAACACTTTACCCTTAGAGGAGCTTCTAGGATCACTTATGACCCATGAGCTGACTATGAGGCAGCATGTAGAGGAGGACACAAAGAAAAAGAAAGTAATTGCCCTCAAAGCTACAAAAGAAGAAGAGAGCAGCAGTGATGATGATGATGATAATGATGAAGAGACTGCTCTCTTAGCAAAGAAATTTAAAAGATTCATGAGGAGAAAGAAACCCTTCCACAAGAAGAAATTTGGAGCAAAGTGGGAAGGAGAAAAGGATAAGAACAAGGACAAGGACAAAGAAAAAGAGAAAGACCCCTTGACTTGCTATGAGTGTAATAAACTGGAGCACTTTAGGAATGAATGTCCTAAATTAAAGAAAGCCTACAAAAAGAAAAAGAAGGCTTATGTGGCGACTTGGAGTGATAGCGAGGAATCTTCTTCCGAAGAAGAGGAACAAAAGGAAGTCGCAAACGTATGTTTTATGGCGGACGACAATGATGAGGTAAGTTCCGATAACCCTTGCGATGAATTTGCTTTTGATGAACTATTTGATGCTTTTAATGACCTTGTTAGCGATTTCAAGGTTTTGAAAAAGAAATACAAGATTTTGAAAAATGAAAATTTAAATTTCATTAAAGAAAAGGAAGATCTTAATAATGAAGTTAAGAAACTCAAATCTAAAAATGAAGTTTTGGTAAAAGATAAAGAATTAAATTCCAATGAAAATGATAAACTAAGGAAAGAGGTTGAAAAACATAAGAACATAGTTGATAAGTTTACCTTAAGCTCAACTAAATTAGACATGTTATTAAATAGTCAAAAAGCAGTTTTTGACAAAGCCGGATTAGGGTATAACACTTTAAGAAAACAAAAATCACTGAAAAATATTTTTGTGCGTGCTGGCCAAAGTAATTTTACATGCTTTAAATGTAATCAAAAAGGACACAAATCGTATGAATGTAAAATTTTAAAACCTAATAAAAACTTAAATATTAAAGGAAAGAAAATATGGGTTCCGAAAGGAACAATATTTGTTGCTACTAACCATGAAGGACCCAAGAAAGCTTGGGTACCTAAACATAAAGTCTGATTTCATTGTAGGAATGTCTTGTGGCCAAGAGATCAAAGAGAAAGTGGTATCTTGATAGTGGCTGCTCAAGACATATGACGGGTGACAAAGAAGAATTCATCACCCTTGAAGAAAAGAAAGGAGAAGTTGTTACATTTGGCGACAATGGCAAAGGCCAAATCTTGGGGTTTGGTAACATTCAAATAACTCCCTCCACTTATATTCAAAATGTACTTTATGTTGATGGTTTAAAGCACAACTTAATTAGTATAAGCCAATTATGTGACAAAGGTTTTAAAGTATCATTTGAATCTTCTATATGCACTGTAGCTAATCCCATTGATAATTGCATTGTTTTTATTGGAAATAGAAATGGCAATGTATATATGATTGACTTAGACAATTTGTCTACTAATAATCATTGCTTAGTTGCTAATAATGCTAATATGAATGAGATTGGTTAGTTGTGGCATCGAAGATTAGGTCACGCAAGCACATACCTGATTTTAAAACTAATCAGAATGGATTTAGTAAAAGGTCTACCTAAAATAGATTTTGAAAATAACAAAATATGTGATGCATGTCAGTTTGGAAAACAAACAAGAAGTTCTTTTAAATCTAAAAATGTTGTTTCAACTTCTAGGCCATTAGAGCTACTTCACATGGACCTTTTTGGACCAACTAGAACCACAAGTCTAGGAGGAAAGAAATATGGTCTTGTGATAGTAGATGATTACTCTAGATTCACTTGGGTAATATTTTTAGCTCACAAAGATGAGACTTTCTCGATATTCCTGAAATTCTTCAAGAAAGTAACAAATGAGAAAAACACTACCATAGTGTCTCTAAGAAGTGATCATGGAACTGAATTTGAAAATCACTTATTTGAAAGTTTTTGCAATGAAAATGGTATTAATCATAACTTTTCTGCACCTAGGACCCCACAACAAAATGGTGTAGTTGAAAGGAAAAATAGGACTCTAGAAGACATGGCCCGTACCATGCTATGTGAAAGTAAGCTCCCAAAATACTTTTGGGCGGAAGCTATTAACACAGCATGTTACATCCTAAATAGAGCCTTAATCAGACCTATTTTAAAGAAAACACCTTATGAATTATGGCATGATAGAAAACCCAACATTAAATATTTTCATGCATTTGGTTGTAAATGTTTTGTTCACAATAATGGTAAAAATAATTTAGACAAATTTGATGCTAAATCTGATGAAGGAATATTCTTAGGATACTCTACAACTAGTAAAGCATATAGAGTATTTAACAAGAAAACTTTAGTTGTTGAAGAATCCATTCATGTAGTTTTTGATGAATCTTTAGCAACTCGTTCCGAAAAATTTGATGATGAAGAAGATACAAACTTAATTGAAAAAGATCTTGAAAAATTAAATATTGATGTATCTTTAGATCATGAGCAAGACGCTAAAGATAATGATTCACCTAAGGATGATGATACTAACACTAATCATAATGATGTAGATCTACCTAGGGATTGGAGATATGCTTATAGTCACCCTAAGGAATTGATTATAGGTGATCAATCTCAAGGAATAAGAACTAGATCATCTATGAGAAATATTAGTAATCATCTTGCATTTGTATCACAAATTGAACCTAAAACTATTGAAGAAGCTGAAAAAGATAATAATTGGATGTTAGCAATGCAAGAAGAATTAAATAAATTCACTAGAAATAATGTATGGACTTTAGTTGAAAGACCTAAAAATCATTCTGTTATAGGATCAAAATGGATATTTAGAAATAAACTAGATGAAAATGGCATAGTAATTAGAAACAAAGCTAGATTAGTTGCAAAAGGATATAATCAAGAAGAAGGTATTGATTTTGATGAAACCTTTGCACCAGTAGCTAGATTAGAAGCCATTAGACTATTACTTGCATTTGCATGTCACATGAATTTTAACTTATTTCAAATGGATGTAAAAAGTGCTTTTCTAAATGAATTTATAAATGAAGAAGTATATGTAGAACAACCACCAGGTTTTGAAGATCATGAATTTTCAAATCATGTTTTTAAATTGCACAAAGCATTATATGGTTTGAAACAAGCACCTAAAGCTTGGTATGATAGATTAAGTAAATTCTTAATTAAAAATAATTTTATAAGAGAAATGTTGATAAAACATTGTTTTTGAAAAGAAAAGGTAAAGATTTATTAGTAGTTCAAATATATGTTGATGATATCATTTTTGGTGCTACTAACAATCTTCTATGTCAAGAGTTTGCTAAGTTGATGCAGGGCGAATTTGAAATGAGCATGATGGGAGAACTCAATTTCTTCCTTGGACTCCAAATCAAACAAAGCAAAGAGGGAATCTTTATCAACCAAACAAAATACACAAGAGAAATTCTAAAGAAGTTTGGTATGGAATCAATCAAACCCCTCAGAACACCAATGAGTCCTTCATGCAAGCTAAACAAAGATGAAGAAGGTAGGAAGGTTGATCAAAAATATTATTGAGGTATAATCGGATCCCTACTTTACTTAACTGCAAGTAGACCAGACATAATGTTTGCTGTTTGCTTATGTGCTAGATTTCAGTCTGAACATAAAGAATCACATTTAATTGTTGTTAAAAGAATACTAAGATACTTAAGTGGAACTAAAAATGTAGGTTTATGGTATTCTAGAGACTCAACAATAAATCTGATTGCATACACTGATTCTGATTATGCTGGATGTAAGTTAGATAGAAAAAGCACAAGTGGTGCATGCCAATTCTTAGGAAGTAACTTAATCTCATGGTTTAGCAAAAAGCAAAATTCAGTTGCATTATCAACTACTGAAGCTGAATATGTTGCAGCTGGAAGTTGCTGTGCTCAAATCCTATGGATTAAGCGACAACTTGAAGACTATGGTATCACACTTGATAAAACACCTATAAAATGTGATAACACAAGTGCAATTAATCTAACAAAAAATTCAATTCAACATTCTAGAACCAAACACATAGAAATTAGATATCACTTTATAAGAGAACATATTGCCAATAATGAAATATGTCTTGATTATGTTAATACTGAAGAACAATTAGCTGATATATTTATAAAACCCTTGAGTGAAGAAAGATTTTGTTATCTCAGAGGAGAGTTAGGGATTTGTGATCCATTAGAATGAATTTGAAACCCCTAAGGAAATTTTATCTAAAATTCTTTCAAATCCTTGATCTTTAAGGAAATCTTATCTAGAATTCACATCTAATTGATCTATTCAAATCCAATGATTATTTTATCAATTTTTATGATCATTATCCGGACACATTTCAGATTATCTGAAACTTTATGTTTTTTTGCTCTGAAATGGTCTCGGAGCCGACTCGGTCAGTATCGGAGTCGACTCCTTGTTTCTGCTGAAACTCTAGAGTCGACCCCTTCTCTGCGCGAGTCGACTCCACTTCGGGATAGTTTTCTGTGACTGTCCGGAGTCGACCCCTCTCTTTATGGGAGCCGACTCGAAGTGGTCCCAGATCGATTTATCTAGGGCAGAGTCGACTCGCCGCTCATTTCTATCATCTCAATTTCTCCAAATACTCTCTCCAAAATATTTTCTGACCTTCCAAATCCTCAGAAATCCCTAATTAACCCTTCCAATAGATCAATGGCCCCTAAAACCCGTGGATCTAACCTTGGTGCGGCCAGAGTAAAGAGGAAGAGAGCGGTGAGGAAGACCGTGAGGCGTCCTGTTCGTGAACCTTCACCGAGCATGGATTCAACCTCATCCTCCTCGACTCCAAATGCTTCTCCCTTTACGGCTCCAACACAGGTAGATAGACTTGCCGATAGAGTGATAACTACCGGGAGGAAAGTCGATTTTGAATTGTTTGAGGCCGAAGGATTTCTAGTAGGAAGGCAGTTGATTGAGATGGGTTGGGAAAAGATTTGCTCTTTAGATTTTCCTACATACCTTGCCCTTGTAAAGGAATTTTATAAGAATCTATCTAGAGGAGACAATGGACTTGTAAGCATTGTTAGAGGAAATAGATTATCTGTGACAGTAGAGCTGCTTTCAAGATTGTTGGATCTACCTATGTCGGGTACATCTACTTTCTCTTCTAAAGATAGAAGCCCAGCTTTATCTAGACTGCTCAACAGGGAGATTGTCGGTTTTGAGGAAGTTTTTGCTAATCAGTTATCCTTAGAATTGAGACTTCTCCACAATATTTGTAGTAGAATCCTATTCCCCAAAATTGGGAGGTTTGACTATGTGTCTGAAAGAGATATATTTGTAATGGATGCAATTGTGACTGGTAAACCCATTAACCTTCCTAGCATGATATTATGGTATATTGCCGATTGTGGAGGTAAGAGAAAATCAAGTTTACCCTATGACATGATTCTTACTAAAATTTTCCAGAGCCAAGGGATTATCATTTCAGATAGTGAGCCAATAAGGAACTTGAGACACACCGATTTTTACAGTTTGGCCACTATACATAGAATGGGTTTTGTTAAGAAGAATGGAAGATGGGAAAGGAAAGGTTTGATGGAAGAAAGAGCCGCGGATGCTGAGGCACCGGGACCGTCGGTTAGACATTCTTTGCCTGTACCTCCGAGCTCTCCTATTCCTGCTCCTGCCCCTACCCCTGCTCCGTTGTTTGATCAAGCATCATCTTCACCTGTTGGCTTCACAGAACTTCAGTTAAGGCAGCTTAAAGGTCTTCTTGATGATCAGTCAGATAAGTTGAAATCAGAGTTTGAAAACAAGTTTATGAATCTTAAAGAAACTCTTTACTCTTTGGATGATCGAATCACCAAGATAGAAACAACCCTTAGCACTTCATCTGAGTCTTTAAGTGGAGACCTAAAGAATATATTTGAAGAACTTAAAGACATCTGCGGAGATGGTGAAACATATGAAAAATGCAATGCTGAACTCCAAGATAAAATATTGACTGCTTGCACTTTTGTTGATGAGAGACTGAAGGACTATGTGAAGATACAAACAGATGGAATGAAAAATATCATAGATCATTTAACTAGGATTGTAAGGACTCACTTTTGATGTATTAGATACTTAGTCCTTGCAATGTAATGAAGTTTATATTATGTTTTACATTTTTATACTTTGATGTAATGAAAAGTTTATTTTGAATGGTCAATGTAATCTGAGTCTGAATGTATTTCTTCCTTTTATCAATGAATCTCAGATTTTGTTAAATCATATCTTGAATGAATGAATAAATGATTATGGTTGATGCATCTCTACCTTTTTGTTGATAACAAAAAAGGGGGAGAGTTTTATAGTTTTATAACTATATATGCATGGGGGAGAAATTAATTAATCAAATGATATTAAAATGATTGAATGAATGTGATAAATGATTGAATGAATGGGATACTTAATTGAGTTTCATAGGGGGAGCTACCTCATTCAGGGGGAGCCTAAGCCTAACTATGAAAATAAAATAAATTCTCTAATCAATCATGCATAAACTCAATGTTTTTGTCATCATCAAAAAGGGGGAGATTGTTGGGGAGATTGTTGAGAATTTGTTGCCCCAATCTTATTGATTTTGATGATTACCAAAAGCCTTGAGTATATTAAAAGATATAATGAGTTTATTTACATGAACAATGAATTTATTTAGAACAATGAATGAGAATGTTAAAGTATAACTTTAATCAATTTGAAAGTAACTTCAAGCTCCATGTTTAAGCTTTCAAAAAGAAATTTTATACTTCATATTTTAATCAATGAGTTTTTGGAACATTTCTTGAATTAATTCCTAATGTCAATTTTATTATATTCAAGTCAAAAATTGATTTAAAATGAATCTGGAACGAATTTAAAGTCAATCAGAAATTCTCTGATTTTTGATACGTTCCGGAGCTGACTCTAGAGTTTCAGAGTCGACTCCACTCAGAATACAGAAATGACTGTCTGTCTCGAGTCGACCCCTGTGATTTCATGAGTCGACCCCCGATTCTGTCGAGCCGACTCCATGACTGTGTGAGTCGACTCCGCTCAGACACCAGAGGTGTGTTTTTCTGAGGATTTCGCGAGTCGACCCCTTGCCTTTCATGAGTCGACCCCCGACTGTCAGGAGTCGACACTTTATTTTTGATGAGTCGACCCTCTAACTTTCTGAGTATTTCTATTTTTGGTATCACGACTTCGATCCGACTTGCGGAAAGCAGGAGTCGACTCCAACAATTCTGGGCATGATTTTTCTGAATGCCAACTCAGCGTCAACGGTAAGATTTTTAATCAACGGCTATATTTCTTTGTTTCTAACGGCTATATTTTTGCAGAATCTATAAATAGAGAAGTCGTTTTCAAATCAAAGAGAAGAAAATAGACATTCAAATCAAAAGAGAGAAATCTTTCAGAAAAAGAAGAAAAACAGAGCGTCACTTGAAAAAATCCATGATTCAAAATAGAGTGAAAGAAAAAGTGTGAAATCAAAGGAAGCTCCTTCTGTGCTCAAGCTCAACAATCCAAGGAAGCTTCAGAAGAAAATCCAAGAGCTATTCAAGAGCATCTCAAGTGATTTTCAACACTCAAAGAAAAGAGGAAAAGCTCAAATCAACTTCAACGTACAGTCCGTGAAGAATCCGAGCTAAGGCCCGATTCTACACTTCAAAGGAGTTGAGGAAAAGAAGAAAAGAAGAAAAGCTCAAAAGCCAACCAACTGCAAATCAGGCTTTTCTAAACTTTATTCTTATATTTGTTTATCTGCTCATTAAGGAGCTTTGTAACTGAAAAACAATATATTCTTTGTATCTAGTTCAATCTGGAGGATTGAACTAGTTGAGGTAGTCTTACCTCGGTACAAGCTTGGTAAAGCTTGTGTTAGGGTTTTTGTGCTGGTGAGCCCTTAAAAACCAGCTGGATTCGTTGTGATCCTGGGAAAACAACAAGTTTGAGTTGTGAGCTTGTAAAATAACTCGGATGTAATCAAGGAAGATTATAGTGTGGACCCAAGTGAATCTTGGGAGTGGACGTAGGTGTTGGATACACCGAACCACTATAAAATCTTTGTGTTTGCCGTGCTTTCATTGACTCTTTCTCTATCTCTGTTTTATTCACTGCACCGTGTATTTACATTGCATTTACCTTCATTCTTCTTAAGCAAACATTTGTAAAAGGCTAAATTTTTTAAAGAACCCAATTCACCCCCCCCCCCTCTTGGGTTGTCATCTGGGCCAACACTGGCCAAAGTCGGGCTCATGTATTGTCTATTGGATTCTAGTACCCACTAAGGAATTAAGAGTAATTCCTCAGATTGGAGGTAGAGGCTACCAGTCTAAATAAAATATTGGGAGGGCCTTTAGACTAAAGTCCATGTCTTTATGATAATAATTCATATATAGTAATAGGTTTTTGGTTTTTCTTTCAGATAATGTCTACCAACTTGACGCTCCGTTCATTGCTTGATAATGAAAAACTTAAGGGTCCCAACTTTGATAGCTAGTATCGAAGGCTTAGGATTGTCCTAGAGCATGAACGGATCCTTTATGTGATAACGGATCCAGCACATGAAGTCCCTACTTCTAATGCTCGGGGTTCAGACAGGGATACTTATCAGAAGTGGCTCTTTGATCGGACCACTGTCCGATGCATAATGCTAGCAGCGATGAATGATGAGTTCAGTCGCAAATTTGAGGAAGCCCAGCCAGAGGAAATTCTTCAAAAGTTGAAGGAATCCTTTGGAACACCAGACGATGTTGAGAGGTATAAGGTCTCTTGTGCCATCTACAACACGCGGATGCGTGATGGAGCCTCAGTCACTGATCAGCATTGTACATGATCGAAATGATTGAACACTTGGGCAAACTCGATTGTCCCTTGCATGAACAACTTGGGAAAGATGCGATACTGAACTCCCTGCCTCCTTCCTATCTTGACTTTCTCGATCATTATAGAATGAATAAGCATGTTGTAAACTACCATGGTTTACTTGGTTTACTGCAAACTTATGAGAAAGATTACCAGCTCGATAAAGGGGTG
This sequence comes from Calamus simplicifolius, assembly GCA_900491605.1. Taxonomy (NCBI): domain Eukaryota; kingdom Viridiplantae; phylum Streptophyta; class Magnoliopsida; order Arecales; family Arecaceae; genus Calamus; species Calamus simplicifolius. Next base: position 58,100 of record UESW01004816.1, read on the forward strand.
GTGAATTTAGTGGGAGGTTTTTTGGGAGGTCGTCGTCCCTTTAAGAAAGGAAAAAAGAAAAATAAAAGGAAGAATGTGCAAAATGCTGGAACCAATTAGGCTAAAAAGGTTAAAGCTGGTCAGAGTAAGGTGGAGTGCTTCTTTTACAAGAAGCAGGGTCATTGGAAGAGGAACTGTCCCCTTTATATTGCATCCCTTGACCCGAACATGTCCAAGAAGAGGAACCAGCAAGGAAATGCTGAACAAGGTATATATATGATAACGCCTTGTAATTTCTCTATCTATGACACTACTAATTGGGTATTGGATACCGAAAGTCCAATTCACATATGCAATTCTTTGTAGAGACTTCAAGTTAGTAGAAGATTCGAGGACGGTGAGAAATTCTTAAATGTGGGAAATGGAAGCTAAGTTCCAGTCCTAGCATTGGGAGTCGTCAAACTTATTTTTGAGTCTTGTACAATTATTTTAAATGAATGTCATTATTGTCCATTTTTCATTTTAAATGTCATTTCTGTGGGCTAATTGGTCATGTCTGGTTATGAACTATCAATAAAGAATGACATTTGCAAAATCATTATGAATGGTTCTGTTGTGATGAATGGATATATGAGTAATGGCATATATGTACTATCACGACCTGTTAGTGTAATGTATACATCTAGCAAATTCCCTAGAATAAATGATATCAGTAATGCTTACCTTTGACACTGCCGGCTAGGTCATATAAACAAGAATAGGATAAATAGGTTGCGACAAGAAGATCTTCTTGAGGTTAATAATTTTGAATCATTACCAACCTACTTGTCTTATGGGTAAAATGACCAAATCATCTTTTAGTGGAAAAGGTGAACGGGCCATTGAAATTCTAAGTCTGGTACATACTGATGTATGCAGACCTATGAATGTCAGTGCCAGGGATGGGTATAATTATTTCATTACGTTTACAGATGACCTTTCAAGGTATGGTTATATATTCTTGATGAGACATAAGTCTGAATCGTTTGAAATGTTCAAACGATATCGTAATAAAGTAAAAAAATAAACTGGAAAGTTTATCAAAACCCTTCGATCAGATCGAGGTGGTGAATATCTTTCTAGTGAGTTTCTAACATATCTTGAGGAGAATGAGATTCTCTCTTAATGGACACCTCCAGGGATACCTCAGTTAAATGGAGTGTCTGAAAGAAGGAATCGAACCCTGTTAGACATGGTTCGGTCCATAATGGGCTTTGCATCTCTGCCGATCTCCTTTTGGGGTTATGCTTTAGAGTCAGCTTGTTATCTTTTAAATAGGATCCCAAGTAAGTCCATTAACAAAACACCATATGAGATTGGACTGGGCATAAGCCGATACTCTCACACCTTCGGGTCTGGGGCTGCCCGGCTTATATTAAACGTTTGGAAACAGATAAGCTTGGACCTAGGTCTGACCGGTGCCTATTTGTAGGATATCCAAAAGAGACTAAGGGGTATTACTTTTACTTGCCTGAAGAACAAAAGTTGTTCGTCAGTCTTAGGGCTATCTTTTTAGAAAAGGAGTTCCTTGGTGAAGGAACTGGAGCTACTAAGATTGAACTTAATGAAGTTCAATAAGGAGAAAAACCTATACACTTAAGAGACAATATAGAAACGGATTTGATTAGATCAAACCCAAAGCCTATACAAGAACCATTAAGGAGATCTAGTAGGGTACTCCGTCAACCGGACAGATACTATAGTTTCTTGGTCCGGAACGATGATCCTATTGAACTCGATGAGAACAATGAGGATTCGATCATCTATATGGATGCAATGCAGAGGTTTGACTCTAAGAAATGACTAGAAACCATGAAATCCGAAATGAAGTCTATGGAAATCAACAATGTATGGACATTGGTTGATCCACCCGAGGGGATAAAACCCGTTGGGTGCAAATGGATTTTCAAAAGAAAAAGAGGCGTAGATGGGCAGGTAGAGACCTATAAAGCCCGTATGGTTGCCAAGGGATATCGTCAACGTTATGGTATAGAGTATGATGAGACTTTTTTTCTGTGGCAATGCTCAAATCCATTTGGATTATGCTTGCTTTAGCGGCACACTTTGATTATGAAATCTAGCAAATGGATGTCCGAACAGCTTTCCTGAATGGTGAGCTGGAAGAGGAGGTGTATATGATACAACCTGAAGGGTTTACATCCACAAATGAGTCAAAAGTGTGCAAGTTACAAAGATCCATTTATGGATTGAAGCAAGCATCTCGGAGTTGGAACATGCGGTTTGATAAATGTATCAAGACGTATAGTTTCGTTAGAAACAGCGAAGAACCTTGCATTTATAAATGGGTAAATGGTTCTATGGTTGTATGTATATGGATGACATTCTCTTAATCGGGAATGACATCCCAACACTACAGGGAATAAAGGTCTGGTTGTCATCTTAGTTTTCTATGAAGGACTTGGGTGAAGCCTCTTATATACTTGGTATGAAAATCTATAGAGATAGATCTAAGAGGCTTCTGGGATTATCCCAATCTACGTACATAGACACTGTGCTGAAATGGTTCAACATGGAGAATTCAAAGAAAGGCTATCTTCCTGTAGGCAATGGAATTTCTCTCTCTAAAAAGGATTGTGCGACAACTCCAGAGGAAAGAGAGCATATAAGTAGGATTCCGTATGCTTCGGCAGTGGGTTCTATCATGTATGCTATGACATGTACTAGACCAGACGTGGTATATTCACTAGGGATAGTGAGCAGATACCAGTCTGACCCAGGTAATGCTCATTGGAAAGTAGTGAAGACTATTCTTAAGTATTTACGAAATACTAAGGACCAATGGCTAATTTATGGAGAACCTGACTTAAAACTTATGGGGTACACTGACTCCAGTTTTCAGTCAGATATGGATGACAGCAAGAGTGTATTAGGATTTATTTTTACCCTACATGGAGGAGTGATCTGCTGGAAAAGTTTCAAGCAACACACTATGGTGGACTCAATATGCGAGGCGGAATATATTGCAGTATCGGATGCAGCAAAGGAAGTTGTACGATTGCGGAAGTTTCTAGGAGAACTGGGAGTGACACCTTCACTGGATGGTCCTATTTCGGTGTACTGTGACAACACCGGTGCCATTGCTCAAGTCAAAGAGCCAAAGTCCCATCAACGCACCAAACATATTCTGCGCCGTTATCACCTTGTGCGAGAAATCATGGAGTAAGGTGACATCGACCTTCAAAAGATTGATGGAAAGGAGAACCTAGCCGACCCATTTACTAAAGCTCTTGGAATCAAAGAATTTGATGACCATAAATGGAAGATGGGTATTAGATACTATTCTAAGTGGCTTTAGTCCTAGTGGGAGATGTTGGGAATTGTGTCCTAAAGCCAATCAATTAACATGTAGATGATTGTGCAAGTTGTAAATGTATATGAATTATAAATTAATAAAATTTGGCAGTTCATCACATCGCATCTTCCTAAAATAAATTCTTTTTTGATAGAGTCCTTAGGACCATAATCTATTCAATAAAGAGAGGGTTTATTGAGTGGTTCTTAAAATAGTCATGACTAAATGATATATAGTTATAGGACAATTATGTATCAAGTAAAGGTCGTTGTATGTCATATGGGTTGGTTGTCCTCTTTACCATTGAGTGTGGTGACACTGGTATGACATACAGGTGAAGTGTATGATATTTCACTAAACGTGACCAATCTGCGGAACACTCTTCTGTCAAGAAATGTTCGCGAAGGGATATGGATATAAGTGTCTCTCTGACCTGAGATCACCATGGTAGCTTGCAAGCAACCTACTGTACTTTGGTGCTGGATTATCTAGATTTTTAATCTAGTGACAGAAGGTTTCTGGGTGCACTTGTGGAGCAGTGAGTGGATCAAGATGGGATTGACCCCTCCAAATAGTTTGGAATAAATGTTTCACTGTGTTTCAATTTAGCAAAACCTTGGCCAGGGTAGTCCCTGTGAGGAGTCACAGGATTTATGAAGATTGTGACACTCTATGGATGAACTGATTAAAGGTTGGCAGTTGAAACCTAAGTCATCTTGAGCATTAAGGGTCAATGGGATGAATTATATGGTAACCGTATGCCAGAGGTTCTTGATTGTTGCTCTGCAACCTTCGGCCTATCCGGACGTTGGGTGCCATTGTTAGATGGCGACTTCGATTAGTATTGGAATTGTTTTAGTGCTACCGGCTTAGTATTCAAACCTATGGGGTCACACGCCATAGGGGATTCTACCTGACTGGATGATTGAGAAACTAAATATTAGTAAATTAATTGAAGGATTAAATTGGCAATACGATTGCTGGCTAACTCAATTTGATTGAGCTATGAACATCTCGGTCAAATCAAATAGGATTTGGTTTGGACTCAAATTTAGGTAAGCGTAATGTTAACATCTTTACTGTTTAAATTCGAATTATGAATTTGAATTTCAAACTAATTTTAATTTCAAGTTTAAAGATTGAATTTTAAATTCAAAGCTTTAAGTTTGAATTTAAAATGAATGTTAATGACCTCTCCCTAATTATCCCTTATTTCTTAACTTCTAATATTTTTTGTTTTTAACTGAAAAAGGAGATGAAGAGTTTCTTCTTTAACTCCTTTTCAATTTTTAACTGAAAATGAAGATGAAGGATTCCTTCTTATCTTTCAAGAAATATTGAAAAAGGAAACAACAGGAAGATGAGAACTTTTTTAGGATGAAAGGGATTTTGGCTCTAAAACCTGAGGGTAAGATGTTTCATCATAATATACATCCTTTTGATAATTCCATGAGCATTTTGGTGTAAAAGAGCAGAAATCTTATCATCGAAGCCTAGGAGAGGAGCTAGCACTCCGAAGAGGCTGGTCAGGACCAGAGCCCCAGTGTGGATCACCTGTAGAGGCCATACACCTTTGTGTGGCTAGCAGAAGTACTATCTACCACCGCCTTCTACTGCTGCGTGAGTGATTAAGCATCAAAAGGTAAAAGATTCAATATTTACTGGTGACTTAGATGAGATCTAAGGCACTAGGCAACATACATAGATATGATCTATGCTATTTTTTTTATATATAGATTTGATCTATGTATTAGTTTATATAGATTTGATCTATGTATTAGTTTATATAGATTTGATCTATATATTAGATCTTTATACTTATATATATATTGATTCTGTTGTAGGTTGATATTGGATAAGATCCAATATTTTATTGCTTCCGTTGCATGTTTATTTTACAAAATGTCAAAATGCATTTCTGTTTATTTCAGTTGCCTACAAAAGCATTTCTAACAGGCTAGGTGCAAGAAGTGTGGTGAGGTAGGACATTTTAAAGGGATTGTCCTAAGTGAAAAAAGAAAGAAAAGTGAGGATCTGAATCTGTGAGTACAGTTGCAGGCCAGAAGGTGGAGGATGATCTCTTGGTGATATCAGATGGTCACAGGCACAGCACAGAGATGTGGACCTTGGATTCAGCTTGTTCTCATCATTACACTCCCAATCGGTTATGGTTCAATACTTACACAGAGGTTGATGAGGGTTGTGTGACCCTTGGAGATGATCAGCCTTGCAAGGTGGCAGGGATTGGCATAGTGAGGGTGAGGATGTTTGATGGCATTGTGCACCCTCTTACCAGCATGAAGCATGTCCCAGAACTCAAGAAAAATCTGGTGTCATTGGGGTATCCAGAGTATATTAGATACAGCTTCAGTAGTCATGCCAGGAGTAGAGTTCTGAACTTCTCCAATAGAGCTAAGGTGGTGATGAGAGGGAGAAGGCGGGAAAACAACTTATACAGGTTGGAGGGCTCTGCGGTGACAGAAAAATCTGAGGCAACAGCTGTGAAACAAGATCCTCGGGATATGTACAGGATGTGGCATTACCGCCTAGGCCACATGGGAGACAGGGGAATGAAAGAGTTGAGCAAGAGAGGGTTGCTTCTGGTCCTGAGTGGTTGATATGGAGATTTATGAGCCATGTCAGATGGGGAAGCAGAGGAGAGTACAGCTCTTGGTCAACACAGCTAGGAGTGCAGAATCCCTAGAGCTACTACACATGGATGTCTGGGGACCAGCCCTGGTTTCTGCAAGGAATAGGGCTAGATACTTCTTTACCCTGATAGATGATTTCTCAAGGAAGCTGTGGGTCTACTACATGAAGGAGAAATCAGATGTCTTCACCAAGTTCAGAATCTGGAAGGCTTAGGTGGAGAGAAAACAGGGTAGGAGTGCGAAGTGTTGAGGTCAGATAGTGGCGAAGAATATACTAGCATGGACTTTCAGAGATTTTGTGAGGAGTGGGGCATCAAAAGATACTTCTCAGTAATGGAAACTTCTCAACAAGGAGTGGCTGAGAGGAAGAATAGAATGCTGGTGATGTGCCCTAGGCCATCAGGATATTTGCTGTCATTTATGGTTTTATCTTTATTTAATAAATCATTTTATTTATCATGTTATTATTTATGCTCTTCTAATATGATAAAAAGGTTTCCTTGAATATTTTATTCTTCCTTATATCATTAAAGTATGTGACTTTAATAGTGAAACTATAAGGTGATAAGAATACTATTCTAAATTGTCCCTAATCATTCATTATATGGAATAATAATGAAGTAAGATTAGTATGTTGGTTGATTGATGATCACGTTTTACTGGTCATGGATATGAGATATCAAGTCAACACATAGATACATGTAAGAGTACATTGTATTGGATCGACCCACCATGAGAATATCATATGGATTCTGTTATAAATACTTCTCTTCATGATGTTATTATTTTAGTCCTTTGACCTGATGGCACCATGGATTCCTACATAGTGAATTTCATGTTTTGACACGGCTCTTCATCATCTTTAACCAGATGATCATAAGACTATGATTGGATATGGAATAAACTACGTTGAGGGATATGAGTGTTCGTGAAGGAATTTGTCCCTCTCATTAATTTGAGAGAGATATTTTGGGCCCTCTTGAAGAGTGAGATTGAGAAGAGTACATGGCCATGCCCAAATAAATTGATAAGAAGTTATCAATAACATTTGGTTTATTCAATCAAACTCTGGAATCAAGAAAAACTTATGATTATACAATCTATGAGAGATGTGATCTATGCCTCATACTTGATCACTAAATATCGTGTGACAAAGGGACTAGATAATTAACATCTACTAGGTAAAGTCGGATCGACGATCTTCACTCAATTTAGATAGACATAATGTCTTGCTAGACACCAATTATGTCTTGTAGGCCCGAAAGGGTTTTAGTCCTATTGCCAACATTGAGTGAACCTACAGGGTCGCACACAAGGAGTGACGCATATGGGTTATGGGTTTAATTTGTATAAACCAAGCGGAAATAAATAATAATCTTCACTATTGTGTCCTTTTGGATTCCGAAACTCTTAACATTAGATGTGCAGGGAATAAGAAGACGTATCTTTTTGGATTCCGAAACTCTAAACATTAGATGTGCAGAGAATGAGAAGACGTGTCTTTTTGGATTCCGAAATTAAGAGTCCTATTAATGAGAATATTCTATTTTGAATAGGATATTATCATTATAAATGGACGTTGTTTCTCTGATATAGAAGCGACGACGCTTGCCGTCAACATGAGATGCACAAAGAAACACTGTGCACCATAAAAATGAGAGTTTTAGTGAGATTATTTCTGATCTGATCTAGAAGAGTTCTAGAGAGTGCTAGCACACTGAGTCCCATTGCGAAGTGGTCATTCGTGTAGATACGTAGAGGGAGTTGTGGTTTCGCAGCGCCTAAAGATCTATCTCATCAAAAATAATTTTATTCACATAAGGTACGATTCTCGTTCCCTAATCAATTTAATTGAACCACATGGATCCTTCTTGGGATTTAGGTTATTTTTCTGTTGCATATTTTGGCATTAGACCCCTAAATTTCCTTAAGTGGTATCAGAGCCAGACTTGTGGATTCAATTAAATTGATTTCATCTGATTATATGGATGTGTGATGCGTACTGTTAAACGAGATTATTGTACATGTGATGTGAATGACTATACGTCTATGGAATTAATATGGCGATTTGTTTAATTGTTAAACAGTTCTAATATGATTAGAATCAAATAGATTTATTATGTTTAATTTGTTTAAACACTGAAATAATCATCCATCAAGGTGGGGTTGTCAATTAGATTGATAGTTGGGTTTTAACAAAGAAACCCTAATTTGCGTGCATGACACAATCTCAAACCCTAATTTTGATAGTATTAGAACTGTACAAGAAAAACATTTTCTTGGATAGTTTTATGTATTATGCATGATGCATAGCATGGCCCTTTAGATTCATGTGATTGGCAGGTTTATTATGGTTTTGTTGATTACATTGGCCTGCATATCGACAATTTTATTGTAATTGGTTTATCGGCCTGTGTGTCGTTATCTTGATGTAATCTATTTATTTCACTAGCATAGAATGTAGATTTTCTTTTAATGTAAAGTATGAAGACCATTCATGTCAATCAAAAGAGATCATAGTGATGATGCTCCAAGTAAAAGGTTCATGTCATCAATGGTAGACCGAGCATATGGTTATGCTATGACATCGTAATAATGATTTACTTAGTTCATGGGCCATGTTATAACACATTTATGTTTTATATATACATGCATGAGATGTTATATAGATGATGTATGTGACTTTGGTCCCATAGAATAGTCATCATATACTTAAAACAATAAAGTCCTTCTATTAATATTAAGTCATAAAATGCCTCCCATAGTTCGACACCTATCAAGGCTTTGATCGTCTAAATGTAGGTTCTGCCAAAGCAGGGTGCATTAGACCATCTTAGTTAGGTAGGGTGGATAAAAGTACTATCCTCACGTCGAAATGGTTAGACTTAAATAGGCTATCAAAATGGTTTTGGGCCTATGGCATTAATGGGATTAGTATGACGGGACATGTGATGTTAATCCCATAGCAAGAGTTACATATGATGTAATTGGAAAGACGTTTCCTACCTAAATAACTAGCCTTTAAGTGTCATGCCAAAGCTGACTTAAAGTTTAGTAAATATGGATCTTAACTCACTAAGAAATATCGAAAGATTGAAAAAGTTTCCGAATTAACATTAGAGGGTTGTTAATTTGATAAAATAGTGAGAATAATTGAAATGGTTTAAATAAAGATATTGTTGGCCCAGATGACAACCCAAGAGGGGGGGGTGAATTGGGTTCTTAAAAATTTAAGACTTTTTAACTTTTTAATTAGATTAGCAAGATGTGCAAGTGAGAGGCTAACTAAAAGCAATGCACAAGCAAATAAAGAGAGATAGAGAAGAGAAAATAGGCACGGCAAACACAAGATTTTATAGTGGTTCGGTGCAACCAACACCTACGTCCACTCCCAAGATTCACTTGGGTCCACACTATAATCTCTCTAGATTACAGCCGAGTTGTTTTCCAAGCTCACAACTCAAACTTGTTGTTTTCCGGGTGCACAACGAACCCAGCTGGTTTTAACTCGGGCTTACCAGCACAAAACCCTACACGTTGTTTTTCACGGGCTCACAACTAACCCAACACAAGCACTCCGGCTTGCAACGAGGTATACCAACCTCCACTGATTCAATCCACTGATTGAATCAGCAAACAATAAAAAAAGTGTTTGAATAATGAAATGCTCCCCTTGAGCAAATATACAAATGAAGTACATAAAAGGATTAGAAAAGCCTGATAAGTATTGCAGATGGTAGTGGCTTTGGCTTTCTTCCTTCTTCTCTTTAACTCCTCTTGAAGTGTTGAATCACGCCTCAGCAAGATTCTTGACCGTTGAAGACTTTGGAGTTGAGATGAAGCTTTTTCTCCTTTTGAAAATCCTTCGATTTGATCTTTGAAACGCTTTTGGATTTTCTTTTGACTCTTGTGGATTGATGAGAAGGAGCAGACGAAACTTCCTCTTGATTTCACTCCTTTTGAATCACTCTATTTTGAGCTAGAAGATTTTTCCAATATGCTCTGTTTTTCCCTCTTTTCAAAGTTCTTTTTGATTTTCTATTTTTTTTGATTTGAAAAGAGCTCCTCTATTTATAGAATCTGCAAAAATATATCCGTTAGAGACAAAGAAAAATAGCCGTTATTCAAAAATCTTACCGTTGGGGCTGATGTGTCATCGTTAAAAATCGCGCCCAGATTTGCGGAGTCGACTCGAGCTTTTGGAGTCGGCTCGAGTCGATTACCAAAAATAGAAACATTTTAAATTAGGGGTCGACTCGCGAAAAAAGTGTCGGCTCCTAAAAGTCGGGAGTCGACTCGAGAAAGGGGGGTCGACTCGAAAGTGCTCAAAAAACATCTTTCTGTGTTGAGCGGAGTCGACTCGCACAGTCAGGAGTCGGCTCGCACAGAATCAGGGGTCGACTCTTGAAAAACTCGAAAACATCTGGGGGAGTCGACTCGAAACTCAGGAGTCGGCTCGGAACGTATCAAAAATCAGAAAAATTTCTGATTGACTTTAAAATTGTCCCAATTAATTTTAATTATTGTTTTGACTTGAATACATTAAAATTGACATTAAGCATGGATTCAAGAATGTTTCAAGAATTCATTGATTAAAAATGAATTAAAAATTCCTTTTTGAAATTTAAACATTGAGCTTGAAAGCTTTCAAAACTTTAAATTTTTCATTGATTTTCAAAATAAGCTCAAGTTTTTAAATAAACTCATTGTATCTTTTAAGGTACTCATGGCTTTTGGAAATCATCAAAATCAATAAAGTTGGGGCAATGTTTTCAATAATTTCTCAACAATCTCCCCCTTTTTGATGATGACAAAAACATTGAGTATTCATGATTGATTAGTGAAAATTTTGTTTTCATAGTTAAGGCTCCCCCTCAATGAGGTAGCTCCCCCTATGAACCTTAATTTTATAAATCATTAATTTTTATTCAGATTATTTTTATCTTATTTATTCTTCTCAATTAACAATTCTATAAAACTCTCCCCCTTTTTTGTAATCAACAAAAAGGTTAGAGAAGCATAAACATTCATTTATCAATTTTTTAATTTCATTAATTCATTGAAATACATTGAAATAACATAAGAATTCATTTCATTCAAAAAGTAATACATCAAAATGTAAACATTGAATCAAAAAGTAAACTTGATCAAACAAGAAGATTGAAAACTTAATCAAAAGTTCTAACAATTCTATTAAATGATCAACAATCTGCTTCATTCCTTCACATTGAAGTCTAACATAATCTTTGAGCTTATTATCAACAAAAGTACAAGCAGATGTAATTTTATCTTGAAGCTCGGCGTTGCATTGGGATAGTCTCTGAGTCACCGCAGATATCCTTAAGTTCTCCAAAGATATTCTTTAATCTTCACTTAAGGATGGTAGATGAACTGAGAGTAGACTCAATCGATGCAACCCGATCACTGAATAAAGGCTTTTAAATTCATAAACTTTTCATCAAATTCTTCTTTCAGTCTTTTCATTGATCTCAAATTTGAATTTGATTGCATAAGTTGTTATCTGAAAAGCTAGAGAAGATGAAGCTCAAAAGCAGGAGCAGGGGGCTGGAGCAGGAGCAGAACAGAAGGGCTCGGAGGCTCAGGTGATGAATGTCTCATAGAAGGTCTGGGCCTCAGCATCTATAGCTCTGTCCTCTAACATTCTTTCTCTCCCAATTTCCATTCTTTTTAACAAACCCCATTCGATGAATAGTGGCCAAAGAGTAAAAATCAGTATGTCCTTAGTTCCTTTTTGGCTCACTATCAAAATACAATCCTTGGCTTTGAAATAACTTAGTTAAACCATGCCATAGGGCAAACTTGATTTCTTTTCCCACCACAATCTGCAATGTACCATATATCATCCGAGGTAGATTATGGGCTTCCCAGAAACAACAGCATCCATACAAAATATCTCTCTCAGATACATAGTCGAATCTGCCGGTCTTGGGAAACAAAATCCTGCTGCAGATATTGTGAGTAATCTTAATTCCAAAGGCAATTGACTAGCAAATACTTCTTCAAATCCTTCAAAATTTCTGTTCAATAGCCTAGTGAGGGCTGGAGATCTATCTTCTGGGGCAAAGGTGGATCCAGACAAGGGTAAATTCAACAATCTAGAAAGAGGAAGTAATGAGACCAATGCCTCTCACTTTGCTCACTAAGCCATCATCTCCTCTGGTCAAATTCTTGTAAAACTCCTTAACTAGAGCAGGGTAGGTGGGACAGTCCAATGAACATATTTTCTCAAATCCCATCTCAATCAGTTGTCTACCTAGAAAGCCTTCATTCTCAAATAATTCAAAATCAACCTTTCTTCCTGTGTGACAATCCTACTGCAAGATCTACCTGAGGAGCAGCAGGAGAAGCAGGAGAGAAGGGAAGAGGAATCCGTAGACGGCTCGCGACGGGACGGGAACGGTCCTTCCTCTTCAAACCGGCGCTCCACGGGTTTTGGGTGCCATAGATTGGAGTGAAGGGTTTTTTTGGAAGGTTTGGAATTTTGGAGACGGGGTCGACTCTGCCCTAGATGGGACCATTCGAGTCGTGGGGTCGACTCGCACTTTCGACTCGCAGAGGGGTCGAAGAGTTTCAGCGAAACCGAGTCGACTCCGATACTCTCGAGTCGGCTCCGAGACATTTCAGAGAAAAAATTAAATTCAGAAATGAGTCCGGAATTTGATCTTTGAGTATGATTAAAATCATGGATTTTGAGAGATCAAATTGATATGAGTTCTAGATAAAATTTCCTTAAGATTTTGAGATTTGAAAGAATCTAGATATATTTCCTTAGAGGTTTCAAAATTTATTCAAAAGGGTTACAAATTCCTAACTCTCCTCTAAGATAACAAAATCTTTCTTCGCTTAAAGGTTTTGTAAAGATGTCAGCTAATTGTTCTTCAGTGTTTACATAATCTAAACAAATTTCATCATTAGCTACATGTTCCCTTATAAAATGATATCTAATTTCTATGTGTTTTGTCCTTGAGTGTTGAATTGGATTTTTAGTTAAGTTGATTGCGCTAGTGTTATCACATCTTATGGGTGTTTTATCAAGTGTGATACCATAGTCTTCAAGTTGTCGCTTAATCCATAGGATTTGCGCACAGCAACTTCCAGCTGCTACATATTCAGCTTCAGTAGTTGATAATGCAACTGAATTTTGCTTTTTGCTAAACCATGTGATTAAGTTACTTCCTAAGAAATGGCATGCACCACTTGTGCTTTTTCTATCTAATTTACATCCAGCATAATCAGAATCCGAATATGCAATTAGGTTTAATGTGGAGTCTCTAGAATACCATAAACCTACATTTTTAGTTCCATTTAGATATCTTAAAATTCTTTTAACAGCTATTAAATGTGATTCTTTAGGTTCAGATTGAAATCTAGCACATAAACATACTGAAAACATAATATCTGGTCTACTTGCTGTTAAATAAAGAAGGGATCCGATATACCTCGATAATACTTTTGATCAACCTTTTTACCTTCTTCATCTTTGTCCAGCTTGCATGAAGGACTCATTGGAGTTCCGAGGGGTTTCATTGTTTCCATACCAAACTTTTTGAGTAGTTCTCTTGTGTATTTGGTTTGGTTGATAAAGATTCCCTCTTTGCTTTGTTTGATCTGGAGTCCAAGGAAGAAGTTGAGTTCTCCCATCATGCTCATCTCGAATTCTCCCTGCATCAACTTTGCAAATTCTTGACAAAGAGAATCGTTAGTAGCACCAAAAATAATGTCATCTACGTATATTTGTACTACAAGTAAATCTTTACTTTTTCTTTTCAAAAACAAAGTTTTATCAACATTTCCTCTTGTAAAATCATTTTCTATTAAGAATTTACTTAACCTATCATACCAAGCTCTAGGTGCTTGTTTCAAACCATATAAAGCTTTGTGCAATTTAAAAACGTGATTTGAAAATTCGTGATCTTCAAAACCTGGTGGTTGTTCTACATAAACTTCTTCATTTATAAATCCATTTAAAAATGCGCTTTTTACATCCATTTGAAATAAGTTAAAATTCATATGACATGCAAATGCAAGTAATAGCCTAATGGCTTCTAATCTAGCTACAGGTGCAAAGGTTTCATCAAAATCAATACCTTCCTCTTGATTATATCCTTTAGCAACCAATCTAGCTTTGTTTCTAATTACTATGCCATTTTCATCTAGTTTATTTCTAAAAACCCATTTTGATCCTATTACTGAATGATTTTTAGGTCTTTCAACTAAAGTCCAAACATTATTTCTTGTAAATTGATTTAGTTCTTCTTGCATTGCTAACATCCAATTATTATCTTTTTCAGCTTCTTCTATAGTTTTAGGTTCAATTTGTGATACAAATGCAAGATGATTACTAATATTTCTCATATATGATCTAGTTCTTATTCCTTGAGATGGATCGCCTATAATCAATTCCTTAGGATGACTATGAGCATATCTCCAGTCTCTTGGAAGATCTATATCATTATGATCAATATTGACATCATCGTCCTTATGTGAATCATCATCTTTAGCCTCTTGTTCATGATCAGAAGATACTTCAATATTAAGTTTTTCAAGATCTTTTTCAATTATGTTTGTATCTTCCTCATCATCAATCTTTTCAGATCCAGTTGCTAAAGATTCATCAAAAACTACATGTATGGATTCTTCAACTACTAAGGTTTTCTTGTTAAAGATTCTATATGCCTTACTAGTTGTTGAATAACCTAAAAAATTCCTTCATCAGATTTAGCATCAAATTTTCCTAAGTTGTTTTTACCATTATTATGAATGAAACATTTACATCCAAATGCATGAAAGTATTTTATATTTGGTTTTCTTTCATTCCATAATTCATAAGGTGTTTTCTTTAATATTGGTCTTATTAAAGCTCTATTTAAGATGTAACATGCTGTGTTAATTGCTTCCGCCCAAAAATACTTTGGTAAGTTGCTTTCGCATAGCATGGTACGGGCCATGTCTTCTAGAGTCCTATTTTTCTTTCAACTACACCATTTTGTTGTGGAGTCCTAGGGGCTGAAAAATTATGATTAATTCCATTTTCAGAACAAAAACTTTCAAATAAGTGATTTTCAAATTCTGTTCCATGATCACTTCTTAGAGATACTATAGTAGTGTTTTTCTCATTTGTGACTTTCTTGAAGAATTTCAGGAATATCGAGAAAGTCTCATCTTTGTGAGCTAAAAACATTACCCAAGTATATCTAGAATAATCATCTACAATCACTAGACCATATTTCTTTCCTCCTAGACTTGTGGTTCTAGTTGGTCCGAAAAGATCCATGTGAAGTAGCTCTAAAGCCCTAGAAGTTGAAACAATGTTTTTAGATTTGAAAGAACTTCTAGTTTGTTTTCCAAATTGACATGCATCACATATTTTATTATTTTCAAAATCTAGTTTAGGTAATCCTTTAACTAAATCCATTTTAATTAGTTTTGAAATAAGGTGTGTGCTTGCATGACCTAATCTACGATGCCACAACCAACTAATTTCATTTATGTTAGCATTGTCAGCAATTAAGCAATGATACTCAAAGATAATTTTTCTAAGTCAACTAAGTAAACATTGCCATGTCTATAACCAGTAAATACAATGCTATCATCAATAGAATTAGTTACAGTGCATATAGAAGATTTAAATGAAACATTAAAGTTTTTATCACATAATTGGCTTATACTAATTAGATTATGCTTCAAACCATCAACATAAAGTACATTATCAATAAATGTAGATGGAGTTATGCGAACTTTACCAAGGCCCATAATTTGACCTTTACCGTTATCGCCAAACGTCACAACTCCACCTTTCTTTTCTTCTAGGGTGATGAATTCATCTTTGTCACCCGTCATATGTCTTGAGCAGCCACTATCAAGGTACCACTTTTTCTTTGATCTTTTGGCTACAAGACATTCCTGCAACATAATCAAACTTTATGTTTAGGTACCCAAGCTTTCTTGGGTCCTTCATGGTTAGCAGCAACAAAAATTGTTCCTTTCGGAACCCATATTTTCTTTCTTTAACATTTAACTTTTTGTTATTATTTGTTTTGCATTCAAATGATTTATGACCTTTTTCATTACATTTAAAACAAGTTATATTACTTTGGTTGGCTTTTACAAAAATATTCTTTAAAGATTTTTGTTTCCTTAATGTGTTATATCCTAAACCTGCTTTGTCAAAAACAGCTTTTTGACTATCTAAGATCATGTTAAGTTTAGTTGAACTTAAGTGAAATTTCTCAACAATGTCTTTATATTTTTAACATCTTTCTTAAGAGAGTCATTTTCTTAATTGATTCTTTTTCTTTAATTGATTTTTAGTTTCAGATTTTAACAAATCTATTCTTGATGAAGAAATCTCTTTTCTTTGCTAAGTTCTTCTTTTTCATTAGTTAAGTTCTTTAACTTCTAAAGCTAATTCATTTTTACTTTTAGCTAAGCTAATATTGTCATTTTTCAAAAACTTATACTTCTTTTTCAAGGATTTAAAATCAATCATAAGTTCATTGAAAGCCTCAAACATTTCATCAAATGTAAATTCATCATTTGAGTTTTCAGAACTTACCTCATTGTCGTTGTCGTCGTTGTTGGCCATGAAGCAGATATTGCAACTTCTTTTTGTTCTTCTTCTTCGGAAGAAGACTCTTCACTATCAGTCCAAGTTGCCATGTATGCTTTTTCTTTTTCTTGTAGGCCTTTTAAGCAAAGGACAATCATATCTAAAGTGCCCTGGCTTTTTGCACTCATAACATACTAAGGGCTCTTTTCTTTTCCTTTTCCTTTTCTTATCCTTTCTTTTTCTCCTTCAATTCTTGCTCCAAATTTCTTTTTATGGAAGGGCCTTTTTCTCATAAACTTCTGAATTTTTGGCCAAGAGAGCAGTTCATCATCTCATCATCTTCACTGCTGCTGCTCTTCCATTTCTGCAGTTTGAGGGCATTTTCTTCTTTTTGTTCCTCCTCAACATGCTGCTTCATTGTTAACTCGTGGGTCATTAAGGATCCTAGAAGCTCCTCTAAAGGTAATGCATTGAGGTCCTTTGCTTCTTGGATAGCAGTGACTTTCGCTTCCCACGATCTTGGTAGTGACCTAAGAATTTTGCGCACAAGATCAGCATTAGAATAAATTCTACCAAGACTTTTTAAACCATTCACAATATCAGTGAATCTAGTGAACATGCATGTGATGGTTTCAGTTTGTTCCATTGTAAACAATTCATATTTATGAACCAAAATGTTTATTTTTGATTCCTTACTTGGTTTGTTCCTTCATGAGTTATTTCCAACCTATCCCAAATTTCTTTTGCGGAATTACATGTTGAGATTCGGTTGAATTCATTTGAGTCTAAGGAACAATATAAAATATTAATGGCTTTAGCATTTAGTTGTGCCATTCTCCTATCATTATCATTCCAATCCCTTTCGGGCTTAGGAACAATAGTGCCATCAATAAGGTGTGTGGGTGTACTAGGTCCATTATTATTACTCCCCACAATTCATAGTCAGAAGCTTGAATGAATATTCTCATTCTAGCTTTCCAATATGAATAGTTGGTTCCATTAAATAAAGGAGGTCGATTCGTAGAATGACCTTCAGCAAAACATGAACCACTTTGTGTTGCCATAAGGATCTTTAGCCCTTGATCGTGAGATCAAATTCTAAATGAGCACTTGCTCTGATACCAATTGTTGGCCCAGATGGCAACCCAAGAGGGGGGGGTGAATTGGGTTCTTAAAAATTTAAGACTTTTTAACTTTTTTAGTTAGCAAGATGTGCAAGTGAGAGGCTAACTAAAAGCAATGCACAAGCAAATAAAGAGAGATAGAGAAGAGAAAATATGGCACGGCAAACACAAGATTTTATAGTGGTTCGGTGCAACCAACACCTACGTCCACTCCCAAGATTCACTTGGGTCCACACTATAATCTCTCTAGATTACAGCCGAGTTGTTTTCCAAGCTCACAACTCAAACTTGTTGTTTTCCGGGTGCACAACGAACCCAGCTGGTTTTAACTCGGGCTTACCAGCACAAAACCCTACACGTTGTTTTTCACGGGCTCACAACTAACCCAACACAAGCACTCCGGCTTGCAACGAGGTATACCAACCTCCACTGATTCAATCCACTGATTGAATCAGCAAACAATAAAAAAAGTGTTTGAATAATGAAATGCTCCCCTTGAGCAAATATACAAATGAAGTATAAAAGGATTAGAAAAGCCTGATAGTATTGCAGATGGTAGTGGCTTTGGCTTTCTTCCTTCTTCTCTTTAACTCCTCTTGAAGTGTTGAATCACGCCTCAGCAAGATTCTTGACCGTTGAAGACTTTGGAGTTGAGATGAAGCTTTTTCTCCTTTTGAAAATCCTTCGATTTGATCTTTGAAATGCTTGTGGATTTTCTTTTGACTCTTGTGGATTGATGAGAAGGAGCAGACGAAACTTTCTTTGATTTCACTCCTTTTGAATCACTCTATTTTGAGCTAGAAGATTTTTCCAATAAAGCTCTGTTTTTCCCTCTTTTTGAAAGATATTCTCTCTTTTTGATTTTCTATTTTTTTTGATTTGAAAAGAGCTCCTCTATTTATAGAATCTGCAAAATATATCCGTTAGAGACAAAGAAAAATAGCCGTTATTCAAAAATCTTACCGTTGGGGCTGAGTTGTCATCGTTAAAAATCGCGCCCAGATTTGCGGAGTCGACTCGAGCTTTTCCCGAGTCGGCTCGAGCTCGATTACCAAAAATAGAAATGTTTATAAAGGTTAGGGGTCGACTCGCCAAAAGTAAAGTGTCGACTCCTGAAAGTCGGGAGTCGACTCGTGAAAGGCTTGGGGTCGACTCGCGAAGTGCTCAGAAAAACACTCTTCTGGTGTCTGAGCGGAGTCGACTCGCACAGTCAAGGAGTCGGCTCGACAGAATCAGGGGTCGACTCGATAAATTTCGTGGGTCGACTCGACACAGATGTACATTTCTGTACACTGAGCGGAGTCGACTCTGAAACTCAGGAGTCGGCTCCGGAACGTATCAAAAATCAGAAACTTTTCTGATTGACATTAAAATCGTTCCAGATTCATTTTAATTCATTGTTTGACTTGATTCAATAAAATTGACATTAAGAATTGATTCATGAACTATTCCAAAAACTCATTGATTAAAACATGAATTATAAAATTTCTTTTTGAAAGTTTAAACATTGAGCTTAAAGTTACTTTCAAAAACTTTAACATTTTTCATTGATTGTTCAAAATAAATATATTGCTTATTTAAATAAACTCATTATATCTTTTAATGAACTCAATGGCATTTAGTAATCATCAAAATCAAAAGGATTAGGTCATATAGTTTTTCAATAATCTTCCAACAGATATTAACTCTATAACTCCTTGTATGTAGATCATGACATCAAACAACACATCTAATCTTACTTTGCGATCGGTTCTCAAAAAGAAAAATTGAATGGCACAAACTTCCTTGACTGGCATCGTAACTTAAGAATTGTTCTTAAGCAAGAAAGGAAGTTGTATGTCATAAACACTCCAATCCCAGCTGTACCTGCTGCTGATGCTCTAAGAGATGAAAGAAATGCTTACAATAAGCATAAAGACGACTCTTTGGATGTGACTTGCCTTATGCTTGCTAGCATGGACTCCAAGCTTCAGAAGCAAATGGAGGACATGGAAGCGTACAATATGATTGTACACATCTAGGAAATGTTCTAAGAGCAAGCAAGACAAGAGAGGTTTGTAGTCACTAAGGCATTGAATGGATGCAAAATGACTCCAGGTAGCTCTGTGAGTACTCATGTGCTCAAGATGAAGAGTTACATTGATAGACTTGAAAAACTTGATGCTCCACTTAGTAGGGAGTTGGCTACAGATATGATCCTTGCCTCTTTGCCTTCCAACTATGACCAATTTGTAATGAATTATAATATGCACCAAATGGATAAGTCTATAATGGAGTTGCATGGGATGCTCAAGAATGCTGAACAAAACATTAAGGCAACCAATAATGTTTTGATGGTTCAAACGGAAAAGGGAAAAAGGAGGAGTGGCAAGGACAAAGGCAAAGGCAAAGCAAAAGGTGAGACCAAAGCTAAAAGGCCTAAGCCCCAGCCCAAGCCGAAACAGCCCAAGGAAGGAGTTTGCTTCTTCTGCAATAAACCAGGTCATTGGAAAAGGAATTGCAAATTGTATTTGGAGGATCTAAAAAAGAGGAAGGCTAATGAAACCACAATCTTTGGTATTTATGTTATACAAGTCAATTTGTCTACTTCTACATCATGGGTATTAGATACCGGATGTGGATCTCACATTTGTGTAAATGTGTAGGGTCTCAGACAAAATAGAAAATTGGCTCAAGGTGAAGTGGACCTATGAGTTGCAAATGGAGCAAGAGTTGCTGCATTATCTCTAGGATGTTATGAATTACTTTTACCTGGTGGACTTGTTTTGACTTTAAGCAATTATTACTATGTGCCTGTTATGAGCAGTAACATTATTTCAGTTTCAAGTTTAGACAAAGATGGTTTTAAATTTATTATTGAGAATAATTCTATGTCCATCTATCATAGAGACATTTATTATGGTTTTGCTCAATTATTAAATGGGCTATGTGTTCTAAACTTTGATGAAACAAATTACAAGTCTGTTTATAACATTAATACTAAAAGGTTTAAATCAAACGATTTAAATCCTACCTATCTTTGGCATTGTCGCTTAGGCCATATAAATGAGAAGCGCATATCAAAACTTCATCAAAATGGGCTTTTACATTCATTTGATTTTGAATCATATGAATCATGCGAATCTTGTTTGATGGGTAAGATGACTAAAGCTCCTTTCACAGGACAAGGTGAAAGAGCCACAGATTTATTGGCCCTTATACATACCGATGTATGTGGACCATTAAGTTCACCGGCCAGAGGAGGTTATTTGTATTTCATCTCTTTTACTGATGATTTCAGCAGGTATGGATATGTATACCTAATGAAACATAAATCTGAATCTTTTGAAATGTTCAAAATATTCAAAAATGAAGTACAAAATCAGCTTGGTAAAAATATTAAGATACTTCGATCAGATCGTGGTGGTGAATATTTAAGTCAAGAGTTTTCTGACCATCTTAAAGATTGTGGGATAATTTCACATTGACTCCTCCAGGAACACCACAATGGAATGGTGTTTCTGAAAGGAGAAATCGAACTTTATTGGATATGGTTCGATCAATGATGAGTCAAATAGTTCTTCCAATATCCTTTTGGGGATATGCCCTGGAAACTGCTACGTTCATATTGAATAGAGTTCCATCAAAATTGATTCAAAAGACACCATATGAGTTGTGGACTGGGAAACCTCCTAGTTTGTCTTTTCTAAAGATATGGGGCTGTGACACTTATATCAAACGTCAATTGTCTGACAAATTAGCACCCAAATCAGATAAGTGCATATATGTGGGATATCCTAAAGAAACAAAAGGATACTACTTTTACTACCCATCAGAGACCAAAGTGTTTGTTGCTCGTAATGGTCACTTTTTGGAAAGAGAATTTATTTCCAACAGAACTAGTGGGAGTAAAATTCAACTCGAAGAAGTTCGAGAACCACCAATTTACATGGAACCGATGATGGATGTTCAATCTAACTCACAAGTAGTTGCTGAACCTGAACCACTAATACAAGGGCCACGTAGAACTGGTAAAATTCATCACAAGCCTGAGAGATATGGTTTTCTCATTACTGACAATTATGATGTGATGCTCATAGATCAAAATGAGCCTACATGCTACCAAGAAGCTATGAAAGGCCCTGACTCTAAGAAATGGCTTATAGCCATGAAGTCTGAAATGCAATCCATGTATGATAATCAAGTATGGACTTTGATTGATCCACCTAATGGTATTAAATCTATTGGGTGTAAATGGGTTTTTAAGAAGAAAACCGACATGAATGGCAATGTGCATACCTATAAAGCACGACTGGTTGCAAAAGGTTTCAAGCAAACACATGGTATAGACTATGATGAAACTTTCTCACCTGTAGTCATGCTTAAATCTATTAGAATTCTTCTTGCCATAGCTGCGTATTATGACTACGAAATATGGCAAATGGATGTCAAGACAACATTTCTAAATGGAAATTTATTTGAGGATGTGTATATGACACAACCTGAAGGTTTTGTTAATCCAAAAGATTCGCATAAGGTATGTAAACTCCAAAAATCCATTTATGATTAAAGCAAGCATCTCGGAGTTGGAATCTTCATTTTGATGAAGCAATCAAAGAGTTTGGTTTCATTAAGAATGAAGATGAACCTTGTGTATACAAGAAGGTTAGTGGGAGCGCAATAGTTTTCTTAGTACTCTACGTAGACGACATATTACTCATTGGAAATGATATTCCTACTTTGCAAAATGTCAAGACATGGTTAAGAAAATGTTTCTCAATGAAGGACTTAGGTGAAGCTGCCTATATCTTAGGGATTAAGATCTATAGAGATAGATCTAGAAGAACCATTAGCCTAAGTCAGAGTACATACATTGACAAGGTGCTAAAAAGGTATAGCATGGAGAATTCCAAGAGAGGATTCTTACCAATGTCATATGGAATTAAACTGAGTAAGAGACTCAATTTCCTATTTCAAAGGAAGAACAGGAACGCATGAGCAAAATTCCATATGCTTCAGCGATTGGATCTATCATGTATGCCATGTTATCTACTCGACAGATGTCGCTTATGCTTTAAGCATTACTAGTAGGTACTAGTCAGATCCAGGTGAAAGTCATTGGATCGCCGTCAAGAACATTCTCAAATACTTGAGAAGAACTAAAGAGGTGTTTTTGACATATGGAGGACTGGATGGTGCGCTTGTGGTAAATGGTTACATAGATGCTAGCTTCCAAACTGATTCATATGATTTCCGATCACAGTCTAGTTATGTATTTTGTTTGAATGGAGGTGTTGTCAGCTGGAAGAGTTCCAAACAAGACACCGTTGCTAATTCTACTACAGAAGCTGAATATATTGCAGCATCGGATGCAGCTAAAGAAGCGGTTTGGATTAAGAAGTTCATTGGTGGTTTAGGAGTCGTTCCTAGCATTGCGGATCCAGTGGACCTTTATTGTGACAATAATGGGGTGATTGCATAGGCTAAGGAACCTAGATCACACCAACGATCCAAACACATACTCAGGCGTTGCCATCTCATTCGAGAGATCATCGATAGAGGAGATGTTAAGATATGCAGAGTACCTACAAATGACAACATCGCAGATCCATTAACTAAGCCTCTTCCTCAGTCTAAACATGATCGTCATAATAGTGCATTAGGCATTAGATTTTTATCTTGTTAGGCCTAGTGCAAGTGGAGGTTGGTGGTGATGTGCCCTAGGCCATCAGGATATTTGCTGTCATTTATGGTTTTATTTTATTTAATAAATCATTTTATTTATCATGTTATTATTTATGCTCTTCTAATGTGATAAAAAGGTTTCCTTGAATAGTGTATTCTTCCTTATATCATTAAAGTACTTGACTTTAATAGTGAAACTATAAGGTGATAAGAATACTATTCTAAATTATCCCTAATTATTCATTATATGGAACAATAATGAAGTAAGATTAGTATGTTGGTTAATTGATGATCACGTTTTACTGGTCATGGATATGAGATATCAAGTCAACACATAGATACATGTAAGAGTACATTGTATTGGATCGACCCACCATGAGAATATCATATGGATTATGTTATGAATACTTCTCTTCATGATGTTATTATTTTAGTCCTTTGACCTGATGACACCATGGATTCCTACATAGTGAATTTCATGTTTTAACACGGCTCTTCATCATCTTTAACCAGATGATCATAAGACTGTGATTGGATATGGAATAAACTACGTTGAGGGATATGAGTGTTCGTGAAGGAATTTGTCCCTCTCGTTAATTTGAGAGAGATATTTTGGGCCCTCTTGAAGAGTGAGACTGAGAAAAGTACATGGTCATGCCCAAATGAATTGATAAGAACTTATCAATAACATTTGGTTTATTCAGTCAAACTCTGGAATTAAAAAAAACTTGTGATTAAACAATCTATGAGAGATGTGATCTATGCCTCATACTTGATCACTAAATATCGTGTGACAAAGGGACTAGATAATTGGCATCTACTAGGTAAAGTCGGATCGATGATCTTCACTCAATTTGGGTAGACTAATGTCTTGCTAGACACCAATTATGTCCTGTAGGCCCGAAAGGGTTTTAGTCCTATTGCCAACATTGAGTGAACCTACAGGGTCGCACACAAGGAGTGACACGTATGGGTTATGAGTTTAATTTGTATAAACCCAGCGGAAATAAATAATAATCTTCACTTTTGTGTCCTTTTGGATTTCGAAACTCTTAACATTAGATGTGCAGGGAATAAGAAGACGTATCTTTTTAGATTCCGAAACTCTTAACATTAGATGTGCAGAGAATGAGAAGACGTGTCTTTTTGGATTCCGAAATTAAGAGTCCTATTAATGAGAATATTCTATTTTGAATAAGATATTATCATTATAAATGGACGTTGTTGCTCTGATATAGAAGCGACGATGCTTGCCGTCAACATGAGATACGCAGAGAAACACTGCGCACCATAAAAACGAGAGTTTTAGTGAGATTATTTCTGATCTGATCTAGAAGAGTTATAGAGAGTGCTAGCACACTGAGTCCCATTGCGAAGTGGTCATTCGTATGGATACCGTAGAGGGAGTTGTGGTTTCGCAGCGCCTAAAGATCTTTCATCAAAAATAATTTTATTCACATAAGGTACAATTCTCGTTCCCTAATCGATTTAATTGAACCATATGGATCCTTCTGGGGATTTAGGTTATTTTTTCGCTGCATATTTTTGGCATTAGACCCCTAAATTCCCTTCATAGAATACTATTGGAAAAAGCAAGGTGTTTGAGGCTACAGGCAAGGCTTACAAAGATATTCTGGGTTGACGCAGTAGATGTAGCCAGCTACTTGGTCAATCATCACCGCACACCAGGTTAGATGGAGGCATTCTAGAGAAAATATGGTCTGGAGGGAAGACAAGCCTGAACATCTAAGGGTGTTGGATGCACGACATATGTAGATGTTGGTGCTGAGCGGAGTAAGTTGAATGCTAGGTCAAAGAAGATGGTGTTTTTAGGCTACCCCCATGGAATCAAGGGGTATC
Organism: Calamus simplicifolius; assembly: GCA_900491605.1. Taxonomy (NCBI): domain Eukaryota; kingdom Viridiplantae; phylum Streptophyta; class Magnoliopsida; order Arecales; family Arecaceae; genus Calamus; species Calamus simplicifolius. The sequence continues at coordinate 83,300 of UESW01004816.1, forward strand.
GGCTATGAGACCCCTTGGAGAAGAAGGTTGTCATCAGCAGGGATATGACCTTCGATGAGAGCTCGATCCTCCAGAACAGAGATGGTACAGATGCACAGCAAGGACTGTAGAAGGTGAAACATGGTAACACTAATTAGATGACTTCCTACACAGTCCTGCCATTTGCTAGTGGACCAAGAGGATTTAAGATTCAGATAGAGAGGACTGGCAGAGGGGTTAGAAGCCATGAAGTTTAGCAAGATGTAGCTGAGCAGAGGACTCAGGAGGATGCAGCTGAGCAGAGGACTGATACTGGGATCGCACAGCACAGGCCCAAGAGAAACGTGCGACCATCAGTTCGATACGGTTTCGAGGATTCGATGTCATATGTCCTGGTGATAGCGAATGAAGACCCTTACACCTATCGGAAGGCTGTGAAGATTCAAGATAGCCAGGATAGAGATAGGTGGATTCAGTCTATGGCAGAAGATGCAGGTTATAGCAGAGGAGATGCAATCTTTTCACAGGACTGACACGTGGCAGGTGGTCCAATTGCCACAAGGAAAGTGGAAAGAAACCTATTGATTACAAATGGGTTTATCAGTGCAAGAAAATGCCTTCAGAGCAAGAAGGTATCAAGTACAAGGCAGGACTAGTAGCTAGAGGATACTCTCGGAAGGAAGGTTTCGACTACAGAGAGCTGATGAAAGAAGGTGGAGTGAAGCTGATGAAGGTATATATCAAGAAAAACCCAACAATGCACTGACTAAGGTCTTTTATGGGACAACTTTCGTAGGGATGCAGCTGATGGACACATCAGACGTGCTGAAGCCTTGAAAGCACTAAGATGGAATTGTTGGGTCTGGTGTGATGCTATCAAGGCCCAAGAGAGCTAACTTGTATTGAGCTGGATGTGAATCCAAAGAATAAGATTAAATCAAATCACGGGTATACCCATGCTTGAAAATTAGTTTAATCTCATTAGGTTAGTTTATAAAAGTTTTTGTTGAGTTTGAGCTTGGCTCACTTGATGAATATATTTAAACTCTAGTTACTAAAATTTGAATGAAATAAAACATAGATTCTTTTCTTCTAAAAAATTATTTTATTATCTTATCCCTTTTCCTTGTCTCTTTTTTTTCATCGTAGAAAAAAGATGCCCTCACGGATGCGTGCTTTCATGGCTCCCTTTCGTTGGAGAAACAGGCTTCCATGCAGGCTTCAAGAGGCTGAGTCGTTTTTATAACTGGTGCAATTTGCACCGGTTTTACGATTAAGGGGTGGGTTTCAAAGATTGCATGAAAGGTGTTAAAGGGAAAAACACCATTTCAAATGGCGTTTTCTCGATGCCATTTCATCTCCCAAGCTCGGCCATGTCAGCCACGGAGCTGACATGGAAAACCATGAAATCGCCACATGTTGTGGCGATTTCACAACAAGTGAAATCGCCACATGATGTGACGATTTCACAAATCTGAAATCGCCACATCATGTGGCGATTTCAGACAAGTGCAAAATCTCCTTGAAAAGCGCTTCAAGGGCAGGTAAAGTGAATCGTACCGGAGGTCTCCAGTGCGATTCTATGATGCCTGGCTGGGAAAAGTAGAAAACGACTCAGCATACTTTGAGGAGGGGTCCGCTGGCCCTGTGATCTTAGAAACCCATACCCAATATGAAACGCAAGGTAAAATAAAGGTAGTAGTAGGTTAGAAACAGTCCTGGAGTGACTGAACACCAACCATGATGGGTTTTGTCGTACGTTTGGGCTTGGCTGGTTGACCAATGCAGAGAAGCACGATTGCTTACCATTCTTTTTGTATAGTCTAAACAAGTCCAGCTACCACCAAAGCGACTGCATACCTGCTCACAGAGTACATCCTAGAACGGTGCCCTGCTGATAGAGTACATCCTAGAACAACGGTGCCTTGCTCACAGAGTATTTCACCCAAGTAAATCGCCACATCATGTGATGATTTCACTTGTTTGAAATCGCCACATGATTTAGCGATTTCAGATTTATGAAATCGCTACATGATGTGGCGATTTCACTTGTTTTTTCACTTGGGAAATGAAATGGCACCGGGAAAACGCCATTTCCCCTTTAACACCTTTCATGCAATATCTTTGAAATCCATCCCTTAATCGTAAAATCGGTGCAAAATTGCACCAGTTATAAAAACGACTCTCAAGAGGCTTCGTGACTGGCGCTCGGATCCATCAATAGCTCAGGAAGCTGTGAAAGAGAAGCATGAACATGATTGTATGAACGATCCTGCTTCCGTACAAGGCTCAGAATACTTTTACAGCAAAATTGATCCCACTAACCTTTGACACTAAACCTGTTAAACCGATGCTAAAAAAAAAAAAGATACCGAATTTAAATACAGCTCTGTTAAATCGGTGCCCAAAAAGACATCGATTTCAAAACAGCTATGAAGACTAGCTCTTTATCAGACGCCCAAAACTGGTAGGACGCATCAATCATGAGTACCATCTTGTCAGCAGGACGCAGACAATGCATCTCACTCCAATAATTACAGCAGTGGCTACTCACTGGGAATTATAATTATAAAAAGAGGATCACCGGTACGGTACATCTCGAACATAATATTGAATGAGAAGGGAAACGCAAAGCAAGCTTAATATCAAAGTTCCACGAAGGATTACATTAATTACTTAAATAGAGGAGGAGAGAAAGGAAAGGGGATCATGATCAAACATAGCATCTGCATAGCATCTAGGAGAAGAGGGATTCGTCGATTTCGATCTTGACGACCTCTCCATCATCAAACCGGTCTTTCTTAGAAGGTGAAGGCGGCGCAGGAATCCGCGGAGGCCCTCTTCCCTTCTTCTTCTTGTTACGAGGCCGTGCCTGATCGATACATATATATATTAACACATGGCCGCAAATATATATAAGTAAAATAGAAGAAGAAGAAAGAGGGTTGAACTCACATTTCCGAAGGAATGGTTGAACCTCTTTCCCTTGGCGGTCTTCTTATCGCCTCTGCCGCAGTACACTGACTCGAGAATAAGAAAGGAATACATACAAAGGGGTTTAGTTAGGGCACACATCCGAAGGATGGAAAGAGCAGGCCAATTGAACGAATGGGAAAAAACACACACACAGAGCGAGAGAAGTTTCTTCTTGTTAACCTAATGAAGGAAGTGCCCGAGCAGGGGTGACGGGCATGGAAACCGACGAAGGAGTCGTCGCGCAGAGGGATATCGTTTCGGCCTGAGAGAAGGAGAGGCGTGACAAGCGCGGATCGCGAGAGGAGGGGGAAGCTACGGGAAGAGCTCCGACCAATCCTAGAGCGAGCGGCGCCATTGATTTGGTTGGCTGATGAAGGGAAAAGATAAGGAGGGCTCAGGCAGGGCTTGCGCTTATGTATTGTAGGAACAACAACTACAAGGGAGAGCGAGAGGGGGCCGATGCTATTGGGTCCGTCTATTTAATGGGCTCGGGCCTCCAAGCAGACTAGGTAATAAATCCAGTAGTAAAACTTATTACCTCATCGACTCACCTATTCGGTTCGGCTGCCGCGCCTGGGCCCCGGCCCCGGCCTCGATATTATTAATGCATTGCTACCACAATCTCTCCCCCTTCCTTCGACGCTTTCCTTATAAAAGATAAGATTTTGTCCCTCCTATCCGTTCCCTTCCCTCCCCTCAGAGTTTGTCACTCCAAACCCTTCTTTTCCATCGAGGCTGCCATATAGATGATTATGATGATGATGATGATGATGATGAGATGATGGTCGAAGCGCTGAGCTCTGCATTCACCGCTCCACGAGATATGATCATCCCGGTGGCTTCTCTCGGGAAACTCTCCTCCCCTGTCGTCACACAATGCGTTCACTATTGTCACAAACGGCGTCCCAGACCTCGCCTTCCCCCGGCTGCCGCCACCTCTTTTGCATATGCTTCGAGGAGTGGGAGTAGATGCTTTTGCATGGCCTTCCCCTGCTTGCAAATTCATAGCTTCAGGTCCGTTCTTTCTTTCGTCTTGCCTCGAAATATTTTCTGATGTATCCCACACTGAGGCGATTCTTTGCCTTTACCTTTTTTTGTCCCCCCGACAAATTAAGGTCAAGCAGACCAGGGATTCGCTGCCAAGCGATGACAGAAACAGAGCCGGAGGGTAATGACGAAAAGGTTGTCCTCCTTATGTTGAGTTCTTTGTTTCAAAATATTTGCTTCTTTTGTTTCCTGCCAGAATAAAAGGTGGATAGTATTTCTTGAATTATATTACTAGAAAAGTCAAAACGTATTTGCTGCAATCCTGCTGCTTCTCTCTCTCACACGCACATCGCATGGACCTTTTTAAAGATTTTTTTTTTTGAAAAAAAAATATCTACTTTTTGCATAGGAACTATTGAACTAACATATTTGCCCTCATTTTTTAATTCTTAATGATAACGTATCGTCATTTCTTTTGGAAAGACAATAAATTTTGGGCATCGGACAACTTTACATAATTTCTCTCTCTCTCAAAGTATCCTGTAACCTAATCACCAAAAAAAAAAAACTACATTTCTATCAGTGGTCTCCCAAGCATTCTTCTTTTATCCCCTTCACATTGGTTGAATCTTGTTTTAGTGAAGCATAGACAATCGATTGGAATAGTTAATATTAGGAAATGTAGGATGCAGTACCTCATGTTAGAGAACGGAGGGTGTTACACCCCAACCTGTTGCCTATGCTGGACACATAACCCCTGAGTATAATCCTAGAAATTATGTAAGGCCTAAAAATTTATAATTAATCAAATAATTAGAACATCAAATTTTAATTAAACTTATATATTTTTTAATATACTAGGATTATAAATTAAATATACATAAACTTAAAACATTGTTTAACATTCTAGGATTACAAATTATATCAAATTTATTATAAGTGCTAGTTGTTAGCAATATAGGATCTTCAATAAATAATTTGTTACATATAAAAATAAAAATAACATACTTATCTGATGCAGAATTTATCATAATAGTATTTACCTGATGCAGATGCGGAGTTCATCATGATAATATGTAGACTTGAGGCTTGAATCTGGCTAGATTCTGATAACTCTTCAGATTTGATAGCCTCTTCTACAAAATAATTAGTTTCTCTCCCTTAGCCTCATTCCTTTCTGTAGGAGATAACGATGGATTCTTGCTAACTTTATCAGGCAGAGAGATGACTAATTATTTATATATATATATAACATTCAATCGGTATCTCCATCAAACACCAATTAATGACTTTAATATCCTTTAATACCACGGCTTAATGTTAATGGCTTAAACTTTCGGACCATTAACGGTAGCCCTTCGTTTTCTTCACACGTGCAGAAGAAACAATGGTTGGCCCTTCATCTTTCGTATACTAGTCTAGATCTGGCCCTTCACCTTTCGCATACTAGGCTAGATATGATCCTTCACCTTTCGCATATTAGACTAGATTGAAAAAAAGCGACTCTTCGCCAAGAGCGACTCTTCGCCTTTGTAACAATCTTACATTAAAGGGCTAATCTAACATTCTCCCACTTAGGCCGAAAGTTTATGACATTAATATTTAATAGTATAAACATTAGACGCGCAAAATTAAATTTCATAATGTCATCTTTCATCATGATTGACTTTAACATAATAAATCACATAATAAGAGTTGCGGTCATACACATCCAATTTGCATACTCCCTTCCATATACTACTGTATTAGCAACTTATCATGTTAGGTCACGTAATTTATATATAAATAACTTAATGTCCATTTAATTGTCTGAAAGACAGTAAATTTCTTGTTCAAAACAGTAAGTGTATACAAGCATAAGGAACAAGAAATAATAAATAAAACCAGAAACATATCATATTTATGAGCTCAAGAGTGGCACAACATCATCATAATCAATCTTTAATACATAACATCATCATAATCAATCTTCAATACAACCAAGACCCATTCTATGTACATGTTCTTTAAATGTTTTTGATTGTAAACCTTTAGTCAAAGGATATGCTATCATAAGATCCGTTCTAACATGTTCAATACACACTCTTTGTTTCTGGACCTCCTACTTGACAGTAAAGTACTTTAATTTCATATGTTTAGCATCTAAGGAATATTTGTCATTCTTGAAGAAGAAAATTGCTGCGAAATTATCACAATAAATTTGCAGCGGCTTGATAATGGTGTCGACAACCCCAAATCCTGAAATAAAGTTCCGTAGCCATAATGCTTGAATTGTAGCTTCATAACATGCTACAAACTTTGCTTCCAGAGTGGATGAGGCAATAATTGATTGTTTGGCACTTTTCCATGAAATTGCTCCTTCTCCCAACAGGAACACATAGCCAAAAGTTGACTTTCTACTGTCAACACAACTAGCAAAATCTGAATCTGAATATCCAATCACTTTCAACTGATCAGATCTTCTAAATGTGAGCATATAATCCTTAGTTCCTTGAAGATATCTTATCACTTTCTTTGCAACTTTCCAATGATCAATACTAGGGTTACTCTGATAGCGGCCCAACATCCCAACCGCGAAGCTGATATCTGGTTTTGTGCAGGTTTGCAAATACATCAAGCTACCCATAATAGAAGCATATGGAATAGATTCCATTTGCTTACGTTCCATATCATTCTTTGGACATTACATAAGACTAAATTTATCCCCTTTTTGTATTGAGATAATACCTGCTGAACAGTTGTTCATATTAAATTTCTTATGAATTTTCTCGATATAAGTTTTCTGAGACAACCCTAACAATCCATGTGATCTCTTTCTAAATATGAAAATTTTTATCACATAAGATGCCTCTCCCATATCTTTCATCTCAAAATTTTTAGAGAGAAAATTTTTTATCTCATATAAGATACTTAAATCATTAGCATCAAGCAAAATATCATCTACATATAGAACCAAAAATATAAACTTACTTCCACAAATCTTTTGGTAAATGCATCGATCAACGATGTTTTCATGAAAACCAAAAGATGTAATAGTATCATTGAACTTAATATACCATTGTCTGAAAGCTTGTTTAAGTCCATATATTGATTTCTTAAGTTTACACACCATATGATCCTTTCCTTCTATGGAAAAACCTTCAGATTGATTCATATAAATTTTTTCCTCTATATCCCCAAAGGATGTTTTCACATTCATTTGATGTAACTCTAAATCATATTGAGCTACCAAAGCCATATTGATTCTTAATGAATCTTTCTTTGAAATTGATGAAAATATCTCTTTATAATCAATGCAATCCTTCTGAGTATAACCCTTGGCAACAAGTCTAGCTTTAAAACATTCGATATTGCCATTCAAGTCACGTTTGGTTTTAAAAACCCATTTACATCCAACTTGTTTAGAACCTTATGACAATTCGACAAGATCCCATTTATTGTTTTCAACCATTGATTATAATTCATCTTTCATAGCATCAATCCATTTATCAGACTTATCACTGTTAATGGCTTGTGAAAATAAAACAGGATCTTCATAAATGTCACAATCAAAATCTGACTCTTGCAAATAAACCAAATAATTATCTGAAATAGCTGATTTTTGTATCCTTACGGGTTTACTTAAAGCTATTCCACATGGTTCATTTTTGTCAGCTATTGGTAGGTTAGGCTCTTCATGGGGTACTTCTTCATTCAAATATTGTTCATTGTTGTTTTGGTTTTGTAATTCTGGAATAATGTATGGAATGATTGTAGATTCAGAAACATTTATGAGTAACGAAACATTAACCCTTCATTGATATTCATAATCTATTTGTCAGCACTCCCACTAACTCCATCATTTTCAATAAATTTGGCATTGCCTATCTCAATAATTCTAGAACTATGGTTTGGACAATAAAATCGGTACCCTTTGGATTTCTCTGGGTAACCTATAAAGTAACCACTGACAGTTTGAGAATCCAATTTTTTTTCATGTGGATTATACACTCGTGCTTCTACTGGACAACCCCAAACATGCATGTGTCTTAAACTAGATTTCCTTCCAGTCCATAACTCAAAAGGAGTTTTAGAAACTGCCTTACTAGGAATCCTATTCAGTAAATACACTGTAGTTCTTAGAGCATACGTCCATAAATATTTTGGTAATGAGGAATTACTTATCATACTCCTAACTATATCTATTAATGTTCTATTTCGTCTTTCTGCCACACCATTTTGTTGAGGTGTGCCTGGCATAGTATACTATGCACATATGCCATGTCTTTCGAGGAATTTTGCAAATGGACATGGATTTTGCCTGATTCATTGTACCTTCCATAATACTCACTACCTCTATCAGATCTTACTATTTTTACTTTTCTGTTTAGTTGTCTTTCAACCTCTTTAGTAAATACCATAAGAGCATTTACAGCTTGAGATTTTTCTTTAAGTAAATAGACATATCCATAACGTGAAAAATCATCTATAAAGGTGATAAAGAACTTTTCTCCACCAAAGGATGGAGTATCAAAAGGTCCACAAACATCAGTGTGTATAATTTCAAGAAGCTGAGTACTTCTTGTAGCTCCTTTCTTGTTATGTTTGGTTTGCTTTCCTTTAATGTAATCCACACATAAACCAAGATCAGTAAAATCTAGATTTGGTAAAATTTCATTCTTTACTAATCTTTGTAGTCGTTCTTTGGATATATGACCCAAACGTTTATGCCACAAGAAAGCAGAGTTGTCATTTGCTATACTACGCTTAATTCCAATATTTTGATGGACACACATCAGGGATGCAGAAAATTTATCATCAAGTTTCAATTTATATAATTCATCCATAAGAATTTCAGAATCAATAAAGGAACCATCTTTATTAAATAAACTGAAACATCTTTTTCCAATCTTAAAACTAAACCCGTTAACATCAAGTTTTGAAACAGAAACTAAATTTCTAGAAAGTAAAGGAACATAGAGAGTTTGTAGTAGATTCAGGTGATGTCCAATATCTAAAGTAAGACGATAAGTCCATATGCCTTCAATTGGGGCCTTCTCTCGGTTCCCCCCGAACAAGAAGTTCTTATTTGGGTTTATGCTCTGGATTGTAAGGAATCCCTGCATTACATTGGAAGCATGAGTAGTGGCACCAGAATCCAACCACCAAGTGTTAAAAAGAACTTCAGATAAGTTTGATTCATAAATTGGAGAAGCATAATGAAAGATACCTTTCTTTTCGAACCAAGCTTTCCGTTTCAAACAATCTTTCTGATAATGTCCTTCTTTCTTACAAAAGTGACATTTATCCTTCTTTCTTTCCTTCTTATCATTATCAGCAACCTGTGATACTTTAGTAGATGCTTTCTTCTTAAATTTTTTGGATTTTGATTTGATAACTTTACCAGCTCCTTGACCCACTAGGTTTATTGAATGATCCCCTTATGCTTTCAATCTCCTTTCCTCTTGAGTAAGCTTACTGGCCAATTCATTAACATCCCATTTATCTTTAATAGTGTTATAGTTAATTTGAAAAGGTCCATACTCTTGAGGTAATGAGTTCATAATAAATTGCACTAAAAAGGAGTCATCCATAACCATTCCTAGGGTCTTAAGTCTTGCTGCAATATTAGTCATATCAAGGACATATTGCTGCATACTTCGCGACCCATCATATTTCATGGCCGTGAGTTCAGCCATCAGTGTCCCTGCAAGTGACTTATCAGCTGAACGAAAGCGCTCTTCCACAAGCTTAAGATATTCCTTAGTTGCTACACTTTCTGGAAGAGTAGATTTAATGTTGTTGGCAATTGTCATTCGCATGAAACTTAGACATAATCTATTAGATCTGTTCTATGCTTTATGTTTTAACTTCTCTGCCTCACTGCTCATATCCGTAATGTCAGTAGGCTTTTCTTCTAATAGTGCCAAGTCAAGATCCAAGACACCTAAATGGAAATTGACTTGCTCACGCTATTCAGAGAAGTTTAGGCCATTAAAGATAGTAACAGCAGAAGCATGTGAATGAAGAGAAATAGCTGCAAAAACATAAATGCTCAAATTCAGATAATTAAATACAAATATATTGTAGATTTCCTTTGTGTAAATACAACAATATACATTAGAATGCTATGTAAACTTTTAAAGAAATTAATAAATCTTATCAAATATATATAGTATCTTTGGATATTCATATAAATTTGATAAGAGAATATTAGATTTTCTTCTTTAGGTTTGTTAGTTATAGAATATTAATCCACCTTTGGGCGAATTCTTAATTTCTAACAACCAACAAATCTTTAACAGCATTCTATAAAATTTCATAGATTACATGACTGAATATAAATTAGTTTGGCCACTTTGGTGACTAACTAACTAATTTAATCTTGATGTCATATTATTAAAATTTCATAAATTATATGACTAAATATAAATTAGTTTGGCCACTTTGGTGACTAACTAACTAATTTAATCTTGATGTCATATTATTAAAATTTCATAAATTATATGACTAAATATAAATTAGTTTGGCCACTTTGGTGACTAACTAACTAATTTAATCTTAATGTCATATAACTATACAATAATACCAATATCAAAATCTCATAAATTATATGACTGAATATAAATTAGTTTGGCCATTTTGGTGTCTAACTAACTAATTTATCTTAATGTCATATAACTAAACAATAATACTAGTATTATTAAAAAAATCTTACATTCAATTTTGATAATGACAAATATAGTTAACGTTGCTGCATGCATTAGCCGACATCAATCATCATAGATTATCAATATGCTTCAATCTATAAATATTAAATTTGCCATACATACTAGTATAACACAATGATCTTATCTATGCATGCCATTAATTCGTAACACTATCAGCCGGGGTTCTTCTGGCGATAAACCTTTTCATGGAATGACCAATAATACAATCAATCATAACTTTAAAAGATTAAATATTCATTGTCAATTCATTCTTGATGAAAAATTAATTAATCATGATATACGAACAAATTATTTAGTTTAGAACCTTGGCTCTGATACCACTTGTTAGCAATATAGGATCTTCAATAAATAATTTATTACATATAAAAATAAAAATAACATACTTACCCGATGCGGAATTCATTCTAATAGTATTTACCTGATGCGGATGCGGAGTTCATCATGATAATATGTAGACTTGGCTTGAATCTGGTTAGATTCTGATAACCTCTTCAGGTTTGATAGCCCCTTCTACAAAATAATTAGTTTCTTTCCCTTAACCTCATTCTTTTCTGTAGCAGATAACGATGGATTCTTGCTAACTTCATCAGGTAGAGAGAGGACTAATTATTTATATATATATAATATTCAATCGGTATTTTCATCAAACATTAATTAATGACTTTAATGTCCTTTAATACCACGGCTTAATGTTAATGGCTTAAACTTTTGGACCATTAACGGTAGCCCTTCGTCTTCTTCACACGTGCAGAAGAAACAATGGTTGGCCCTTCATCTTTCATATACTAGTCTAGATCTGGCCCTTCACCTTTCGCATACTAGGCTAGATCTGACCCTTTACCTTTCGCATATTAGACTAGATCGAGAAAAAAACGACTCTTCGCCAAGAGCGACTTTTCGCCTTTGTAACAATCTTACATTAAAGGGCTAATCTAACACTAGTATGATTAAGTTTAAATGTTATTTAAAATATGATACCATTATAGCTGAAGTTGAGTTCATTATTTACATGAGTCCAGTATCAGAACTCTAATATATATGTCTTGATTTTATCTTTCTCACTCTAGCCCAAATCACCACCGACTGTATCCATTTTCTGGTCCTAAGAAAAATATGTAAATAAAATAAAATGAGCTACAACATAGCAAGAATCCCCTATTCACACACCCTCATGCAATATAATCCATCATAAAAAATGCACAACATATAACATCTCAAACATAAGTAATAAATAGTAGTAAACAAGCATGTCCAAATATAGATAACTTAATTATACTCAATTAACAATAATTAGCTCATGATAAATAACATCAAAAGCGCATGCATTTATCGTAGCATTAGCAATATCATATTACAATATCACAATCATATTCAAGCATACGTAACTTAGACATATTCAATTAACAACTAATAATCGGCTTAGTATAATCAATAATAAACAATCTCAGCATGTGTACTTATCGCAACATAATCATGATCCAAAATCTTAAATTTTTTCCCAAAACAAATCTATTAAGCTATCTTCGGTATTATATTTAATTTCATAACTTTTCATTAGGTAGGCACTGAACTAGTCATGGTTCCTTCAACGCATGGTGGACAACTATATTGAGCCTTACCTCAGTCCATGGTGACAATTAGAACTAGTCATGCTTCAAACTCATTGGTCCAAAGCAGAATCTAGCCTCGTTTCAACCCATGGTGGCAACGAAATTGCATTGTTAGTCCATCATCTACTACAACCCATTCCATTACACATTCAAGTCATTTAAAAATTAATTATTATTATTATCTTTTGTAAATTAAATAGCATATGTTCTAACATTCTATTACATAACAATCCGCATCCTAAAACCATATAATCCTGAGATATGCACCCGTATATCATAGCATGCATAGATGATATATTTTTATCATAATAGCTTTTCATCTAGAATTAAAAGAACATGTACATTAAGAAGCATATAATCATACCAACATACACATACACAAATGTAAGCAGATACTTAACCGTATTTGCAGTAAACCTAGGCTCACTTCTTTCGAACTTCGGTTGCTGTCTATCTACACTGATAACATTGATTTTAAATTAGAATTATGAATTTTATTAGTTTAAAGTTAGGGTTCAATTCTGGAGTCTAATGTTTAGTTCATGTTTTAAAGCATGGGTCAATTGGGTTAATGTCGGTGGGGCTTTCGGTGGTCAAGGTGCTAGGTCCTAGAGCCATGCCCATATTGGGCTGGCAATAGAATAAATGGGTACCATGGGCTCCTCAAGGGTCAAGGAGCAGGCTGTGGACCTAAGCTTGCATAGATTGATACATAGGTAGTGAAGATCCTTTTAGGGGCCCTCTAGAAGTCATGGAGCCCTACTATAATGTTGAACCCATAGCAAGGCCTAATAAAGCTTGTTTCAAAAGAATTTCTCCTGTTCTAAACGTAGTCAGCCAATGACTGGCTTGGAGACTGACCCGATCAGCAACTGACCTAGTCTAGTGAGTGGTGAGATAGGGGGGTCAAGATTGGTAGAAAGTTGTTTTCTTTTCTTAAACTTTTTAATCTCTTCTTTTTTTTCATGATAGGAGAGGGGTAAGGAGTTCCTACTATAAAGAAATAGAGGAGTTTCCCTTGCTCTTTGATGCCATAGCCGACCAATGGTCAGATTGGCCAAAGGTGGGTCAGCAGGGAGCTAGGAATCCAATCAGTCATGAAGGTCACCAATCGATAAAAATTAATGGCAATATGAATAAATTAGGGAGGGAATAGAGGATGTACCTGAGGGGTCTTCTCATTGGGATTCAATGACCCTTCATGGCTAGGTGGTTGCTTCATTAGGTGCAGTAATTGTGATGTTGCTAGGGAAAAAAGGTTGTAGTAGCTGGCAACTTTAGGAATAAGGACGATGATGTTGGAAGCCGAAATAGAGGAGGATTGGTTGAGATGGTGCCACAAGCACTCCTCTTTGACGTGGGTAAACTATGTTTTTAACCCTTAAACTTTAGGTCCATTTTACTTTGATCCTTAAACTATTAAAAGTTTTATTATATCCTTATACTATCTTTTTTATTTTATTATAGTCCATGCTGTTTCAAAATCCTAACACCATTGGCCAATGGGGTTATGATTTTGTAACGGTGCGAACTATAATGCAACAAAAATGATGACATAAAGATATAATAAAACTTTCTATTGTTTAAGAACCAAAGTGAAATGGATCCTAAAATTTAAGGGTTAAAAACATAGTTTGCCCCTATGATTTTTATCAAAGGATGCTTAAGGAATTAGGCTGGATTATACGGCAATGCATGATCCCCAACTCCCGTTCTCCTGCAATCGCAAAGATGCTCATAAGGAAGGGAGGTTTTGTGAGGGTCTCGGACTGGGTCCAGACTGATCCTTGGGTTGTCACACATCTTGGGGTTGTCACACATGGTTTTGCAAATTACTTATGGTGTGTTGTCCTTTATTAACACTTGAAGCCTCCAATCAGTTTTCGACTCATTGTATAACATAACAAGAGCATTCGTGTAGTCTAATTCCTTTAGGGACAGTTTGAATTTCCAACTGGATTTTGACACATCATGGTATGATTTTGTGAGTTCTTAATCAATTCCTAAGGGAATCTATTAATAGGAAACATTGGCGACTAAACATGTTTGTGGGTTATTATACCATGTGATAGGTCATTTTTTCTACTTATGTATTTGTTTGTATTGAATTGAATGGAAATGTCTTGTAATATGCATCATTACATTGAAATAATGCAGCAGTTTTTGCTTAGTTTGTCTTCATCACTATATCACAATAGTAGATTTCTCTTGTCCTTTCCTTTTGTTATCAATCACAATATGCCTAGCCATCCTAGGATTTCCGAAACACTTTTCTTTCGGATATATTTGATTAGAAATTTCTGTGCTATCATCCAGCTCGTCTGCGATTATGCTTTGACATATTGATAATGATGAACATGAAATGGATGGTTTTGCTTATTGTGGTTTTGTCATATTTAGTGACTAGCTATTTTTCTAGGAAAATGATGTGTCTAGGGATGGAACACCCTCTCCTTCAGTTGATGGTCTAGTGCAAAATAATGGACATCTTGAACCTGAATTCAACATTGATCAGGTAAAATTGAAACATTTTCATTTTTGCTTTGATAGCGCTAGTGTATATAATGATCACTTTATTTAAGGGCGACCCTCTTTTAGTTTAACATAAACATTTCATGCCACTATTATAATTTCATATGGCAGTTCAGATGAAGTTGTGTAAATTTGTTGTTCTTCATACTTTTTCTTCTTGCTTCATGACATTTTCTGCTTGTGTGGTCTATAAAAGAAAAACATGCTGACACTCAATATTTTAAATCTCAGCGAGACGGGTTGTCCTAGCCATCTTATCCCGTTCTTGTGAAAAAATAGTACCATGATGAGAGCGGGACCCCAAAACCCAACCAGGCAAAGAAAAAAGTTGGAAGAGGAATGAAATGAAGGGAAAAGGAAAAGGAAGGAAAGGAAAATGTAAAGATACGAGAAGCAAAAGAAAAGAAAGGAAGGAAGGGAGAATAAAAGGGCAAGAAAGAAAAATATGAAGAAGAAAAAGGAAAGAAAGGAAGGAAGAAAGAGGAAGAAGAAAGAAAGGAGGGAAAGAAGAAGAGAAGAAGAAAAAAAGAAAATAAATAAATAAAGAAGAAAAAAAAAAAAAAGGAGGAAAGGAAACAAAGAAAAAAAGAGACAGAAAAAAGAAACAAAGGAAAGAAGAGGGAGAGATGGAGGGTACCGACCAAGATCGTAGGAATAGCAAAGCATCTTGTTCCATCAAAAAGCAGGACACTCCTATCCTATGGAATTTAAAGCCTTGCTAATACTTGTATCAAATGGTCAGCTATCAACAAGCAAATGTTAAAAATATGAAAACACAATAATATGGTGTCTTTTACCGTGTTTAACCAGAAAAAAGACGAAGTTGTTAGCAAAGAATTGCTGGATCTTGGTGGCATACTTGAGAACAGCGAGGAGGATCTTGTAATTCAAAACGGCAATCAGGTATTCATGTAGTATTTCTAATGAACTGGTTTTACTAGTTGCAACTGATTTGTTTCTAACTTGCTAGATAACAAATATATAAGTTTGCATCTTAAACCTTTTCTTCAATAAACCTGTCGTAGGAGAAGACTGATGACTTAGAGGTTGCAAGTGGATCACCTTTGCCAGGAATGAAGGTGAAAATTTTCATGGAAGCCATTCTCTTTTGGTGAAAAATTTGATTAAGAAAACATCAAGATCTATGCCTTTTCCTTTCTTTTGTATAACTCATTCGAGCTCATCTCATATATTTTTTTTTGCTGTTAAAATGTCAACAAACTACAGCAACAACTTGGCCAATATGTCAGGATTCCTAAGGCTACAATAGACATTCTGAAGGACCAAGTTTTTGGTTTTGATACATTCTTTGTGACCAGCCAGGAGCCTTACGAGGTTGCTTTAATCCCTTCTTATTTTGGAAGATATTGTTTTATTCATAGATTGCATAGTGTATCTTTTTTCCCTCTCTTTCCTTGTAACTTTTCACTTTTTCATGTCATTTTCATGCTGAACTACTTCTTGCTTTTCCAGTTTAGCATGAGAAAGAGTTCACATTGTTTTAGGAGTATTTCACTTAGTGTTATTTTGAAATAGATGGTTCATGTTTACAATAAGTTTTGGTCCTCTGTACATGGATGGGAAGTCACTACATTCTGTTTCAAAGTAAAATATTAGGGATCAAGTGTTAAAACTTTTTTTATTTTATTAATATTTATGATAATTTACTTTCTTGTGTCTTATGCAGGGTGGAGTATTATTCAAGGGGAATCTTCGAGGGAAGGCAGCTAGCAGTTATGAAAAAATTACAAAGAGGATGCAGGTGATTCAAATTTACTTCTTTCACTTGACTAGCTTAGAAGTTGGGCAAATTTAGGCATGGTTTTGCATAATATTTCTGTCATTTAACTTACAGGATAGATTTGGGGATGAATATAAGCTTTTTCTCCTAATCAATCCAGAGGATGATAAGCCTGTGGCAGTAGTAGTGCCTAGGCAGACATTACAACCAGAAACTACTGGTAAGTAAGACCCTCTCCTTTTGCTATTGCAGCCATGTTTTAGAGTTCAAAAAGATCACCTTGTGTCAAACATGTTGTTTCTGAATTGTAAGCGACTTCACATTATTCATAGAAGTTGGTCTGACATTTCATTGCTTTTGCTGAATGTTTATAATAGTATTTAGAAAGACAATCATGTATCTGAAATTGTTAACTATTTTCTTTTTTTAACTGACCTGTTTTAACTTGCATGGGATGTGAAATGTGTAGCGGTCGCTGAATGGTTCGCTGCTGGAGCATTTGGATTGGTTACAGTTTTCACTTTACTTCTCCGGAATGCGCCAGCTCTGCAAGCCAACTTGCTGTACGAGGTTTCTTTCATGTTGATCTTATATACTGATTCAATATTTTAACTCTTATTCCGTCGATCTTTTTTTCTTAATGCTCGTTCGGTATTTTTATGGGTAAAAATTTTTAGGGAGAAGTTATCTAGTGGTGGAAAAAAGAGCATGGGAAAGTAAATACCACCTTCCCTATGGTGTTTATTTTCTGGTGAAAGGGGAGAAAAGTGTATAAGCCCCACACATAATTTTTCTTTCCTCTTTCAACTAAATGTGATAAAATGAGGGTGTAAAAGTTTTTCACCCCTATTTTCCCTCCCAACTAAACGACCCCTTACTGTAATTGTTTTTGAACTTCTTTGCTTTTGCCTTCACTACCATGTTTTAAGTTGGAAATAAAAGGTGAACTTATATTGCATGGCTCTAGATATAGCTTTTTTCCCCATCTGTATTCTGTTATTTAAAGTATTCATTTCATGGATGAAAAGAGAATACCATCAATCAAAATTTGGGCGGATTGCATTAGATTTTATAAGGTATAGTTGCTAATGTTTAGCTATGTTGTTTTTCCAGATCAACATTTGACAATCTTGGGTTGTTGAGAGATGGCCTTCCTGGAGCCCTTGTAACTGCACTAGTTCTAGGTTTCCATGAAATTGGCCATATTTTGATGGCTAGAGATACTGGGATCAAGCTTGGAGTACCATATTTTGTTCCTAGTTGGCAGGTGAGATATTTTTATGTCACCTTATTCTTTCAGTGATGCATGAAATGGCTGCATTATCTAAGTGTTATGGCTTTATGCCACATTTTGGAAGTCTTATTATAGAAGTGCTGAATGCACCCTTTGTTATTGAATTTGGCTATGCCTGGTAGTTGTTTATTTGATCTTTTATTATGTATTGTGCTTTCTTCTCAAAGGGCTTGTGTTATCACAGACAAGAACAGAAAATACATTTTTGCACTTAATTGGGAATAGCATTAATATTAGTTCAGATATTTGATTGGTGCCTGCTTACAACTTTCATGAATGAGCACTTGTGAAATGCCTTTGCTGCTATAGTTAATTTAACTTCCAATCAAACAAGGTGTAAGTAAGCTTCTGCGATGGAACGTTTGAAACATTCTGTAAAGTCACTGGCATCTTTTCATGTGTCAACAAGTCACTTTTGCTAGGTTACCATCAAGATCCAATACCAACCACAATATAATAATTTTGGCTATCTGTCAGAAAATTCCTGCTTGCCTTCAATACGTGTGTGATTTTTACCTTTCAAGTTTTAGCATGCTAAAATTCAATTTTGTATTTGATCTCCTACTGCCGTGTATCTCAAATGTCCTCTTATATAAAAGTTATGCATCAGTTGATTGGTTGCAGATAGGTTCTTTTGGAGCGATTACAAGGATTGTCAGTATCTTAGGCAACCGTGAGGACCTCATCAAGCTGGCAGCTGCTGGACCTTTGGCTGGGTTCTCCATGGGATTTTTTCTTCTGCTGCTAGGGTTCATCTTACCACCTGCTGATGGCATCGGCATAGTGGTTGACCCAGCTGTCTTTCATGAATCATTCCTTGCTGGAGGTATTGGTGAGTACTTTCTCTAATTTCAGTAATCCAAATTGCTCCCCACATCTCCACTCACCCACCACCCCATCTGCACACCAACACCCTTCTTTCCCTTTCTACCCCTTCTGTCGTTATCAGCAACGAGCCATATAGCAATTCTGCTATTTTAAGCTTGATGTCATACAATTCTGATTTCTACCTTTTCACTGGATGGCTAATTTTTTCCTGTCACTATATTGCTCCATGATGATAACTCAACTCATCTAAGCCTTTTCCCAACTACGTGTGGTATTGGTCCATGATGATAGTGAAGAGAAAATAAAACAGCATTTCTCATATATTTTGTATCGCATACCACTGTCTTATGCCCCTGTTCATTTGATTATCTTTAGGAATCACCAGACCAAACATGTGTTGCATAATCTGTTTCCTATCTGACTGGAGTTTGGGGTCCAAGTAAAATAAAGTATTTTTCTCTGATTTTTCTTTTGCTCCTCTAATATCAACTATTCAATCATCAACCTTCAGACTAAATAATATAGTCTTTGATATATGCAGTGCTTTTCTACTTAAAATGAATATCAGATAGTTTCATCTGTAACTGGATTACTTGTTAAAACTGAAACACCTCAGTAAATTGCAGTTCTTTTATTATACTGTTGAAACATATTGTACGAATGACAACCTTTTGATATTGATGTAATATAGTCCATAGATATGAAAGCCAACACCTTTTCTTTCATGAATGGTTGTGCAGCTAAGCTTATTCTTGGAGAGGTTCTTAAAGAAGGATCTCCATTATCCATCAACCCCCTTGTGCTTTGGGCTTGGGCTGGGCTTCTTATCAATGCCATCAATAGCATTCCTGCAGGAGAGCTTGATGGTGGCCGGATTTCATTTGCAATATGGGGAAGAAAGGTATACCATTGACCTTTGAGGCCAAGACATCTTATTGGCTTTCTGTGTTTGGCAATCCTTACATGCAAGCTTACATCTTGAACCTTGTGCTTATGGTCCAAAAACTATACGGGGGAAAGGTTCTGCAAGACAACAGTATGGCTTGGTCGCATGATGGCCTTATAAATCCCAGATTATATTGTGCTGGATATAGATTTTAGTTTATGATAAGTGCCTAGAATTATAACCAGCAAGCCTTATCTACTCTCCATGGAATTTTTTTATTCTTCAACGTACAGTTCTTCCAATGATTTCATCTTTACTTTTAACTAGCAAGCCTTGTCTACTCTCTATGGAATTTATGTATTCTTCAACATTCAATCCTTCCAAAGATTTCATCTTTGCTGATAACTTTTGCATATCGTTTCTTGCAACTTCCACCGAGATTGCCTTAAGCTTCCCTATTCCCATTTTCAAATAATCTCTGATCTGGGCTCCTCTCCTTACTAAGACATCAGTTTATAGTTTGGCATGCCCATACCAGTTTAGTCAGTTCATAACCACCTTGTTGGCACACACTACTATTTATTTAATTTTTCTTTTATACTTCTACCTTCATTATTTCACATAAGATTCCCCCGCAGGTATTTAGACCTTTATTACAGCATCTAATGTTCTTGGACTGCCATATGTTTTGACATGCTTGAATGAATATGAGAAATGATAAGTTGAACCGGGGATGATGGTGGCTGTTAAGAGAAGCTCTCACTCTGAAAACACGGACTTAAAAGTAGTTGCAAGTAAGGTGCAAAACTTGAGGTCACCTATAATTAATTACCTGGCTTAAGTTTATTGAAGCATGCATTGTACCTATAAGGCCTTCGTTGGTGCTTCATCAATCATCATTCCTTTCATAGATATATCTACTGCATCTGTGAGAATTATGAAGTAGTGGAAATGGAGAGAGAAATGGGAGGAATTAATGGAGGCTATTATTTTCCCAATCCTGAGTTTCTAGAAATGCCAGGATTGTTAAAAGATGATTTCTGGTTCCCTGAAAATCTTAAGATGGCAGGATCTATGGATTTATACAACCTCTCCAATTTCTTCTTCTCCCCTCCTTGCCTCTCACACCCACTTACTTATATGAGGGAGACATCACGTGAGTATGCTGCTCCCAAGCAGGCCATTATATGTGACCAGATACATTAGAGAAAGGGCATGCATTAAGAAAGTAGTCTGCTTTATTCACTCCATTTTTCGCTGTTCTTGTTAGCTGTTGAAGCTGCACTTCTGCTTTCTTTTTGCTTCCAATTACCTTGATTTGCTGGAGCTTGTTTCCAGTTTCTTGGCTCTTGATGCAAGTCAGCTCTGCTGATAATTGGAGATTGCACATCTTTTCTTTTATTCCTTTTGTTTCCCTGTTGATGTAGCTTGCTTACTAATGATGGACTTAACCTGGATTGTATGACAGGCATCTGCTCGCTTGACTGGTGTCACCCTTGCCATACTGGGCATATCATCACTCTTCAGTGATGTAGCATTCTATTGGGTAGTTTTAATATTTTTCTTGCAGAGGGGACCTATTGCCCCACTCTCTGAGGAGGTCACTGAACCTGAAAATAAATACAACATCCTCGGTGTCGCAGTTTTGTTGTTTGGACTGCTTGTGTGTCTACCTTACCCCTTTCCATTCACCAATGAAGGAATGAATTTGGATTTTTAGGTGCGTTTAACGTCTGTGGCTTTCCATTTAGACAATTTTTGACAGATTTTTCACACGGTGTTATGATGGTTGATATGTATCAAGTGAATATTCAATCATTAATGTATTTTGGATCTTTTGTTGTAAAGTCGATTGCAGAGCCGTTCTATGTTATTGATGGAATGCACTCTCTATCATTTGTATAGAAATTATCATTTGTATAGAGATGATGCAGGGCCCATTTAAGTAAGGATCACGAAATGAGGACTGAAGTGCCTCATTTGAAATGTTGTATGTATGGAACAATACGGAGCAGCAAGATCTTTGACAATATATCATACGTACATAAATCTAAAAATTTGTTAAGTGCCATTTGTCTCAAATGTATGATGATTCTCGGATATGGATGGGATGTTAAAGTATTCATGTCCATAATCATCTGTAATTAATGGATAGTAGTAATATGGGTACTAACAAGCATTTTGGTCTCTCTATCATTCTCCCTACTCCCTAGGTAGGGCTGACATTGAATTGAATTTGGATGGGATTTTAATATATCCATAGTAATTGGTGGATACCATTATAGGTATAAATAAATATATATATACAATTTCAAATATTAAAAATAGGTATAAAAATATATATTGAATAGATACAAATATAAATACTCTCAGGCCTTGGCAGAGTTAATGCAAACCTCGTTCTTTCTGCCATATTTGTTTTAGCTAAATTTTGTTAGCGTCTCATCCTAATAACCATATGATGTAAAAGGTACCGACAAGCCTTGAGATAAAAAAGAAAGTTGGTACAAATGTCTCTCTATTAGCAAAAATGAAAATTATAGATGCAATTATTTAATTATGTCATCCATATGCCACGACGTTCATGTGCATATATAGGGCACATGAATATATATATATATATATATAGACTATACAAGGGAACATCTTAAAATTCCTCAGCATATGCATATCCTACCGTCATATATCATCTAATGCTATATTTAAAGGTAGAAACTTATATAGCTAAGACTCTTTTTCTTTTTCAAAAAAAAAAAAAAAATTGATTCGTTATGGTGCAATTTAAAAGAATATATATCTATATATTGGAAAGATTGGAAATGGATATCAGATATCCATACTCGTTGATTTTATTTAGCAATTAAGTATGAATTTAAACGTAAATATAGATCAGATACAATTAACTTAATTATATTTATGGTCACTAAAATTGAATGCTAAACATAAAATATAAATGAATAATCAAATCTTGATTACTATAAAAAAAGTATTAATTAAGTCAACATTTTATTAATATAGTAATTTATTTAATGCTATATAAAATGAAATAAATTGTAGGTTGAACAGAATGTATGGATGGTAAAAAATATTAATTTATACGTGCATTCATTTCATTATTCTCTGTCCGTTTTCACCCGACAGCTGATTAATGCTAGTTTAGCAAAGAGGATGACGATAATAATGTCGTCGATTTTTTACCGGTGACGTTGGTGCTGGCTGGCAGGCAGCGGGAATTTTCCTTCTAGTAAAAGGTGGATGGAAGTAGCCTTCGGTTCGGGGGCTTTACCTTGAACGCGACCGTATCATTAATTAGTTGAGAATGAGATTACAGAAACTGTTCCATTCCCATCATCGAGTAAACAGCATCCATTCATTCATTTGAACGAATAGGCTCTACTGGACCAAAGGAACCCGCCTCTCTCTCTCTCTCTCGTTTCCCTTCCTCAGCCTTTCCTTCTTTCTGCCCCAGTAGTCGAAACTAAAACCATTATCTCTCCTTTCAGTCATCCCACTTCGAGGAGAACTAGAACGTTGATCGAACGGCGACAAGAAGAAGTGTGCCTGTGTCTTCCATGAGTTCGAACCAGGTGTCATCCATCCACCGCCGCCTCGGCAATGAGGCCATACAGACAAAGAAAGCCCTGGATGGAATAGCTGTGCTCCAGCGCGCACGGACAACTTTTCTCTTCTCTTGAAGAGGAAGGGGAGGAGGAGGAGGAAAGAAAGAAACAGAAGAAGAAAAAAAAAAAAAAAGACCAGTAAATGCTTTCCAATATCGGCGATCCCATCATTATTTATAATAGACAGCAGCTATGCTATCTGTCGTCGCATAATATACATCCCCCTAAACCCCTCCATTCTCTAGAGTTCTTCCTCCTCCTCCCTCCTCCTGTTTGACCGGAGACCAGATGGAAGTTCTGGCCGTCGCTCCCCGCTTGATGTTCAGCCTCAGCCTCCATCGCCCCGCCCCGGCGTGCCCTTCCTCTGCCGCCCTCCTCTGCTCCAGGAGGAGCAGTGCGGCCTCCCTCCGCTTCCCATGGCACCCCCGCTCCTCCTCCTTGAAATGCTGCACCGTCCACCCTCCCTCCGCGGCCGCCCAAGGTCGTCTCTCTTTTATAGCACAAGGAGAGGCAAGACGGTCACGAAAACTAACCTTTTTTGCTCCATTTAATTCGTTCCAGCCACCGGCAAGGAGGAGGCGGAGAAGTTCGCGGAGGCGGCGACCAAGGGGAACTTGGTCCCTCTTCACCAGTGCATATTTTCCGAGCACCTGACGCCGGTGCTCGCTTACCGCTGTCTCGTGAGAGAGAACGAGTGGCAGGCGCCGAGCTTCCTTTTCGAGTCAGTGGAGCAAAGCTCCTCTGGGACCAACGTGGTAAAACTTCCGTCTCTTCTTCTCCGATTTCTTGCCTTCTCTTTCTACTTCTCTTTTTCTGAGAACCGACCGTTGTGACCAGGGCCGTTATAGCGTGGTGGGAGCTCAGCCGGCCATGGAAGTCGTGGCAAAAGAGAACAAGGTAACGGTGATGGACCATGAGGTAGGGTATAGAACAGAGGAATTTGTGCTGGATCCTATGCAAATCCCCAGGAAGATCATGGAGGACTGGAAACCCCAGTTCATCGGTCAGCTTCCCGACATCTTCTGTGGTATGAAAGCTCTTCCATTCATCTCTCTCCCCCAGTTATCACGCATGCATGCAAGGTTTCGAATCTCAGTATGTATTTTAACCACTGGACGGTGCTGTCAATAAAACCACTAATATTGTTAAGATTCATCACAAATATAACTCAGAAATCTGGCTGTTCCTTTGAAACCAGAGATACTGATCTTTATAGATCCATGGTGCCATTCTTTGGAGATGGTTGAAGACATTCATGCATTTGTGACAGTGCAGGTAGATGGCTTGTTGGCTGGATTGGCAGTTGATTGTCCTTAATTTCAATGAGAAACCAGATATATTATTCTGTAAACCTGGCCCCGCTACAAGTAGCAAGTTTGCCCTGTTCCGCCAATCTTGGATTGATGGCGATTTCCATTGGTTGTGGCTTTTACATACTGTGATTCATTTTCTATACTAGATTTGGGTCCCTTGATCAAGTTAAGGACATGCAGAAAAGGTACATAATAGTATCTCTGCATCTGTATGCTACATGATGATTGCCCTTGTTTCCTGACATATAGATTCTGCACTGCTGATACAAAGTAAGCAATTTGTTATAATTTCAAAGTCATCTAGCATCTGTAATCCCTATTTATTGGAAAATGACAATGTCGAGATGGTAAAAGCCTTGATTTGTCGGGATTGATGCAGAAGCCAACGGAGATTTCTTACAAATTTTCATGCCATTTCCTAAAATTATCGTTATATTTTTAGTTTTTTCATGTTGGTGAGATCTATAGTCTCAGTCACTGTCAAAAAAGGACTTAGTTATATTAGTATCTCTATGTCAAGGTCGTTTGTCATTGGTATTCACCAAATTCTTATAAAGTTCCCATTTTAGTGATTTTGTAATGCAATGGCCTTGGACCTCTTGCAAAAAGGCTAGCTAGGAGGAGTTATTTGGGTTCCCTAGTTATATATATGTGTATCCAAGATCCATTTTATGCATAACTGGTGTGGGGTTAAACATTCACCAGCACAAGCTTAAGTATTCCTCCTGTTTAAGTCCTAGTGTGATGCCCCTCCCAATAGTCCCACATCGAAAAATTGGGAGTTAGTTGAGTGGTTTATATATAGTAAACAGGAAAGACAAGGCACCAATTGGATCCTTTTTGGGCTGTGATGGCCCAAGTTGGTGTGGGCCTTGTCCATCTTGCTTTATTGTAACGACCTGAGCCCTAGGCACCCATGGGGGATGGGAGCCACCTCTTGACCTATGGGGGCCACCTCTAGATCCCTGCTTGCCTGGTGATTGCCTCTGGGGACGAGGACGTCGCCTCTATAAGGGGGTAGATTGTGATACCCCTCTCAATACAGAGGGGGTAGATTGTGATACCCTCCTCTCAATAGTCCCACATCGAAAAATTGAAAGTTGGTTGTGTGGTTTATAACCAGTTAAGGAAGATGGGCAAGCACCAATTGGATCCCTTTTGGGCTGTGATGGCCTAAGTTGGTGTGGACCTTGTCCGTCTTGCTTTCTTGTAACGAAACAGGCCCGTGGGTCCGGATCATTATAATATGGTATCAGAGCCATGCACCAGGCAGAAGTGCAGGATCTAAGTGCCATACAGGGCAAAGTGCTACATCCATGAGGGATGGAAGCTACCTTTTGACCTGTGGGGCCACCTCTAGATCCCTGCCTGCCTGATGGTTGCCTCTGGTGATGAGAAGTCGCTTCTGTAAGGGGGTAGATTGTGATGCCCCTTCCAATAGTCCCACATCGAAAAATTGGGAGTTGGTTGAGTGATTTATATATAGTAAAGCAAGAAGGATAAGGCACCAATTGGATCCCTTTTGGGCTGTGGTGGCCCAAGTTGGTGTGGACCTTGTCTGTCTTACTTTATTGTAACGAAACGGGCTCGTGGGTGCTACGGGCCCAGGGCCCGGACCTTTTGACATGTGAGGGCCACCTCTAGATCCCTGCCTGCTTGGTGATTACCTCTGGGGACGAGGACGTCACCTCTGTAAGGGGGGTAGATTGTGATACCCTTCTCAATAGTCCCACATTGGGAAATTGGGAGTTGGTTGTGTGGTTTATAACCAGTTAAGGAAGATGGACAAGCACCAATTGGATCCCTTTTGGGCTATGGTGGCCCAAGTTGGTGTGGACCTTGATCGTCTTGCTTTCTTGTAACAAAACGGGCCCATGGGCCCGGGTCGTTACACCTCCTAGCATCCTTACCAAGGTAATGGTTCAATTCCAATCATAAACTCCATGATTAACCCATAATCTGTCCTAACAGAGCCCATCTGCAGAGTCCCTTAACCTACATGCTCCATAGATTAGGTCTATTCTGATATTATTTATAACGACCAAGGATCTCACCTAAAAAAGCTAACGAAAAAGCATTATTAATCTTGACATCTAAGATCCACTTGGTATATAATTGATGTAGAACTAAACACAAGCCAGCATTGACTATCACATGGCATGCTAATAATATTGGTAGACAAGCATGTGGGTGTCACACAGTCGAACATGCATGTTTGCTGCATATATCTATCATTATGATTATGGTAAACTTGTGCTTGAATGTGCTTTCTGAACAATTGCTTCTTTCAAATGATATGAAATATTTTGATTTTGCTCTATAGGTTATTCACTGCAATTGCTGGCTTGACTTTTGTATACATGTAATCAAAAACTAAATGGAGCGTGGCATTGAGATGCAATCAAAGACATGAAATGATATGTACTGTTTTTAGAAATTCAAAAATGTATGTGAACCTGTAGCTTTCTTTCCAGGTGGTTGGGTGGGCTATTTTTCATATGACACCGTGCGATATGCAGAAACCAAAAAGCTTCTATTCTCTTATGCTCCTGAGGATGACCGGAACTTGCCAGACATTCACCTAGGTCTCTATAATGACGTCATTGTTTTTGATCATGTGGAAAAGGTATCTTTACAATAATAGAATCTAATTAATTACACTCCTTTTAAATAGAACTCTGGATTTTAGCAGCACTCACTAACTCATTCTATTTTCTGCAGTGCCATAAACTTCTATTCAAAAAGGCATTTTGAAACATATATTTAAAATATATCCTTGGCACGACCAACCTAGACTGCATAATAGATGATGAAGAGGCACGAACACCAATATACATGCATGCAAATTAGATGCACCTGTAGATTAGTTGTTAAAATATGTGCAACATTCTTGCTACGATACTCAACTCAACTCATCTAAGCCTTTTCTCAGCTACATAGGGTCAGTTACATGAATCTGCTTCCTCCGCTCTGCTCTAATTAGGACTAAGTCGATACTTAAATTACAAATAACTATATCTCTCTTAATTATTTTCGTCCATATTAGTTTAGGTCTACCTTTATCTTTATCATTATCATAGACTGTTAAAAGATCACTCTTTCTAACTGGAGCATCTAAAGGTCTTCGTTGTATGTCTAAAGTACCATAATCGATTTTCTTTCATTTTATTTTTAATTAAAGTTACTCCTATCATCTCTTATATGTTTATTTCAAATTCTATCTTTTAAAGTTTTACTACATGTCCATTTTAACATGCACATTTCGTTACACTTAATTTACTCACATGTTGTTTCAGTATTGCTCAATACTTTGTTTCATATAGCATAGCTGACCTAATAACGATTTTATAAAATTTTTCTTTTAAATTTAATGGGATGCATCGATCATACAATACTTCTGAAGCACTCTTCCACTTAATCCATCATGTTTTAACTTTATGATTCATATCTTCACTTATTTCACATTTTTGCTGGATATTGATCCCAAATACCTAAATATTTCACTCGGTATCTCTTAGCTTGCAATCTTCTTTGTCTCTTCATTTGTATTTTTATTTCTACTAAAATTACATTTCATGTATTCAGTTTTAGTTCTACTAATCTTGAAACCTTTAAATTCTAAAGCCTCTCTCCAAATCTTTAGCTTAGCATTTACTTCAGATTTAATTTCATCAATCAACAATATATCATCTACAAATAACATACACCATGGGATATCATCTTGAATATATTTGGTTAATTCATCCATAACTAGCGCAAAAAGATGTGGACTAAAGGTAGATCCTTGATGTAAACCTACAGTAATTATAAACTCACTAGTTTCTCCTATTGTTGTTTTAACAATAGTTATTTCTCTATCATACATATCTTTTATCAATTCTATGTACATTTTGGTAACTTATTTTTTCTTTAAAATTACTATATTATTTCTCTAAGTACTATATCATATGTTTTCTCTAAATCAATAAAGACTATATGAAGGTCTTTTTCTTTTCCCTATACTTCTTTATCAATCTCATTAATAAATAAATAGCTTTTATGGTCGATCTTTCGAGAATAAATCCAAATTGATTATTTGATACCAAAGTTTCAACTCTTATTCGATTTTTATTACTCTCCCATAATTTCATTGTATGACTCATCAACTTAATTCCTCTATAATTTGCATAATTTTGAATATCGCCTTTATTTTTATATATGGATATTAATATGCTTTTTTTTTTAATCATCTAGCATTCTTTTAGTTGCTACAATTCTGTTAAATAAATTGGTTAACCACATGACTCTAATTTCTCCTAAACCACATGACATTCTTGCTACAATGCTAAACAAAATGATGCATAAAAAATAAACTATTTGAAGAAATAAAATTATAATAGCCACAAAGTTTAAAATTGATTAAAGAAACTTTAGAAAGGGATTGGAGCCTTTTTTGGAAGTCATCATTTAGATAAGTGGATATTGCTTCAACCTGCAATGCCTTCTATATAGGATTTTTACTTATACAATTTACTTCTATATTAAGTATAATATGCAAAAAAATTATGTTTCAATTTGGTCATTGGTTGTTCCTTAAAGGTAAAACTGTGTTCGTCAACAATGTCATGCTCGTCTGTTTTTCTCTAGATCTATTCTGTATTTTGATCCTATGGGTTGCTCTCAGTTGCATGAGCTCAAGCTGACCACAAATATAGTTTTTTCCACCAACCAACTCCACTTCTAAGTAATGCGGAAGGCTCTAATATTTTCCTTGTTCAGGAGTTTAGCTTCACATCTTATAATAATTCTTCTCATAGCTTGATGGGTTCTAGCTTGAATTCGATTTATTAATCTAGCCTCATATACTCAACTCAACTCATCTAAGCCTTTTCCCAACTACATGGGGTTGGCTACATGAATCTACTTCCTCCACTCTGCTCTATTCAGGACTAAGTCGACATTTAAATTATAAATAGTTATATTTTTTTAATTATTTTTGTTCATGTTAGTTTAGATATCTACCTCTACCTCTATCGTTACCATGGATTGTTAAAAGATCACATTTTCTAACTAGAGCATTTAAAGATCTTCATTGTATATGTCCAAACCACCATAATCGATTTTCTCTCATTTTATCTTCAATTGGGACTACTATTATTTTTCTTATATGTTTATTTCTATTCTATCTTTTAAAGATTTGCCACATATCTATCTTAACATACACATTTCTGTTACACTTAATTTATTCACATATTATTTCAGTATTGCCCAATACTCTGTTCCATATAGCATAGTTGGCCTAATAGCGATTTTATAGAATTTTTCTTTTAATTTTACTTGGATGCATCGATCATACAACACTCTTGAAGTACTCCTCCACTTAATCCATCATGCTTTAACTCTATGATTCACATCTTCACCTATTTCACCTTCTTATTGGATAATTGATTCTAAATACCTAAATTTTTTACTCCTTGGTATCTTTTGACTTGCAATCTTCACTGTTTCTTCATTTGTATTTTTTTTCTCACTAAAATTATATTTTATGTATTCAGTTTTAGTTCACTAATCATAAAACATTTAGATTCTAAAGCCTTTTCTCAAATCTCTAACTTAGCATTTACTCCATATTTAGTTTTATCAATCAACACTATATCATTTGCAAATAGCATATAACATGTAATATCATTTTGAATATGTTTAGTTAATTCATCCATAACTAATACAAAAGATATGGATTTAAGGCAGATCATTTATGTAACCTACAGTAATTGAAAACTCACTAGTTTCTCCTATTGTTGTTTTAACAATAGTTATGGCTTTATCGTATGTATCTTTTATCAATTCTATGTACCTTTTGGTAACTCTTTTTTCCTCTAAAACCCACAATATTATTTCTCTAGGTATTCTATCATATACTTTTTTTAAATCAATAAACCATATGAAGATCTTTTTTTCTTTTCCCTATTCCATCAATCTTCTTAATAAACAAATAGCTTCCATGGTCGATCTTTCATGTATAAATCCAAATTGATTATTTGACATCAAAGTTTTAGCTCTTATTCGATTTTCTATTACTTTCTCCCATAATCTAGGCTCATATAATTGGGAGAAAGCTTGTTGGTAATAAATATGCTGTAATAGGATGTTTGGGCATGGTCTCAACTTGTAATTTTATTTAAGATAATGAATTCAATAAACGAATTATAACACCAAATGAAATATAAAAGCTCTTTTTTCACATTTTAATGTGTAAGTTAGGTTTAAGAGGTGAACATAAGAGGCATAGCCTCCATAATATAACTGCTGGAGGTCAATTGGTAAGTTCTGATGATTCTGCTTCATTTATGTTTGCATTGGATCCTTGGCCATGCTAATGTGACAGGAAGGTGGCAGTAACTGATAAACGAAATTTAGCCAAAATCCTTGATGGAATTATGCAATAGGTATATAAAAGTATAACAATGTGATATGAAAACAAACATGGATAATGATATGTGCACCAGCAAACCCAAAGGAAGGAAAAAAAATTCTCAATTCAACTCATCTAAGCCTTTTCCCAATATGTCTTTTCTTGTTTATCTACAATAGACAACTTACATATAATAAGATTTCAATGGTTAGTTTCCGTCCATAGTTGTCCCCAAACCTAAACCTGACTTCAGTTAGCATTTATTTATTTATTTTATTATATCTCAAGCACATATCATTTGCCTCAGACGACACATCATTGTGTGAACAACATAACCACACCCATTTTATTGATCTATAACTCCCTAACCAGAATTATCTTCTGTTGCATTGATAATTCCAAAGAAGGTGCACAAGGCACACTATATGAGGTATGCTCATTAGATTATAAAAAAGACTGATCTGGAATGAGCAATTAATGCTTCTGACATGTCGCCAGTGAAGTGTTTTCCATTTCTGGCCAGCACACATTAGTAGTAAGGTTCCCTTTTCATCATTTGGAGCTAACTTGCCAACTGAATACTCATTATTAGAACATCCACTGCAAGCTGCTTGTAAGTATCTGATGGTAACCTCTTATGATGGCATGAACTTAGTTTATTCATTAGGATGTTTGTGTTTGTGAAGATAAGGTAATATAATCAATTGTTTTACTTTTGGCCTCAGAAAGCATATGTCATTCATTGGGTGCGACTCGATCTATATTCCTCCATTGAGAAAGCTTATGAAGACGGGAAGCGTCGTTTGGACATTTTGCTGTCTAGAGTCCACAACTTAAATGTGTGAGTGCTAGTACTACATTGATTTTTTTTTTTTGGATCTATTTGTCCATTTTTCTTGTTTCTCAACTCCTTGTTTTTTCTTTCTTTTCTTTTTTCATTTCTTTTAAGTAACCTTTATATAATTTTTATATTTCAGTCCAAAGCTCAATCCTGGTTCTGTGATATTATATACTCACCATTTTGGTACTAAATTAAAGAAATCATCTATGACAAGTGAAGAATACAAAAGGGCTGTTATGCAGGCAAAGGAACATATTCTTGCAGGAGATATCTTTCAGATAGTCCTCAGCCAGCGTTTTGAGCGACGGACATTTGCAGACCCATTTGAAGTGTATCGAGCACTGAGAATTGTGAACCCGAGTCCATATATGGCTTATTTACAAGTGTGTCGTCTCTCTGCAGCATTTTACGTCTTGGTTGCTTTGCTGATCATTTGTGTTTTGACTATTGACTTATTTTCCATCATTTATGCATGTGTAATGTTGACCAATGTAATGCTGTGCTTTCCTGAATACTGTTCATTATTTGCTTTTCCCAGGCCAGAGGATGTATTCTTGTAGCATCAAGCCCTGAAATTCTTACTCAAGTAAAACAGGTATTTTGATACCATCAATCATATTTAGATCTCTCTCCCTCTCTGCTTCATTTGTAGTGACTGAAGATATTATTGCTGTGGGCTGTCTAATTTTATAGTGCAAATTGGATCATAAATGGTATCTTTTTTGATTTCCATGTTTCACAAAGCTAATGTTAATATTAGATGTCCTGTTACCTTCTTTTTATTTAACATTAGAATTGCTATATGTGAACCCAAAAGTCTATACACGTTTTACATTGTAAGACATATTAAGAGGAAAGCTAAATTATGAATTGGTAATGGTTTCACATACACATTTCTAAGATGAACTTCTTGCAGGCTTTAATGTGTTCGATAAAGACATGACAATTGGGGTAGAATGATAAGTTATACAAAATCTTCAGAAGCGGGAAATCGAATTTTGCCTTTCCTGCTTGTGATTCTGGTTTTTCGTGAGTTAAAGAAATATGTCCATGAAAGGGCATCTTTTATCTCATTCTTAAACTTCTGCTTTGAGGATATTATCCTCTCATCATCAAACAGGGAACACTAAATTGGTGCTTTTCCTGTCCTTTTTTATTGTATATTTAAGTCTCGTAGTAAAGTCTGAGAATCTTGAGGATTTACCATACATACTTGTAAATGAAGGCTATAAATGGGGAGAAAAAACATACATTAGTCATGATGCATAATCTTGAAAATTTATGAACTACAGATGTTGTAGGTTCAAATCCTACGGCTCGTGATTTTGTTTATCTTATGTTGAATCACCTGTTGTTGGCATTACGAAGGGCGTAGCGTGCCCCCTTTCCCTGCTCACTCTTGTTAAAGTGCCTCTTATGAGTGATTGCTATATAACTGGAGAAAAATTGAGGCAAGGTTGGCAACAATAAAGGCTAAGACTATTTACTTCTTACTTCCTTGCCAGATTGGAGTTAATATACCTGGAGATTTGGTAAAGTCTTCCGTGGTTGACTCCTATTTGCTTGATTTGGTTTAGTTGGTCAGATTGGTCTCTGTGGGGCCCACACGATGGGTTAATAGCTCAGTGGTAGAGCCCACCCCTAATAACTAAGTCGTTGTGCCGGGCTATGAGGGCTCGCAATCACATGGATAGTTCAATGTGCTCATCAGCGCTTGATCCGGAGATGTAGATCATCCAAGGCACATTAGCATGGCTCTTGCTCAAATCAGAGTTTGAAACCAAACCGATCCTCAGGTGATCAAATTAATCAGGTTGTGTAGGAACAAGATTTAAATCTCTCGGTCTATTAGGATGCCTCAGCTGTATACATTGCTGCACTTTCACTTGACACCTTTTGTAATGATAAGCGGCTTGTCTTGATGTGACCTTATCTTGGATTCTCAATATACTTCTATCACTCCACCCCCGCAGGAGTAGAGAACCCATTGCTGTCTCAGCTGTATCTCTATATTGATGAGAGGAAACCAAAGCTCTCATTTTCTGTTGACTAGTTGTTCAAGTAAGTCTTGAATGGCCCCAATAAAGGTTGATGCAAATAGACGAAACTTTGTTCGATGTCTTTGAGCTGTATATTCCCACCCCCTGGTCAACTAATAATAAAATGGATTATTCCGATATATAAAAAATATAAATTCTAGTGGCTTTTGCTACTATAAGATATACCAAGTTATCGTTGCAAACTCCGAGATGTTATTACTATGAAAGATAAACAAAGATTGAAAGCTCTGATTCAAAATTATTTTGCTTCATCCCACCAAATCCCTCCAGATGCATTTTATTACAATTTTGACTAAGCGAGGGATCAAATGGTTAGCTTGGAGGATTACAAACATGACTATTGCTTTTTAATTAGTTTTTTTGTTTTAATTGCAACTTTATCAATCTTAATGATTAGTTACCCGTTGTATTTGTTTCCTCTGATGGTTGGTCATTATATACATAATCCTAATTTCACATCTTTAATTTTGCTGTGAAAACTTTTCATTTTTGCTTTGCAGTACGTGAGATCTTGAACTCAACATTTCACTGCCATATTCTATTGTGATCTTATATTTAAGACTTACTAATAGCTAAAAAGGTTCAATTTGTAAAGTATCCAATAGTTTTTCATTCGGCTTTTTCTGGTTAAAGAATTACTTGAGACTCCAGGCCATGTTATATTTTCAAGCACATAGCTTAGAATTCAGCAGCATAATTTATCCATTCTTATTTTCTGTTCAGCCTATGGACTTTTCATTGCAGAGCCATTTTACAACATAAGGTGTGAAATTCTGTGGTGTTTATAATAGACAAAACTTCACTCCTTTTCTATTTACAGGGGAAGATTGTCAACCGACCTCTTGCTGGCACTGCAAGAAGAGGAAAGACGGACAAGGAGGACAAGTTGACAGAACAGATTTTGCTCAATGATGAAAAACAATGTGCTGAACACATCATGCTTGTTGATTTGGGGCGAAATGATGTTGGAAAGGTTTATCTTTTTTCTTCTTGATACACACTCTAATTTGGGCACATTTGTTTGGTTTTTAAAATCATAATATGATATCACATGACGTTTGAAGTATATATTGATGTGTTATAATCACTTTTTTTTTATTTTTTGCTGGGGGGAGGGGGTGAGGGGAGGGAGGGATCACTCTTTCTAGGCAGGTGTGATTTATATTCTCGTGGTCACCTATATTTGTTGCCTATGAGGATGTTGCATTCTCCAAAACCTTTTTGATATATGAATCAGAATTCTAGTATAACATAATTGTATTTCAATATTCAAATACACACTAGAACCATGCAACAATAAGCATGTGAGAAATTTCAGCCTGTAGATAGTGCGTATACAGCCTTCCTTAGGAACTTCATTCCATTCTAACATAATTCCAAAACTTAATGTAACATTCTTCATATATGCCTCAGCTTTATGTTTTGATATACACTGTGATTTATATATTTACATGTGTATGGCAACCTTTCCAGATTTGTGAGTTGTTTGCTTCTTCTTGCTCATGTTTAAATGCCCTATTGTTGCAGGTCTCAAAACCGGGTACAGTAGAAGTTGAAAAGTTAATGAACATTGAGAGATACTCTCACGTGATGCATATAAGTTCCACGGTCAGGCCCTTCTCTTGCTCTTTAATATAGAGAATAGCTGTATGTATTAATCAGTTTGACTAAATTGGGTGTCTTAGTTTGGTGATGGATACAGTAGTAAAATATTGGTAGCAGAAATGCCAATCTGCAACAGCTGGTTGATGTTCATAGCCTATTTATATAAATCATGCCTACCACGCATGTCCTGGTTTGGTTCTTTCTTCTATGTAGGCAAGTTTGCTGCTTAAGGTCAATGGTATGGTTTCAATTGCTATAGGTCAAGGCAAAAGCAAATATGCAGTGTCTTTTATTTGTGCATATGTGCATGCACATGCATGTGATCCACACTATGTTCAGCTGAACAGATTTTTTTGCAAGACTTTGTTCAATTTTGTCATATCTCTGTGTTAGTCTCCATATGGGCCATCCTATATATTGTTTTTCAGTATGGAGAAATAGTGATGGTTCAATATAGTTATGGATACTTGAGCTTTGTTCAAAGCTACAAAGCAAACGTCTTCATATGGATGGCTATATATGGCTGACCATGCAAATAAATAGCCTTGTTTATGTGTTACTATGGTGTGAGCTGTTAAAGTAGTCACTATTTCATCTTTGTGCATCCATGAGGTGCCTTTTTATTTTGCTCTTTGGAGTTTGCTTAAGGGTATAGATTCATCGGTAGATGTCTTTCTTTGTGTCTTTGCCTGTAAGAAAGGGTTATAACAATATAATCTTTTGAGATGCTGGATGAATGCTGATGTAGTTGTGTATTGACTTGGGAAAGTTGAAGATCACAATGTCAAAATACCTATTCGCCAAGTGTGACCACCATATGTTGTCACTGGAGTATGATTATCTTTTACATTGCCATCAATTATTCTCATAAGCCATTGATTGTAATAATCATATTTGATTTTTTGCCTATTTTTGTCACTCAGTTCAACCAAAAAGAGCGAAATCATATAATAGAAAAGAGCGGCATCTACTGAATAGGATCCCAAAGGCAAGATCGTTTCCCATCTAACGGTCTATTCACTTTAAAGTAAGATGAAAAATGTTAAACTACAACGAGTAAAAAAAAAACTGTGAAAAGTGATTTTGCCTTTCTATGAGTTGTGTGCCATTCCATCATTTAGCTTAGCCCTTTCTTATTTTCTTAGAGACTGGCAATACCATCCATCCATTTTTGACTTTGCTCCATACATATGAAGATGAGCTCTCCTAACTTGACCATGTAGCTGAACAATTTGACCTTCCTTTGGAAATGGAAAGGGATGGGTTTGATTGATTTATCTGATGTTGGTGTTTTCTCAGTTTGTGCTGCACTATCATCATCTTTCTTTGGGTTGTCTGCAATTCCCTCATGTGGCTTTTCCCTTTAGTAAGGTGCTATTTCCTTATCTGGATTTGCCCATCTTTCTTGTTGTCACAACGATTGACAATCCTATCGATCCACTTTTTGATTTTGCTCAAATGGATGAAGGTCGGTTCTCTTGGCTTTGACTTTGTAGCCAAATAATTGTGTGCCTCTCTAGAAGTAGAATGGCATGATTTTGATTGCTCTATTCAGTGCTGGTGTTGCACTCTTCTTAACACTATGCTATCCTTATCTTTCTACTATTCTAGCATGGGTGCCTTCTTTTGGACCTATGTGACCGGTGCAACTAAAATTTTGGACCCACCATGGTCGGCTTTCTTTTGTACATCTGCGAATAGTGCAGCTAAAATTTTGCAACATGTATGTTGTGCGTGCGTGTGTGCTCTTGTGTTCTATGGCTTTGATTAGCTCTTTTAAGTTTGTACTACACTGGAGCATGCATAAAAATGAGCACACACTCAAGGGCTGTCTCTTTCTTGTTTCCTTCCATGGCCAAGTGAGCAGCATTCTATTGCTTATTATTATTCTCTTTTAGAATGTGAAGTTTCTCATTCAACATGCAACATGGCTATTGCTACTTGAGACTGATCAGCCAGGCTTGACAATAGTATGTAATACTGTGATTACAATATTCTAGGCTTTCAAAATCTTATCTGAGACATAGCCACTTAAGATGGTTGATTCCGAGAGGCTATTTGATATCACCATAAGTAGTCTCTTATGATGGCGGATTCCGAGAGGCCATTTGACATTACCATGCATAGACCTTTATTATGATGCTTTGATTCCGAGATGCCATTTGATATTACTGTAAACTTTTTACAGGTCACTGGAGAATTGTATGATCATCTCAGTTGTTGGGATGCTATGCGTGCTGCACTGCCAGTAGGAACAGTTAGCGGTGCCCCCAAGGTTTGGTTTTAACATACTTTATTCCAGTTTATATTGTTATTATTTTACTCATCAATTATTTGCACTCTTTAATGTTACCGTTAAATGTTAGCAAGATTTTGCCTGATTACATATATGTCGACTTCCCCTTAAATGTCTGCATGGTAACCATCTGTATTCTCACTTGCTGGTCCACTCAGGCACTTTTTGTGCTGGGAAAACTGCATCCTGGCCTATTAGGGGGTATAATCTACACCCAATATCTAACTCTACTTTCCCATTCATATGCCTTAAATTAAATCTTAAAAAAATGAGGCCATCCATTCTTCTACAGTGCCATGTGGCTTTGAAATTCAAAGCCAAATCACTCTTTGTCGCTCTATAGGCAGGCAGATTGCAGGAACTGTGGAAGATGACGTGGATGCTGCCCCTCCCTTCAGCATTATTATTATTATTATTATTAATTTTATTTTATTATAATTTTGACTCGTTTAGTTGTGATATTCTTGCATTCTCTTCTCATCTCTTCTAACCAACAACCTGGCAAATGTTTTCCTAAACTTTTAGTTGTTCATGTATGTATGTATGTGATGTGATGTATGGATTGTTTGTTTGTTGTTGTTTCACAGCATCAAACCCTTTCCTTCTCTCTTTATCTTTATCTCATGCTTTCATTTTGAGCCAGGTCAGGGCCATGGAGCTCATTGATCAGCTGGAGGTGAAGAGGCGAGGCCCTTACGGCGGTGGCTTTGGAGCGGTGTCATTTTCCGGTGACCTGGACATTGCGCTTGCTCTTCGAACCATCGTCTTCCCGACTGGTGGCCGTCACAACACAATGTACTCGTACAAGGGCATGGACGGGCGCCAGGAATGGACGGCGCACCTCCAGACTGGGGCCGGCATTGTGGCCGACAGCTTACCGGATGATGAGCAGAGAGAATGTGAGAACAAGGCTGCGGCTCTTAACCGAGCTATCGATCTTGCGGAAGCTACTTTTCTGGATAATTAAATAGAGACAAAAAAAAAAAAAAACAGATGCTCTGACTGTCTAGTCTTTTGGAATACCTCCAAAAGGCTTAAGAACAGAACACGATGGCATCGGAACACTTCATATCATTTTATTATTATTATTTATTTGGATGGCAAAGCAAAATATTTTGCATTTTAAGACAAAAAGCAATTGGAGTCAGCTGTATATTGATTCAATAAGATTTTACTACCCCTTGAATCCCTATCGAACCACTCTTGCAGCAACTACTCTCCTTGAACCAATAATGGCCCTTTTTCTCGTCTCGATCAACCGGCAATCCAATCAATTCATCATCCATCCAGCCTAGCTAGCATATGTGTTCTCACCCTGTATGGCGAGGAGGCAACGGAAGAGTAGGAAATCGGACCATCCAGAAAGGTGGAAAGGAAACCATTATCTATCGATCCATCATCCCGTGTCGTGGCAGTCCGATAATGTACTAAAATCTCAAACAGGCAGGCAGGAAGGAAGGAAGTTGGAGATCTCTAGCACCGACATTGTACAAGCTGTGGCTGCTCCTAATCAAGGTCGATCGACGTTGCTTCAACCTGCTACCTAGGTGGTTAATTGGTGCTCTTGAATAAATCCAAGGCATAAATCATCAGTTTCAGTTTTCCTCCTCTATCAAGCGCACCCTCCCTAAATTCATAAGTATACGCGCACATACAGCTTTTACTGTTGGAGACATGGAAAAGGAAGCCAGCCAGTGAGAGGGAGGGAGGGAGGGAGGAGCTGCTTTAACCTTGCTTGTTCTTGCTTCTGGAGCCATGGCCGTCCAAGATAACACGAGTGGATCGAGCGGCTTCTTTGCACGGGCTGCCTCGGGGACTGCAAGCACTTCCCTCGATGAACCTCCATTAATTTTCGACTCTCTCTCTCTCTCTCTCTGATCTATCGATGAGCCTCATGACAAGAACAAAAGATTGAGAGAGAGAGAGAGACCCAAATAAAAAAGTCTTTGTACATCGCCTTCGGTACAACAAGTCCTACATAGGCTGCATCGTCTCTTCTTATTGGTCCACGTGGGTCCTAGTGGCCTGACGATGCGGGACGGAATAGCTCTGATACGATGTTACGTTTTGATCGTGACGTCCATTAAAAATGCTTCTCCTTTATTTTAAAATATTGTATAGACGAAAATGCCCTTTCCCTTCAGCCTACTTCTACGTTATTTTTTCTCGGATTATATCTGATGCAAGAAAAATTCTTTCCGATTCTAAAACATGCTTCCCCCTCGCTTTGGCTTTCGGGTGCAAGGAATCAGTCCAAGGTTTGAGCAAGATCATGAGCCCTCGCTCTGAGAGTCCGGTCTAAGGATTTCCTCTTATTTTGATTTTCGGTCGAAAGAAAATATTTCAGCTTTGAGGTTGGAATACCTAGCTACTGAAGACTTCTTCATAAACCTTTAGAGAAAATGTCATCCGCAGTAGGAAGTAAAAGTACTTGTTTCCACATATTTTTATAGATGATTTATTACACCAACTGTTTTTATCGTTAGAAGAAGTTAATGCATTAGAAAACCGTTTAATGCTCAGGTAACATCCTTAGACCAAAACAGTTATGACATTCTGGGAGTCATAACACAGTCCTCTAGCAAATGTCAATACCTTGAGTTTAGTATTTTTCTGCACAAATGCCATACTCCTTTTGATAGAGATATAGACTAAAAGATATGCTTTATTTTATGTCTTTATATTTTAATGAGAATTCATTTTGAGCAATATATGTCATTTACTATATATGTGCATGTGTCTAGTATTTACAAAGAGTATTTGATCTAGTGTGTAGAGTATGGCTTACACACAGAAGACTAAATCATCGGTTCTTTTGGAATACAAGTTTATTGTTCACAGTTTTAGATGAAATTGGACACACCATCAGTAGAACTGTAGCACAAATTTTTAGTAGGTCTGTCTTGACTACGGGGAATGGTTTATTCTAACTATTTGTGCTAGTACACTTTGTGTGTATTGAACAGGACCCAGTTGAGTTAATTATTTTATACTGACTTTATAAAATAATTTAAACCTCATGAATATTATGATTACTTATGCTCTTAATCCAAATTCTATTTTAGACACGTGTATGTAGTGATTATTACTTTGATTACACATAGAGTGAGATTCTATATGAGTCAATAAACTCAGTGGGTTGGGCAATAACATTATATATATGGTAAATATTAATAGTTGAAGGAAACCATGTCCTGATAAATTGGATTGATGATATCCCCTTGAGGAAGCTTATAAGTTTTGATTGTATCAAATCTTGCAAGTAGATTTTGAATCCGATACATCAAATAAGTTAAGTGGATAGGTCTCAAGGATAATAAAAGCTAATTAAATTATATTGTCAGTAATTAAATTTAATTGGTGGATATCTGTAATCTTAACGTGGGGAGATAATAAGTATTTAATATTAAAGGCTCGAAAATATAAATTCGAATATGATTAGGAGTATAATTATAATTCTTTAGTGGAATGAATTATAATTTACGTAATTAAATCCTAACCCGGGTAGGATTGGGAGATTTAATTACGTAGGAAGTCCTTTTCATATTTGCCTATTGGTCCGTCCCTGTTGTAGCCCTATAAATACCCTCTCAGTTGGTTGCTAGGGTTAACATTTTTTGGAGAAAGAAAAATAAGAAGCCCTAGGACAGCCAAGAGATCCCACCATCTTGTGAGAGAAAGAAGGTATTTTCAGGAATACGATGGAAGGCTAAAGGTTGAGGTCGAGCAATCAAATCAAAGTGATCGAAAGTTCAAATATGAAGGTATGATCTTATACTCTTGATTAGAATGGTAAAAGTTTTTTTTTGTATTACTCATATACGCTATAGCCGTGATCTTGGGGGTATTCCGTGTTCCCCAACACTTTTAACTAGAATGTTATACCTTATGAACTGGGGTGTCGTCAGAGTGTTTCGGCCTATATTCCCCGTTATTCCCTGTCCATATAGCTATAGTGTCGTCATTTTACAACTTGGGTGTCCTATGATATTTTCTGGGGTGTCGTAAGTTTCTGCATTCAGTTTCAACTAGGATATCGCAATATGAGAACTGGGGTATCATAATATAAGAGCTAGTGTGTTGTCAGTTCGTGGCTTAACGGTTACATCTAGGGTGTCGTTATATAAGAACTAGGGTGTCAAAGGTTTATAACTGTAGTGTCGTAATATTTTCTTGGGTGTCGTAAGGCTGGGGTATCGTCAAATTATTTTTGAGGTGTTGTAAGTTCTATAGTTATCATTTGGAGCTAAGGTGTCGTCATTTGATAGCTCGGGTGTCGTAAGTTGCTTTTTGGGGTGTCGTCATGTTACAACATTCAGTTTCATTTTGGGTGTCGTAATATGAGAACTGGGGTATCATGACAGTCTTTCTGGGATATCATAAGTTATTTTCTGGGGTATCGTAAGTTATTTCTGGGGTGTCATAATTCTTAATGATGTCTTTAGCTATTAACGGGTGTCATAGTTTTAATCAAGGGTGTCGTTAGTTGCTTTCTAGGGTGTCGTGAGTTTCAGTTATGTCTTTAACAGTTAAAGGGTGTCGTAGTTTTTATCTGAGGTGTCATAAGTTGTTTCATGGGGTGTCGTTAGTTCCTGCCTGAACAGTTTCAGCTAGGGTGTCATAATATGTGAACCGGGGTGTCGTAATATGAGAGCTAGTGTCTCATTAGTTCGTAGCTTAACAGTTACATCTAGGGTATCGTTATATAAGAACTGGGGTGTCGAAGGTTTGTAACTGCAGTGTCGTAATGTTTCCTTGGGTGTCGTAAGGCTAGGGTGTCGTCAGATTATTTATGAGGTATCGTAAGTTCTATAGTTATCATTTGGAGCTAGGGTGTCATCATTTGATAGCTCGGGTGTCATAGGTTATTTTCTGGGGTGTCGTCATGTTACAATATTTAGTTTCATTTCGGGTGTCATAATATGAGAACTGAGGTATCATAACAGTCTTTTTGGGGTGTCGTAAGGTGTTTTCTGGGTGTCGTAATTCTCAATGATGTCTTTAACTATTAACGGGTGTCATAGTTTTAATCAGTGGTGTCGTAAGTTACTTTCTGGGGTGTCGTGAGTTTCATTCATGTCTTTATCTGCTAAAGGGTATCGTAGTTTTTATCTGGAGTGTCGTAAGTTGTTTTATAGGGTGTCGTTAGGTCCTGCCTTAATGTCTTATGAATGGGTATCGTCATTTTACAGCTACGGTATCATTTTTTGTAAACTGGGGTGTCGTAACTTCTGAATTCGACTGTCGTAGTAAGTTCATGTCTTTAACTGTTAATAAGTGTCGTAGTTTTTGACTAGGAAGTCGAATAGGGAGCCATTATTCAGATTATAGATGGCATGTATTCCTGGTATCTGGGGTTCGAACATAATTGTGTTGTCGTATTTCTTCAACTGAGGTGTCATATTTCTTTAACCTTGATGTTCTAATGCTTTATCAGGATATATTGATAGCTAAATCTATGTATATCATTGTTCATGACTGTGTGCCTATATTTTCACAGATGATGCTAAAATTATAGATCGGAAAGAAATCGAGCACACTCCCGGCCATGCACCTTCACCCATCGCTCCAAATGCAGAGGATGATATTGTTGTTCCTCAAACTGGAATGGAATTCAATTTAGCAGATGATGTATATACTTTCTATAATGGATACGCAAAAAGAGTTAGTTTTGGAATTACAACTGTGTGTAGTATGGCCAACAACAACAAACAACTTTGCTTCAAGCACCTGGCGCGTTGGAGGCAAGGAAAATCTAGAAAAACAAAGAAGAGTATGAATCATAGGGATACTGGCAAAGTTGATTGTATGGCATCCATAAAAGAAAGACTGAATGCTACAAGTGGTAAGTGGATATTGGTTGAGGTTTCTCTAGAACATAACCATCGGATGTCCATAACATCAACTGGTTATCTACGGTCCCATAGGAGGATCAACACACCAGAGAAGGTAGAGATCAGCAATTTACATGCCGTAAATGTGCCCACAACGCAGATATACTCTGCTATAGCAAGGAGAAAAGGGGGCAGAAGATAATTGGATTTCACAGAGAAGGATGCTCGTAA
The DNA here is from genome assembly GCA_900491605.1 of Calamus simplicifolius. Lineage (NCBI taxonomy): Eukaryota > Viridiplantae > Streptophyta > Magnoliopsida > Arecales > Arecaceae > Calamus > Calamus simplicifolius. The sequence goes on from UESW01004816.1 coordinate 127,034, forward strand.
TTTTATTTGTCGCAAACGTCAGTCTAAGCTGAAAGAAGGAGATGCTCAGTTGATGGTAATCCATTTCACCGAAATGCAAGTTAGAAATCTCAATTTCTTCTATACCTTAGACCTTAATGATAATGGTCATCTTAAGTCTGTCTTCTGGATTCATCCAAGGTTAAGATTGGCATGCACATACTTCGGTGATGTTCTAAGCTTTGACTCAACCTACTTGATAAATAGATATCAAATGCCTTTTTGTCCATTCGTCGGAATCAACCATCATGGACAATCCACCTTGCTTGGTTGTGCATTGATGTTTGATGAGAGGACTAAGACATATAAATGGGTTTTTCAATCATGGCTAGATACAAATGGTGGTTAAGTACCTATTGTCATAATAACTGACCAAGATAAGGCAATCGAGGCTGCTGTTAGGGAGGTTTTTCCTAACACACGACATCGATTTTGTCTTTGGCATATATGAAGAAGATACCTAAAAAGATTGGCCACATTTGCACAGCAAATCCCAAATTTATGGTTAATTTTGATGAGGCGATATATGATTCATTGACCATACAGTCATTCGAGGAAAGGTGGGCACATCTTATGGAGAAATATAAAGAATGCAAGGCTATAGATTGGTTCAATGTCTTTACGAATGTCGGGATAAATGGGTTCCAGTTTACCTTAAGGATATATTCTTCGCAAGTTTGTAGGATATTGTGTTTGGTTCATGTTCATATTCAATGCTTCTTTTTTTGACATAATTATATACAGGGATGTCATCTTCACAAAGGAGCGAGGGCATCAATTACTTCTTCGATGGGTTTATAAATTCGAAGACTACACCCATGGAATTCATAAACAAGTACGAAGATGGCCTGGAGAAAAGGTATGAGGCCGAAAATGAGGAAGATAATAGGACATTATAAACAATTGCTTTCCTAAAGACATCCTCACCTTTTGAGAGGCAAGCTGCATGAAGGTATACAAGGCGCATTTTCAAAAAATTTCAGAATGAGATCCTTAAAATGGCTGCATCAAATACTAAATTGATCAAGGAAGCTGATAACTGTTGTGTATATTCTGTAAAGTCATATGAAAGGATTGAAGTCGATGGAATTGGCAAGGAAATGATAAAAGATTATGTCGTATCATACGACAAAAATATTGAAGATATCCAATGCTAATGTCGATCCTTTTAGTTCAAGGGTTACCTGTGTAGGCATGCCTTGTTGGTTCTTTATCAAAACGACGTATTTCATTTACCAGATAAGTACTTCTTGAAAGATGGTGTAAGGACATGAAATACCAATTCGATGGTTTTGACTACAATACTAAAGGTTGTGATAAAAGTACACGAAAATCATGGTACGCAGTGATATTTTTTTATTTAAAATATCTTAATATATGTTTTCGATAAAATTATGTTATTAATTATAGATATAGTTTGCTGAGTCATCGGATGATGAAACTCGCAGAGATAGCCTTCATGATTGAAGATGCATTTAATTTAGTGATGGATGGTCTAACACCAATATTCAAAATTGTCATGGATGCTAATTGCGCAACTAAGGCAAATACACAACTTGTAATTCAAGATCCTGAGCAAATTAAGATGAAAGGTCGCCCAAGAGAGAACATATTAAAGAGTGGAGTCGAGAAGAAGTCAAAAAGATCAAGGAAAAATATGGTCAAGGCATCCATCGACGCTCCCCCAATGCAAAATGAAATAAGAGCTGGTTCAAGCAACAGGCAGACTTGTATGTAGTCAATTAACACCGGAGAGGATATAAAAAAATTGTACCTCCTTTTGAAACTTTAATGGACGAGTTTGATGCTTATGTATTCAGTCAACTAACACAGAAGAATATATAAAACATAGGTGTCGTAACTTTGTAACTAGGGTGTCTTAGTCGCAAATAAAGTGCTTTGTAACTAGGGTGTCTTAGTCTCATCGACAGAGTTTGTTTTAAGCACTGGTGTCATTGCTTTGTAACTAGGGTATCTTTTTTAGGCAAATGAAGTGCTCATCTCGTCAGCCAAGTAGAGACTCTTGCTTTGTTATTTACGAATACGCTTGCACTGTTACGATACCCCAGTTTTCATTTGACAACACCCTAGGTTAAATGCGAAGACACATGAGCGGGGACTATTAAGGCGGGGACTGACGACATCCCCAATTCAGGCTTTTACGATACCCCAGCTCTCAGCTGACGACACCCTAGCTTCAAAGCGATGACACCTGAGCAGGGACTGTTAAGGCAGGGACCAATGACATCCCTGATTTATGCTGTTACTAAAGGGAGAAACAATCTTTGAGGCATGCATATTTTAAAATTTAATAACAATTATTAATGCGGAAACTTAAAGATTACATATTAATCTATCTAACATGCATTAAGATCATATCTTTGCCTTATATATTGGATCGTTTGATCTAAAATATGCATATAAATAAAACATCAAGATCATATCTTGATCTTCAAGATGAGAAGTCATACTACTTATCTTGAAGCCTATCTTAAGATTTAGGGATCAAATCACTTACCTTATGAACAGTAGGTAAACTCTTATTTCTCTGCAGCCGTTCAATCGTCCGGCCTCTAGTATCATCCATGCGAAGCCCCGAATGATCGGATTCTCGGAAGTGCTAGCTCGCGAAAAAACAACTTTGCTGATCTTGAATCCTTCCATTTGAATCTTCTTCCAAGATCCACCAAACTTTCGCTGACACCAGAATTACACCAGGATTTTCTATTCTAACTCTTTAGAAATTCAATCCATAACATTTCGTTGTTGTAATATGGTGAGGGATGTCCTCTAATTTATAGTCTCATTTTAGCCATTAGCCCATTGAATTCTAACACTTAGAATTTCGCGGTTCGGTGAAAACCAAAGAGACACCGAACCAAAGAGATGCAGTGTTTGGTTAATTCCGACGTTCAGTGAAAACCAAAGAGACGCGACGTTTGGTTAATTCTGACGTTCGATGAAAACCAAAGAGATGTGAATTCTAACACTTAGAATTCCATCGCGTGGTTGATATAAAGAGGCACATTTATTCCATATAAATTCTAACACTTTAGAATTCCAACGGAACCGTTTGGAGAAGATTAATGTTATACATTAAATTCTACATGTGAATTTAATCTCTTAGATTTTAGTTATCTCGTCATGTGAGATACTTATGCGAGAGGTTTGGGTTCAGGTTTTGGTTTAAGCTAATCTGAATTTATTGGACTGACCTACATAGATCATGGTTCTAGCCCAAATCAAATTTGGCTAGTCCTCAATCTATTTAAATCCAAATCAAGTTTAATTTCAAATCAATATTTGAAATTGACTAGTCCTTCTAATAGACTTAAACCAAATTGAATCTTATTCACTTGTACTTAACCCAATTGAGATAATTCAATCAATCAAATTGATTAATTAAATCATATACGATTCTCAATCATTGATCAGCAAATAGATCATCCTAGGAAACTTCTATGTGTGTGACTCTCTAGGTTCGAACCTAAGCCGGTAGCATAGGAACAACTTTCTATACTAATCGATGTGCCTATCTAGCAATGGAACCCGATGTCTGGATAGGTCGAAGAGTTGCCGAGCAAACTCCAAGAACCCTAAGAAACAGTTACCGTATAATTCATCCTTTTGACCACAAATGCTAAGGATGGCTTAAGAGCCTGTCAACTCTAAACAGCAAATCCATAAAGTGATTTCAACTTTAGTGATCATGTGACTTTCACATGAAGTGCCTTGGCCAAGGTCTTGCTAAATTGAAACACAAGCATTTCTTCTTTTAACGGGATAGGTCAAATTCCATCTTGACCATAACTGACTACCATAAGTACTTGACTGCACCCACTATCTTTCATAGCTGAATTAAAAATCCAGGTGGTCCGGTACCTAAGTACAATGAGTTGTTTGCAAGTCACCAGTTGTGATATTCAGGACTAAAGGATACTTATACCCATATCTTCTTGGATTAACTCTTGACAGTAGAGTATCCGGAAATAGTCACGTTCGGTGAAATGTACTCCACACTTTCACCTGTATGTCATACCAGTGTTTCTACACTCCTTGGTTAAGAGGACAACCAATAAATATGATATACAACGTCCTATAATTGATAGTACTATGGCCCTTTAATAGTATATCATTTGGTCGCGAACTCTTTTGAGGACCTTCAAAGATAAATCCTCCTTTATCATGAAGGAAGATCCTAAGGGCTTCATTACCATTAGGAGTTTTAAGAAGATGTTCTTGTAATGAATAAACTACCAAATAACTTTTATTAATATATCAATTTATATGTAATTTACATTAGCACAATCATCAAATGATTGGCTTTAGGATATAATTCCCAACAAACTCCCACTTAGCCTAAAGCCACTCATTACAGTATCTAATACCCATCTTCAACTTTTAGTCGTCAAACTCCTTGATGCTGAGTGCTTTAGTAAATGGGTCGCCTAGGTTTTCTTTTTCATTAATCTTCTGAAGATTTATTTCACCTCGTTCTATAATCTCTCGAATAAAATGAAACCGGCGCAGTATGTGCTTGGTGCGCTGATGTGCTCGTGGTTCCTTTGCTTGAGCTATGGCACCAGTGCTGTCACTGTACAATAGGAGGTACCACTCCCATTGATTGGTCCATCAATGGGAGGTACCACTCCAAGCTCGGAGATAAACTTTTGTAGCCACACAGCTTCTTTCACGGCATCTGATGCAGCGATGTACTCTGTCTCGCACACTGAATCTGCCACTGTATGTTGCTTGGAACTTTTCCAGCAAACAACTCCACCATTTAGGATAAACACAAAACCCGACACACTTTTGCTATCATCATGATCTGATTAAAAACTGGAATCAGTATATCCAACAAGTTTTAAATCAGACTCTCCATAGACTAACCACTGGTTCTAGTATTTCTTAAATACTTAAGGATTGTCTTAACAACTTGCCAGTATTTTTCTCCTGGATCAGATTGGTATCTACTCACTACTCCTAGTGAGTATGCCACATCTGGTCTTGTACATGTCATGGTATACATACTCGATCCCACTGCCGAAGCATATGGAATTCGACTCATACGTTCTCTTTCATTAGGAGTTGTCGGACAATCCTTCTTAGAAAGATGAATTCCATGGCCTATTGGAAGATAGCCTTTCTTAGAATTCTCCATGCTAAACCTCTTTAGCACGATGTCAATGTACGTAGATTGGGATAAATCAAGCATCCTCTTAGATCTATCTCTATAGATCTTCATCCCTAGGATGCATGATGCTTCTCCCAGATCTTTCATGGAGAATTGTGATGATAACCATATCTTTATTCCTTGAATGCAGGGATATCATTCTCAATTAAGAGAATATCATCCACATATAATACAAGAAATACAATAATGGAGCTGTTAGCCCATTTATAAATGCAAGGTTCTTCTTTATTCTTAACAAAGCCATAAGATTTGATTACATTATCAAATCGTATGTTCTAACTCCTAGATGCTTGCTTAAGTCCATAAATGGACTTCTGTAGCCTGCACACTTTAGACTCATCTTCATATATAAAACCTTCAGGCTGTATCATATACACCTGTTCATCTAAATTACCATTTAAAAATGCGGTTTTAACATCCATCTGCCAAATCTCATAATCGAAGTGTGTTGCTATAGCTAGGCATAATCCGAATGGATTTCAGCATTGTCACAGGAGAAAACATTTCATCATAGTCAATACCATAACGTTGACGATACCCTTTGGCAACCAGACGTGCTTTGTAGGTCTCTACCTTTCCGTCTGCACCTCTTTTTCTATTGAAAACCCACTTACACCCTATGAGTTTTATCCCTTCGGATGGGTCAACTAATGTCCATACATTATTTTCCTTCATGGAATCAAGTTTGGATTTCATGGCTTCATGCCATTTGTCAGAGTCAGTCCTTTGCATAGCATCCATATAGGTAATCGGATCCTCATTGTTCTCATCGAGCTCAATAGGATCCTCGTTCTGGACCAAGAAACCTATGTATCTATCCGGTTGATGTGATACTCTACCAGATCGCCTTAATGGTGCATCTAAAATGGATTTTGAGTTTGATCTAATCAACTCAGATTCTAAGGGTTCACTGGTTTGTGTTGTTCCTTCTACTTGATGAACTTCCTCAAGTTCAATATTAGAGCTATTTGTTCCTTCACTAAGGAACTCCTTTTCAAGCAAAACTGCTCTATTACTAATGAACAACTTTTATTCTTCAGTATTGTAGAAGTAATATCCTTTGGTTTCTTTCGGATAGCCGATAAAAAAATATTTATCAGATTTGGGTTCAAGTTTGTCTGATTTTGCACGTTTCACATAAGCCGAACACCCCCAAACTCTCAGATAGGTGATAACTGGTTTATGTCCATACCACATCTCATGTGGAGTTTTGAAAACAGACTTACTTGGAACCTTATTGAGAATATGACAAGCTGATTCTAATGCATATCCCCAAAATGATATTGGCAAGCTTGCAAAACCCATCATGGACCGAACCATGTCTAACAGAGTTCGATTCCTTCTTTTCGATACACCGTTATGTTGTGGTGTTCTTGGAGGAGTCCATTAGGAGAGAATCTCATTCTTCCTTAGATATGTCACAAAGTAATTTGAAAGGTATTCTCCATCTCGATCTGATCGAAGAGTCTTAATACATTTTCCTGTTTGTTTTTCTACTTCTTTATGATATAGTTTGAACATTTCAAACAACTCAGATTTATGTCGCATAAGATAGACATAACCAAACCTAAAAGGTCGTCTGTAAAAGTAATGAAGTAGTAATATCCACCTTTGGTGCAAGTGCTCATTGGTTCACATACATCAGTATGTACTAGACCCAATAGCTCTTTGGCTCTTTCACCTTTTTCAGTAAAAGATGACTTGATCATTTTACCAAGAAGACATGATTCACAGGTAGTTAATGATTCATAATCATCAACTCGAAGGATGCCCTCATGGTTAACCTGTTTAATCTGTTCTTGTTGATATGACCCAGCCGATGGTGCCAAAGATAAATATTTGTGACATTAGTTATTGTAGGGCGCTTACTTGATTTGTACACTACATTTACAGGCTGTGATAATATATAAATGCTATTAGATAAATGCCCAGTCATTACAGTGACTCCATTCATAATGATATTCAAAGTAACATCCTTTATTGAAATTTCATAATGACTTTGGGCCATAAGGCCTACAGAAATTACATTCAATAAGAATGTTGGGCAAAAATGACAATCATTTAGTACAATGATATTTCTATTGAAAACTATTTCAAGAACTCTTAATGCCAGAACTGGAACTAATCTTCCATCGCCGACATTAAGAAATCTTTCATTGTCCTCAAATCTTCTAGTGACCTGTAGTCCCTGCAATGAATTGCAAATGTTAAAAGGACTCCCGGTATCCAATACCCAGGTCTGATTATCATATACAGAAAAATTACAAGGTGTTATCATATAAATACCTTGTTGAGCAACATCTTGCCCCTTTTTCTTCTTTGGCCTATTTGGATCAAGTGTGGCAATGTAAAGAGGACAGTTCCTCTTCCAGTGCCTTTGCATCTTTAAATGAAAGCATTCAGCTTGACTTTTATCAACTTTCTTCTTCTGCTTCTAACCCCTTATAGATGTCCCAGCATGTTGCACCTTTTTCTTATTCCTTTTCTTCTTCCCTTTCCCAAAGGGTTGACGCCCTACCTTAGATCCTTCAACCACATTAACCAAACCTTACAGAGCTGGTTGTCCTTCTCAAAGTTATGTAACAACCCCAACAAACCATGGCAGTTGACTGCAAGCTTTGTCATTCGAAAATAAGTAAGGAAAGGTCGAAAGGATGGAGGCAAGGAATTCAGGATCGCATCTTTTCCCAATTGCTCGTGTAGGGGAAAGCCGAGCTTGCTTAGCAGTTCTATCTTCTCGATCATATACAATACATGATCAGTGACAGGAGATCCATCCCTCATTCGAGAATTAAAAATAGCACAACTAGTCTTGTGCCTTTCAACGTCGTCGGGTGTGCCGAAAGATTCATTCAACGCTTGAATGATTTCTTCCGGCTGAGCATTCTCGAACTGGCGACCAAAATCGTCATTCATTGCTGCTAGCATGATGCAACGCACGCTAGTTCTATCACTAAGCCACTTTTGATAAGTGTCTTTTTCAGAACTTTGGGTGTTTGCATCAGGTATCTTTGGTGCAGGATTATTCAGAATATATAGAATCCTCTCATGCTCAAGGACGATCTTAAGTTTTCTAAACCAGCTATTGAAATTTAAACCATTCAACTTGTCACTATCCAATAGGGACCTTAATGATAAATTAGTGGTCATTTTCTGCATAAGGAAAAACTAAAGTTTAGTAGTATATAAATTGATTCAGTTTAAAGACTTGGACTTTAGTCTAAAGATTCTCCCACTATTTTGTTCAAATTGGCAGCCTTTACACCCCAATTCGAAGAATTATTCTTAATTCTTTAGTGGGCACCTACATAGACTACATACAGGCCCAAGTAAAGCTTGGCCAACCCATATGCATCTAAGAGTAGGTTCAAAACCAATTGTTTCCCCAAACAATTCTTAGTGTTCAGTTTTGCCCCATGTACCTCTTCAGCAGGCATGGAGTACATCCACTGAAAGTTCTGGTTAGGTCCAATCATTAAATGATATAATTAGTGTAACCTATCAATAGACAACCAAGCCCGAGTGAAGCTCGGCCCACCTAACTATCTATTTAATAGTTACGCTGACTTATCATATAATGAATGATAATTCCGATGGTTGACAAGCACCAGGCATGGAGTGCCTCCAATGTTATCAAGACATCGGACTCATTATCACCCACCTTAATGGGAGGCTATGATCTAGTTATCATATAACTATTTCATTTAAGGACCTAATAATTTTAAAGGATTTAATAATCTGAAGACAAATTGACTAATCAAGTTCTCCCACTGAATCGATGAAGTCAGTAGAATGAGACAAGATTAAGTCAGGTTAAGTGGCACCTAAATCAGTCAGACTGATTTCCTTATAGGCATGGGTCAACCCGAATCAGGTAAATGATTTGAATCATAAATGGTTCACCATATTGACCAGGTAAGTGAGATCGATGGGAGGGATATGCCATTAACTCGTTAAAGACGCATCAATACGAGTAGCTCATAATTAAAAACCATTCGATCGTTGATCCTATAGCAACTTGCCAACTCACCTTGACATCATATGGTTAACCAATTTTGATTTGACCATCTAAGAGATTCATGCTCAACCACGGAGCCTAATCTACATCCATTTGGTTTAATAAAAACATGGACATGATCAACTACAACTATTGTTTGATTTAGAGCATCCTTAACCTAATCTAATTAATTTAGATTTGATCAAATACTCTTATAGTCCAGTTGATTTAAACCTTAGGGTCTAACCCTTTATGGACCTAATTTAGCTAACCCAAAAGATTAAATATATTTCATGTCATATATTTTGAATCATGCATCAGTTGCATTATTTAACTACTCATAATTCCTATATTTAGATCATATCTAAAAAGATTATGAATAATATTTGACATTCAAATAAGACTCTCATAAATATTTGTATATTTCATAACATAGACATCATGCCATCATATCTCATATCTATGTTTTATACTAAACATGCAATAATCATGCTTTTATACAACATCAATATGTATCAAATATAAAACATCTCTAGAGAGTGTGTGCAATCTATGTTTTGATGCCAAAGATCAATTTAAATTATCTTTTGACTAAGCAACCATGGCTCTGATACCATTTGAAGGGAGAAATAATCTTCGAGGCATGCATATTTTAAAATTTAATAACAATTATTAATGCAGAAACTTAAAGATTATATATTAATCTATCTAACATGCATTAAGATCATATCTTTGCCTTATATATTGGATCGTTTGATCTAAAATATGCATATAAATAAAAACATCAAGATCATATCTTGATCTTCAAGATGAGAAGTCATACTACTTATCTTGAAGCCTATCTTAAGATTTAGGGATCAAATCACTTACCTTATGAACAGTAGGTAAACTCTTATTTCTCTGCAGCCGTTCAATCGTCCGGCCTCTAGTATCATCCATGCGAAGCCCCGAATGATCGGATTCTCGGGAGTGCTAGCTCGCGAAAAAACAACTTTGCTGATCTTGAATCCTCCCACTTGAATCTTCTTCCAAGATCCACCAAACTTTCGCTGACACCAGAATTACACCAGGATTTTCTATTCTAACTCTTTAGAAATTCAATCCATAACATTTTGTTGTTGTAATCTGGTGAGGGATGTCCTCTAATTTATAGTCTCATTTTAGCCGTTAGCCCATTGAATTCTAACACTTAGAATTCTGCCGTTCGGTGAAAATCAAAGAGACACCGAACCAATGAGACGCAGCGTTTGGTTAATTTCGACGTTCGGTGAAAACCAAACAGACGCGGCATTTGGTTAATTCCAACGTTCGGTGAAAACCAAAGAGATGTGAATTCTAACACTTAGAATTCCATCGCCTGATTGATACAAAGAGGCACATTTATTTTATATAAATTCTAACACTTTAGAATTCCAACGGAACCATTTGGAGAAGATTAATGTTATACATTAAATTCTACATGTGAATTTAATCTCTCAAATTTTAGTTATCTCATCATGTGAGATACTTATGCGAGAGGTTTGGATTCAGATTTTGGTTTAAGCTGATCTGAATTTATTGGACTAACCTACATAGATCATGGTCCTAGCCCAAATCAAATTTGGCTAGTCCTGAATCTATTTAAATCTAAATCAAGTTTAATTTCAAATCAATATTTGAAATTGACTAGTCCTTCTAATAGACTTAAACTAAATTGAATCTTATTCACTTGTACTTAACCCAACTGAGATAATTCAATCAATCAAATTGATTAATTAAATCATATATGATTCTCAATTGTTGATCAGTAAATAGATCATCCTAGGAAACTTCTATGCGTGTGACTCTAGGTTCGAACCTAAGCCGGTAGCATAGGAACCACTTACTATACTAATCGATGTGCCCATCTAACAATGGAACCCGACGTTTGGATAGGTCGAAGAGTTGTCGAGCAAACTCCAAGAACCCTAAGAAACAGTTATCCTTTTGACCACAAATGCTAAGGATGGCTTAAGAGCCTATCAACTCTAAATAGTAAATCCATAAAGTGATTTCAACTTTAGTAATCATATGACTTTCACATGAAGTGTCGTGGCCAAGGTCTTGCTAAATTGAAACACAAGCATTTCTCCTTTTAACGGGATAGGTCAAATTCCATCTTGATTCATAACTGACTACCACAAGTACTTGACTGCACCCAGTAACCTTTCGTAGCTGGATTAGAAATCCAGGTGGTTCGGCACCTAAGTACAATGAGTTGCTTACAAGTCACCGGTTGTGATCTTCAGGTCTAAAGGATACTTATACCCATATCTTCTTGGATTAACTCTTAACAACAGAGTATCCGAAAATGAGTCACGTTCGGTGAAATGTACTCATACACTTTCACCTGTATGTCATACCAGTGTCTCTATACTCCTTGGTTAAGAGGACAACCAACAAATATGATATACAACGTCCTATAATTGATAGTACTATGGCCCTTTCATAGTATATCATTTGGTCACGAACTCTTTGAGGACCTTCAAAGATAAATCCTCCTTTATCATGAAGGAAGATCCTGAGGGCTTCATTACTATTAGGAGTTTTAAGAAGATGTTCTTGTAATGAATAAACTGCCAAATAACTTTTATTAATATATCAATTTATATGTAATTTATATTAGCATAATCATCAAATGATTGGCTTTAGGATACAATTCCTAACAGTTACGACACCTCAGCTCTCATCTGACGATATCCTAGCTTTAAAGCGACGACACCCGAGCGGGGACTGTTAAGGTAGGGACCGACAACATTCCCGATTTAGGCTTTTACGACACCCCAGCAGGGGTGCAACTTGGGCCAAGTTCAACCCAAACTCGGTCTGCCGAACCTGATTTACAACATTGTTTAAACTCATGTTTGCCCAACCCAAACCCGAAAGACCTGGGTTTAACTCGGCCCGATTTGCAATTGATCTGGGTTCGGGTTGATCGCAACCCGAACCCGAGAGTTACCCGAACGAGGGTAGCTTATTAGCACCAAGTTTTTGGCAGCATTGAGGGCATCAATCGGGTCAGACGAGATGACAAACTTAAGGGCGAGGAGGGCAAGGCCATCGATCGCAGGCGAGAAAAAGGACAAATATAAAGGCGAACCATCCGCACATTTCATTTCACTTCCCACCTCCTCCTCTTCTTTGTTTACGGTACCTCATCCTCTTCTTTATTTTAGATAAGACTTTTTTTTTAATACAATGTTAAAGCTCTGAGTCCAGCTTATGCGTTCGGCAAGGAATTTTGTTTTTCGTCTCTATGATCCATAATTCGGTGTTTATTTACTTTGGAAAAATTATTTTATTATTTTTCCATCAACCCGAATTCCAACCCGAAACTCAACTCGAACCCGATTTTAAAAATAAGGTTAGGGTTGAGGTTTTACAAATAGGGTTAGGGTTAGGGATAGGGTTGACATTTTACAAATAAAGTTAGGGTTAGGGTTGAGGGAAACTCGAGTTTCATGAGCCCGAGTTGCACCCCTACACCCCATCTCTCAACAGATGATACCCTAGCTTCAAAGTGACGACACTCGAGCGGGAACTGTTAAGGCGAGGATCGACAAAATCCCTGATTTAAGCTATTATGACACTCCAGCTTTCATCTGACGACACCCTAGCTTTAAAGTGACGACACCCAAGCGGAGACTGTTAAGGTGGGGACCAACGATATCCCCGATTTAGGCTTTTACGACACCCCAGCTCTCAGCTGACGATACCCTAGCTTCAAAGCGACAACACCCGAGCAAAGACTGTTAAGGCGGGGACCAACGACATCCCCGATTTAGGCTGTTACGATACCCTAGCTCTCAGCTGATGACACCCTAGCTTTAAAGCGATGACACCCAAGTGGGGACTGTTAAGGCGGGGACCGACGACATCCCCAATTTAGGCTGTTACGATACCCCAGCTCTCAGCTGACAACACCCGAGTGAGGACTATTAAGGTGGGGACCGATGATATCCCCGATTTAGGCTTTTACGATACCCCAGCTCTCATCTGACGACACCCTAGCTTTAAAGCGATGACACCTGAGCGGGGACTGTTAAGGCGGGGGTCGATGACATCCCCGATTTAGGCTGTTACGACACCCCAGCTCTCATCTAACGACACTCTAGCTTCAAAGCAACGATACCCGAAAGGCCAAATCCTACGACATTACCGAGTTCCTCTGTTATAATTTATGATACTCTAGTTTTCTATTTATGACTTCCCATATGAAAACTTAAGAAACTCGGAAGTAAAAAAGGCATAACTATAATGACAAGATTTTTGACATCCATGTAAAGTACCATAAGATACATATAAAATTTCTACAATTGCATTAATTTTGAAATAGTGTCAGTATGAATAAATTACATGAAATTTTCAATCAATGAAGAAAGAAAAAATTAAGAACAGTTTGTCACAAAGTCGTCGATCTTTTGGTTGAGGCCTTCTCTCAATATCATCACAGCTAATTATCGCCGATAATCTCTTATTTCATCTTCCATGAAATCTATCTTCATATCAGGATTATCCCGATGAGCAAGACATTCTATGTACTGTAGATAGTAGAGGCCGCAATCTAGTAATTCGGATGGCTGGCTTGGGCAATCCAAAATCTCTTCTATCGGCCAAGTCATCACCTCTTCTTTATCGCAGTATATATGAAATATATGGCCAAGAATGCTATGCCATTTCTTTGCATTGGCCTTTTACCTAGCGTTACGTTTTAATAAATTCAGATGCATGAACACCTTTATTTCCATGTCGACAGCAACCAGATGCCAATGCAAATTATCCGAGTTAATGATGGTAAAAAATTGAAATTGGGCCTTTTCTTCATTGGTTACATTGTCAAATATCGAAGCCCCGGATGTTGCATCAAGTTCATGAGTAGTTAATGAAGAATTCAGACACATAGCAACTGCAAAAATAGATGCAAAGATACACTTATGATATCGGTCCGGGTGCCCTGTTCAGGTCCTCATCAAAAACTTTTGGCCAACAACAATAATCTGCCAATGCAATGTAAACCAATTAATAATATTCTAAAATCAACATCGAGAAAAGGTTTCCTAAGATACTTACATCGTCCATTATCATATCATTGTTAATGAGATCTTGAAGACTTTTTCTTGTTACGGCGCTACCTAATTTATTGGTGTACACGATCTTGTCGGTTATTCATTCGCTCAAAAAAATTTTGATAATAATTTGGTCATCTTCAATTCTTATGTTGGCCTTTGATGTGCCCACTATCTTCGTGACTTTCTAGGATGGGCTGTCTCATAAGAATCTCCTGTGACCTTAGATGCCTTACGCTTTCTCAGCTCTTTTTTAACCTTCTTAATAAGCGAAGGCATTCCAACGAATTGTATATCCCCATCATCACCCTTTAGCACAGGGATGACAATTTTATTATCAGAGGCCGCAGTGGTAAAGAGTTTATTATCAGAGGGCATAGAGGTGATGATTAATTCAGATTTAGGCTCATGTTGGCCCTCCATAGAATGCCCCTTCCCCCTCTTCTCCTCCTCTTTATTTTCATTCCCAGGCTCTATTTGATAATCCAAGGAATCCCCCTCCAATCTCTTCTCCTCTATTTTTGCATTTTCAGGCTCAGTTGGATACTCGAAGAAATGCTCTTCCTCTCTCTTCTCCCCCTATGTACTTGCATTCCTAGGCTCAGTTGGACACTCCAAGGAATGCTCCTCCTCCCTCTTCTTCTCTCCATTTGCATTCCGAGGCTCGCAAAGACACTCTAGGGAATGCCCTTCCTCTGTCTTCCCCTCTCCCTTGTCCTCCTCATTTCTTGCATTGCTCTCCTTTCTGAGCAATGAACTTAGGAGGCTCTCAGTTATGGCCAGCCTATGCCCGACATCATCGAGTCGATTCTTAATGCACACCAATTCAATCCTTAACTTGGCATAGCTTGCACAGCTATCTATTGGTTCAGGGATGCTACTATCTATTGAGTGAGAATTCAGCGCTCTTATGACAGTGGTACATTAGCTCCCTCCATCTGGAAGGCAAGATGATAAATAAATTAATTTAAAATAAATATTAATAAATTAAGTAAAAAAATATGATCAGAGCAATGGAGCAATGGATTAGCTTACCAAGTCGTGAGGCTGCATGTTGGCAACCCGAACAGACTGGATCTTCAATTGATTGTCATACCACTTTAATTGCCAGGGCAGTTTATTGGGATATGCTGGTGCTCGCATTGATATATGCTCGAGGAACCATGCCTAAACATGATAATTTTGGGATATGAAAAAAATATATTAATAAAAAATTATGCTAACGACACTCTTTTTGCATCTCAATAATCCTTATCATCAATACTGTCGAGCATCCAAATAGGGTAGGCTGCCTCCTAACCTTGTTTGCTCTTTTGAGTGGACTGGCTCCTCGGATTGCAAGCAAGCAATGACTTCTGGGAGAGCCATAACAATCAACTCCTTGAATGCGGAAGCCTAATCGATCCTCTCCAGTTGAGTTAAGTCATCAAAGTGCTGTATGAGATATCGTGGACATGTCTGATTAGACTTTGGAGCCAAGAACATGGCAAACATGTAGGCAATCCAAAGTCTGACAGTGTCCTCAATATCCTCCTGTATCTTGGATAATTGGAGTCCATATATTAACTTCTCCAACCCTTTTTGACAAAGATCTAAACCCTGGCCAAATCGTTTGAACAACCTTCCATTGAACAACTGGCACGACGTGTCGATCTTCTTTCCATGAACTGGAAGACCCAGAATAAGTGTGACTTCATCGGCACTGAATAAGACCACCTTGCCACAAAAAATGAACTCCTCTCTTCCATTGTGACATCATATGATGTCTGCTAGCAGTTGCCCATCGACTAAGAACCTCTGCATGTCGACGAAGGCACAAAATGGGGTCCTTCGGATAAGTTTTGTATGTTGTGTAGTAAACCCCATCTTCCAAACATTTTGAATGTAAATAGCCGGCCTGCAACTATTCTTAAACAACTGGGAAGCCTTCACTGGGGTGACTGGAATAATTCTCATGTCATTCGAAACAGACGGGATAAATATAGTTGTCAGCTCAGTGCCATTATATGTGAACTAGGGTGTCATGATATTTTAATAGAGGATGTCATAATATCTGAATAAAGGAATAAGGGTGATGTTTACCTCTTTCCAATTTTGTAGCTTCATATGGAATGGAACCTAAAGGAGTCGCATCCTCATTTGAATAAAGAATGATTTCTTTGCTTTCTTCCGTCTTTTTCTCCTTCCAGTGCTTCTTTGTTCACGCTCTTCATCCACAAACGAAACCACTCATCTCTATATAGGAAATAGATGGAAGAAACAACAGTGAAGGAAATTTAGGACACCAGTAGCTTCTCAAGCAACAAATGAAGGGGACCTCTAGGGTTCAAAAATTTTTTTATGCCGACCTCAGAGGAAGATGAAAGGACACTAGGAGTGGCATGATCATATCACTGATCCATAAACCCGTACCGATCGGCCATGTTATGCAACTTTTCTAGAAAAGGTGGCATAGCTGACTTAATAGGGTGTCGTCGGATTACAACTAAGGTGATGTCAAAACTCCTGCCTAGTTTAAATATATTGTAGTGGTGTCATAAGTTTATACTAAGGGTGTCATAACATTTCAACTGAGGTGTTGCGAACGATTTCGGCCGAATTCCTCCTGGGGTGTCACGAGGCTTCTCTTCAGCGTTCATTATAAGCACGAGTGTCGTAGCGTTGTCATTAGGGTGTCATAACGTTTCAACTGGGATGTTGCGAACTATTTTCGATCGAATTCCTCTTAGGGTATCCCGGGGCTTCTTTCCAGCATTCATTATAAGCACATGTGTCATAGCATTGTGTTGGGATATATGCCCATAAACAAATGACATTTATTATTTTGCTGAATAATATGAGAAATTTTTTAATATTATACTTCCATGCATGTTTTGATGCTTTATAAATATCAAAAATCCCTGGATTATTTAAATGTGACTTTAAATATTATATATAAGTGTTATATACAGAGGATAATATTTAAAGTAAAATAATCTAAATTTATCCATAATTATAAATTAAAGTTTCAATCGGAATCTTTAATTTAAAATTACTAGCGCGGTTTATTACATTCTGAATGAAACGATATTATCTGGATTGTTGATAATGAGATTATTAGAATGAAAGAGCTTTATATAATTTGATTATATAGGACTGAAATGCGATTAATTATGAATCTCTGTTGACCCAATTATTGATTTTGATGATTAACAAAACTATTTGAGTATAACATTTGAAGTTACTAATGATTTTGGTTAAGTTTTTTAGTTTATGATTTGATTTATTAATCAAAATCACAAGATAAATCAAGTTCTAGTTCGAATCTAATGTCAAGGTAAGATTGCAGACATTAGAGTCGACACATGGAATCGCAGAGTCGACTCCAAAAATTGGCACAGACTTTAGAGTCGACTCCGAAAATCAGCACAGACTTTAGAGTCGACACCTGGATTGTTAGAGCCGACTCCAACAGAAAGACAGAACGATGGTTTTTCTGGTCACGACGTAGAGTCGACACCTGGACTGTTAGAGTCAACTCCAGAGGATTTTTGTGTCGACCCCAGAAAAGTCAGAGACGACTCCAGATCGAGCGGATTGGGGATTTTTGATTTAGAGCCGACTCCGAAAAAGTTAGAGTCGACTCCAGATTATCAGAAATGACTCCAAAACTATCAGAACGTCTCTAAACTTTATTTTTATCCTTTTTAATCCCAACGGCTATTATCCTATTTGGTTCTAATCCTTCTTACACTTGTTTCTAATGGATAGTTTTCAGCTATTTATGGATTAAGAAGGATCTATAAGAAGGGATTTTTGTTATATCCAAAAAAGAGAAGAAGAGGAAGACAAGAAGAGAGGAAAAACAGAGAAATAAGAAAAACAAGAGTGAAATTCATCAGAAAATCAAAAGAGAAAAGAGAAAAGATTCGAAAGGAAAGATTATACTGATTTTCCAACAAAAAGAGAGAGATTCCTAGCTTTCTTAGTTCCATTTTGAAGAAATCTCAAAAGAAGAAGCAAGCCCTAGTTTTCTGATCTTCTGAGCTTCAAGAGCATACTAAAGGAAGATCCACTCAAGAGAAGAGAAGAAACAAGCCACCAAGATCTGCAAATCAGGCTTTGATTCCTATCTCTTTATCTTTGTTCTATCATTGTATATTTGCTCATTGGAGGAGCTCTTGATTTGTAAAACGTTATTGTTTGCTGGGTCAATTAGGGGATTGATTCAGTTGAGATTGTTAGCCTTATGCAAGCAGTTGCTTGTGTTGTAAGGTTGTGTGCTGGTGAGCCTTGAAAACTAGCTGGGTTCGTTGTGCACCCGGAAAAACAACAAGTTCGAGTTGTGAGCTTGTAAAACAACTATGCTGTAATCAGATTGATTATAGTATGGACCCAAGAGGTACTTGGGAGTGGATGTAGGTGTAGGTACACCGAACCACTATAAAATTCTTGTGTTTGCAGTGATTGTTTCCTTATCTCTAACTCTCTATCTATGCATACTCTGTTTTAATTCGTGTACATCTAAGTTTTCACTTCTGCTGGGGGATTGTTTTTTTAAAAAGAGTTTAATTTTTAAAAACCCAATTCACCCCCCCTCTTGGGTTGCTATCTGGATCAACAATTGGTATCAGAGCTAGTGCTCACTTGATTTGATCTAACGATCAAGAGTCAAAGATCCACATGGCAACTCAAGCTGGTTCATCTTTTTCCAAAGGCCAATCTACAAATAAACCATCCTTGTTTAATGGATTAAACTATGGTTATTGGAAGGCTAGAATAAAAATTTTCATTCAAGCACTTGACTATGATCTATGAAGCATTATAGTCAATGGACCACATACACCCACTGCTAGAATTAATGGCATGGAGATTCCTAAACCAGAAACGGAATGGGATGAACATGATAAAAAATTGGCACAACTTAATGCCAAGGCTATGAATATTTTGTACTGCTCATTAGATGCAAATGAATTCAATCGTGTATATCTATTTGCATTTCTGCTAAGGAAATCTGGGATAGACTTGAGGTTACCCATGAGGGAACAAATCAAGTCAAGGAATCCAAGATTAATATGCTAGTTCATAAGTATGAATTGTTTAAAATGGATGCATGTTAATCTATTTCTGATATGTTTACAAGATTTATTGATATAGTTAATGGTTTAAAAAGTCCTGGTAAATCTTATGATAATTCTGATCTTGTGAGAAAGGTTTTGCGTTCCTTGCCTAGGACTTGGGAAGCTAAAGTGACTGCAATACAAGAGGCAAAGGATCTAAGTACCCTACCCTTGGAAGAATTATTGGGATCCTTGATGACTCATGAGCTTCAAGTTAAGCAACATGTTGATGATGATGAGTCAAAGAAGAAGAGGACTATGGCTCTTAAGATTTCTGAATATATGGAAGAGCCTCATGAATCTGAAGATGAAAGTGATGATGAGGACATGGCACTGATCACAAGAAAGTTTAAAATATTCATGAAGAAGAAGAAGTTTGAAAAGAAAAAGCCCTTTTCTAGAAAAGATGAGGACAAGGGCAAAGAAAAAGAAGTTATCTGTTTTAAATGCAAAAAGCCGGGTCACTTTAAATCTTAATGCCCACAACTAAAGAAAGGCACCCGGAGATTCAAAAAGAAGGCAATGACGACCACATGGAGTGATTCGGAAAGCTCAAGTTCTGAAGAGGAAGAGAAGAGTAAAATGGCCAATGTATGCTTCATGGTGGACAATGATGAGGTAAGTCTGAGTTTTCTTGATGACTTTACTTTCGATGAGTTGCATAGTGCTTTTTATGAATTGATGGATGATTTTGCAAAATTAAGTTCAAAGAACAAAGATCTGAAAAATCAAATGCAAAATCTATCTTTAGAAAATGAAAAGCATGTTGTAAAAAAAAACTTTTGATGAAAGAAAATGAAAGCTTGAAAAATGAAGTTGATAGACTTAAACCTATAGTTGATAAATTTACTTTGAGCTCTATCAAACTTAATATGATTTTGGACAATTAAAAAGCTATTTTTGATAAAGCTGGATTAGGATATAATCCACTTAAAAAGCAAAAATCCTTGAAAAATATTTTTATACATGCTGAAAAATCATAAAATTTACTTGTTTTAAATGTGGAAACAAAGGACATAAATCTTATATGTGTAAAACTCCACATGATAAAAGAAAGATGATTTGGGTTCCCAAAGGAACAATATTTATTGCGTCTAACCATGAAGGACCCAAGAAGGCTTGGGTACTAATGTTAAGATATGAATATTTTGCAGGAGTGTCTTGCAGCCATCAGACTGAAAAGAAAGTGGTACCTTGATAGTGGTTGCTCAAGACACATGACGGGTGACAAAGATCAATTCATCACCCTTGAATCGAAAAGAGGTAGAGTAGTTACTTTTGGTGATAATGGTCAAGGCCATATCATGGGTATTGGTAAGATTCAAATTACTCCATCTACTCATATTGATAATATTTTATATGTTGATGGACTTAAGCATAATTTGATAAGTATTAGCCAACTGTGTGATAAAGGTTTCAAAGTTTCCTTTGAAGCTTCTATTTGCACTGTTACTAATCCCATTGATAACAGCATTATTCTTATTGGTAAACGTTATGGCAATGTGTACTTAATTGATTTGAGTAATTTATCTTCAAGTAACATTGCTTAGTTGCTAATAATGCTAAAATGAATGAGATTGGTTGGCTATGGTACCGTAGATTAGGTCATGCAAGTACACACCTAATTTCTAAACTATTGAAAATGAATCTAGTTAAAGGTATTCCTAGCTTAAATTTTGAAAATAATCGAATCTATGATGCATGTCAATTTGGAAAACAAACACGAACTTCTTTTAAATCTAAGAATGTTGTTTCAACTACTAGGCCACTAGAGCTACTACACATGGACCTTTTTGGACCTACTAGAACCACAAGTCTAGGAGAAAAGAAATATGGTCTTGTGATAGTAGATGATTACTCTAGATTCACTTGGGTAATATTTTTGGCTCATAAAGATGAGACTTTCTCAATATTCCTGAAATTCGTTAAGAAAGTCATAAATGAGAAAAACACTGCCATAGTGTCTATTAGAAGTGATCATGGAACTGAATTTGAAAATCACTTATTTAAAAAATTCTGTTTTAAAAAGGCATACATCATAATTTTTCAGCACCTAGGACACCACAACAAAATGGAGTTGTAGAAAGAAAGAATAGGACTTTAGAAGACATGGCCCGTACCATGCTATGTGAAAGCCAACTTCCAAAATATTTTTGGGCGGAAGCTATAAACACAGCATGTTACATCCTAAATAGAGCCCTGATTAGACCTATCCTTAAGAAGACTCCCTATGAACTATGGCATAATAGGAAACCCAATTTAGGTTATTTTCATGCATTTGGTTGTAAATGCTTTATTCATAACAATGGTAAGGACAATCTTGGGAAGTTTGATGCAAAGTCTGATGAAGGTATTTTCTAGGATATTCTACATCTAGCAAGGCATATAGAGTATTTAATAAGAGAAGCTTAGTTGTAGAAGAATCCATTCATATAGTGTTTGATGAGTCTTTAGCATCAAGTTTGGGTAAAATTGATGATGAGGAAGATACATCTTTGATTGAAAGATGTATTGAAAATTAAATGTATCTTCAGATCAAGAACCTGAAGCTAAGGATGATGACTCACCTAAGGATGATGGTATTGATATGCTCATAATGATAAAGATCTACCTAGAGATTGGAGATATGCTTATGGTCATCCTAAGGACCTAATCATAGGTGATCCATCTCAAGGTGTAAGGACTAGATCATCAATGAGAAATATCAATAATTATCTTGCATTTGTATCTCATATAGAACCCAAAACTATAGAGGAAGCTGAGAAAGATAGTTATTGGATGTTAGCAATGCAGGAAGAGTTAAACCAATTCACTAGGAATCAAGTTTGGACCCTAGTAGACAGACCTAGAGACCACCCTATAATAGGATCTAAATGGGTTTTTAGAAATAAATTGGATGAAAATGGCTTGGTGATTAGAAATAAGGCTAGATTAGTTGCAAAGGGATATAATCAGGAAGAAGGTATAGATTTTGATGAAACCTTTGCACCTATTGCTAGATTAGAAGCCATTAGGTTATTACTTGCTTTTGCATGCTGCATCAATATCAATTTATTTTAAATGAATGTTAAAAGTGCATTTTTAAATGGTTTTATAAATGAGAAGTTTATGTTGAACAACCTCCTGGTTTTGAAGATCATGAATTTCCAAACCACGTCTTCAAATTACACAAAGCACTTTAAGGTTTAAAGCAAGCACCTAGAGCATGGTATGATAGATTGAGTAAATTTTTGATTGAAAATGATTTTTCTAGAGGAAATGTTGATAAGACTTTGTTTTTAAAAAGAAAAGAAAAGGATTTATTAATTGTTCAAATTTATGTTGATGACATTGTATTTGGTGCTACTAACAATCTCCTTTGTCAAGAATTTGCTAAGTTAATGCAGGGAGAATTCGAGATGAGCATGATGGGAGAACTCAACTTCTTTCTTGGACTTCAAATCAAACAAGAGAAAGCGGGGATTTTCATCAACCAAACAAAGTACATAAAGGAAATACTCAAGAAGTTTGGTATGAAATCTCTAAACCTCTTGGTATGCCAATGAGTCCCTCATGTTAGCTAGACAAGGATGAAGAAGGTAAGAAAGTAGATCAGAAGCATTACCGAGGTATGATCGGATCACTTCTTTACTTAACTGCAAGTAGGCCAGATATTATGTTTTCTGTTTGCCTATGTGCAAGATATCAATCTAATCCTAAAGAATTACATTTATTTGCTGTTAAAAGAATCTTTAGATACTTAAATGGAACTAAAAATGTAGGATTATGGTATTCTAGAGACTCAACTTTGAAGTTGATTGCTTATTCTGATTCTGATTATGCTGGTTGTAAATTAGATAGGAAGAGTACAAGTGGTGCATGCCAACTTTTAGGAAGTAACTTAATCTCTTGGTTTAGCAAGAAGCAAAATTCGGTTGCATTATCCACTGTTGAGGCAGAGTATGTTGCAGCTGAAAGTTGCTGTGCTCAAATCCTTTGGATTAAGCAACAACTTGAAGATTATGGTATCACACTTGATAAAATTCCTATTAGATGTGATAACACTAGTGCCATTAATCTAATGAAGAATCTAATCCAACACTCTAGAACTAAACACATAGAAATTAGACATCACTTTATCAGAGAACATGTTTCCAACAATGATGTTTGTCTTGAATATGTGAATACTAATGATCAATTAGCTGATATTTTTACCAAACCATTAAGTGAAGAAAGATTTTGTTATCTTAGAGGAGAATTAGGAGTTTGTGATCCTTTAGAATGACTTTCTGAAACTCTTAAGACAACAACTATCTAGACTTCATCAATTTCTTGAAAATCCTCTATGTTCAATAAGGAAATTTATCTAAAATTTGATTCATTGTTTCCCCAATTGTTAAGGACACTTGTCTAGAGTTTGATGATCAATTTGATCAGTTTCAGATCCTTGAAATTTGAATTTTTCACTGAAACTATTGTGGAGTCGACACCTTCAGTATGTGGAGTCGACACCTTCCTATTTGATGTTCTGTTTGGGCAATTAGAGCCGACACCTGCTTTTGCAGAGCCGACTCTAATTCGGGCGCTGACAGATTTTCTGGTTCGAGCCGACACCTCGCTTTGCGGGAGTCGACTCTAAGTAAACCTAGGTCAAAATATAAGGCGGAGTCGACACCTATACGAACCCTATCTTCTCCAAATCTTCTCTAGAGTCATTCCAAACTGATTCCAACACCTCTAAACCCTTCAAATCTCTTGATTACTCATTCCATTCAAACCCTATGCTCCTAAGAGGCGTGCTACTATTGGTGGACCGGCGGTTCCCACGAGGAGGTGCACGATTCGGAGGCAAGCTTCATCTTCATCGTCTGCCACCCGAGAGGCTTCTCCACCTTCTCCATCTTCTCCACATGTCGACCTATTAGCGGGTAAGGCTATCACAACCGAAAGGAAAGTGTATTTTAATTTCTTTGCTTCTGAGGGTTTTGCTATTGGCCGTCTATTAAAGGAAATGGGATGGAAAAGGCTTGTTCATTGGATATTCCTACTTACCCTGCCCTCGTAAGAGAGTTCTACAATGATTTGAGTAGAGGAGAGGGAGGTTTAGTAAGTTATGTTAGAGGAACAAGAGTTGTAATCACTACTGAGACCCTTGGAAACTTGTTAGAGATGCCCACTGTTGGCTAAATGAGTGTCAGCATGATGATCGAAGTGGTGCCCTATCTAGGATGTTGGGGAGAGAGGTATCTGAGTTTGAGGAGATTATGACAAATCAACTGAACTTGAAACTCAGCTACTTCATAACATCTGCGGGAGGATCTTATTTCCCAATATAGGCTGATTTGAGTATGTCTCAGAGCGAGACATCTTGCTGATGGATTGCATCATCACTGGGTGGCCAGTAAATTTAGCTGGGATGATGATAGGCTATATGGCAAAGGCAACTACCAAGAAAAGATCCACATTGCCATATGGTATGATTCTGACTTTGGTATTTAGAAGCCAAGGTGTGTTGATCATGGATAATGAGCCACTGAGGAAACTAAGGCATACAGACTACTACAGTGTCTCTACCATTCACCGTATGGGCTTCAGAAAGGTAATGGTATTTGGATAAAGAGAGGACATGAGGCTAGAGTTGAGGAGGCCAGAGCAGAGGACATCCCTGACCCATCTGTTGCGGGACTATCTACAGCTGGACCTTCAGAGGCTGGACCAAGCACATACTCTTCACCTCCACCTCAGACAGCATTTGTATCTGGAGATTTTCAGATGTGCAGATTGGTCAGCTCAGAGTATTATTAGCTGAGTATGACAGTCAGAGGAGATGATATTAGTCAGATGAGAGATGACATCAGACAGTTTAAGGAGGAGATCAATTCCAGACTCGACTTGATTTCATTTTCCATTAGCCGCTCTGCAGAGTCCCTTAGTACTGAGCTTCATAAGATTTTTGAAAGGCTGGAAGGGATCGCAGATGGATCTAGAGCTTATCTAGATGCTACTGGACAATTGAAGAAAGATATAGACCTTGCTGTTGCTCAAATTGAGGGTTGTCTTGAAGGCTTTAAGAAATCACAGAAAGATGAGATTATGGAAATGATAGGTCATCTGAAGAAAATTGTCTACAAACATGTTTGATTGACCTTCTATTTCCTATAGTGATACCCTATCTAAGCCTATCCTACCCTAACCTATTAGAAACCTAAGATTAGCTTTTTCTTATTCTAGTTTGTATCTTAGGATTTCTAGTTTACTATACTTTGTTAGCCTGTATCTAGGAATTTCTAATTGATATGGTACTTTACTGTGAATGTATTTTAATAGACACATGTAATGTATTTTGAATTGAAATACAATTATCTTGGCAATTGAAATGAAGTTTACTATCTCTATGATTGAATGAACCAACAACCTCGCTATGATAACCTACATTATTGTTTTTAAACTCACCTTATTGCTGATAACAAAAAAGGGGGAGAGAAATTTGTATATGCATAAAGGAGAGAAAGAAAGAAAATAGGGAGACAGAATGAAAGAATATAAGATTTCAATATGTTTTAATCAATTGGCATATCTCAAAAGGGGGAGAGAAATTTTGAGATAGAGAGAATTTTTAAATTCTAATCAATTGGTATCAAATCGATTTCAGTTTATTTACATGTACCTTGCATAGGGGGAGTTATTTAATGCAGGGGGAGCTTAATGATTTTCTGCAAAGTTAAATCATCTTGATTGTTGTTTATAATAGAACTCAAGTATGTTTCTAAAGTATTTTGAAACTTGGCATCAAATTCTCTGTTAGGAAGTTTTAAAGCTTTAACAATGTCTATAACGCTTATTTCAAATGAATCTTTAATGCATATACTCAAAGTTTTTGTCATCATCAAAAAGGGAGAGATTGTTGACCCAATTATTGATTTTGATGATTAACAAAACTATTTGAGTATAACATTTGAAGTTACTAATGATTTTGGTTAAGTTTTTCAGTTTATGATTTGATTTATTAATCAAAATCATAAGACAAATCAAGTTCTAGTTCGAATCTAATGTCAAGGTAAGATTGCAGACATTAGAGTCGACACATGGAATCGCAGAGTCAACTCCGAAAATCGGCACAGACTTTAGAGTCGACACCTGGACTGTTAGAGCCGACTCAACAGAAAGACAGAACAATGGTTTTTCTGGTCATGACATAGAGTCGACACCTGGACTGTTAGAGTCGACTCCAGAGGATTTTTGTGTCGACCCCAGAAAAGTCAGAGACGACTCCAGATCGAGCGGATTGGGGATTTTCGATTTAGAGCCGACTCCGGAAAAGTTAGAGTCGACTCCAGATTGTCAGAAATGACTCCAAAACTATCAGAACGTCTCTAAACTTTATTTTTATCCTTTTTAATCCCAATGACTATTACCCTATTTGGTTCTAATCCTTCTTACACTTGTTTCTAACGGATAGTTTTCAGCTATTTATGGATTAAGAAGGGTCTATAAGAAGGGGTTTTTATTGTATCCGAAAAAGAGAAGAGGAAGACAAGAAGAGAGGAAAAACAGAAAAAAAGAGTGAAATTCATCAGAAAATCAAAAGAGAAAAGAGGGAAGATTCGAAAGGAAAGATTATACTGATTTCCCAACAAAAAAGAGAGAGATTCCTAGCTTTCTTAGTTCCATTTTGAAGAAATCTCAAAAGAAGAAGCAAGCCCTAGTTTTCTGATCTTATGAGCTTCAAGAGCATACTAAAGGAAGATCCACTCAAGAGAAGAGAAGAAGCAAGCCACTAAGATCTGCAAATCAGGCTTTGATTCCTATCTCTTTATCTTTGTTTTATCATTGTATATTTGCTCATTGGAGGAGCTCTTGATTTGTAAAACGTTATTGTTTGCTCGGTCAATCAGGGGATTGATTCAGTTGATATTGTTAGCCTTGTGCAAGCAGTTGCTTGTGTTGTAAGGTTGTGTGCTGGTGAGCCTTGAAAACCAGCTGGGTTCGTTGTGCACCCGGAAAAACAACAAGTTCAAGTTGTGAGCTTGTAAAACAACTCTGCTATAATCAGATTGATTATAGTGTGGACCCAAGAGGTACTTGGGAGTGGATGTAGGTGTAGGTACACCGAACCACTATAAAATTCTTGTGTTTGCAGTGATTGTTTCCTTATCTCTAACTCTCTATCTGTGCATACTCTGTTTTAATTCGTGTACATCTAAGTTCACTTCCGCTGGGGGATTATTTTTTTAAAAAAGAGTTTAATTTTTAAAAACCCAATTCAACCCTCCTCTTGGGTTTGCTATCTGGACCAATAATCTCTAATAAATTTGTTGTTAAAATAAAGTATTCAAAATTAATCAATGATGGTCATATATGAATCGATCTTAATTTTGAGTAATTAATAGACTCCTATTTGTTGTATTATATTTTTTGACATACCAGTTAATGATATAGAAACATAGTGTCAAATTCTTGGTATATTGGAAATATAATAACTAAGTAGCTAACATATTAATATACAAGATGAAATCCATTCGTTAGATGGATGGTTCCCATAAGTGTTGATTCGGGACTTGAATAATAAGAGCTCAATTTATGATTGGATCATAAATATATTATCATTATAGAATCAATGGTACTTATGGATAAAGATGTGATTAAAGAGGTTAACGAAAAATGCCTAGCTTTAATCATGAACCATTTATGGAGGATTGATTTATATTTAGTGACTATATCAATGGATGATTCAAATCCTTTTGAATATAATTAATTTTATAATTTTAAGAGTGTAGTTCCAAATTTTTAGTGGAGTAATTTGGAATTAATAATTTTGATATTTTAATTAAAGTGTTAATTGAATGTCAAAATTATTGGAGCTTAAAATTATAATGTCCATAGTTCCTTTGAATGGCTCCATTAAATTATTTGAACTTTATGATATACTGGGTTGAGTTATTAATTTGGAATTGAGAATTCTAAATTAATTTTCATACAGAAATTAATTGGATTAATTTCTATTTTAAATATATATTTAAAATAAATTTAAAATTATTTTTAAATTTAAGAATATAGTGTGCTAGGAATACATCGTAGGCATTTTCTACGAGAAGAGTCTATGTGAAAATTATTTAGTTGTTGGAGAATATATATGGGATTATGAGGGAGCCTTTCTCTCTCCCGTAACGTTCATATCAAAACTAACCAACAATTGGTTGTTGGATTGATATGTTAAAGTAATTCCAAGAGTTGGAAGTGATCTTCAAATTTTAATTAATTGATTAATTAATTAAAAAGGTTGGTAGTTATTATTCTCTCAGAATATAAGATTCACGAGAGAAAAATAACAGAGGAGAACATCGGATGACAATGATCAACCACAGAGAGTTCTCTCCTTCAACTTACTTTATCTCATGAGTTGAGAATACAAAGTAAATAAAACTCAGTGTGTGATCTTAACCCTTTTGTGTGATCTTAACCCAAATCAAAAGGAACACCCACTCATTCACGTTCATCATAATTTGGAGAACGTTTAAAAAGATCCATGGTGATCAAAAAGATTTGGTATTCCAAGATAGTGTTACTGAAGAACGAAAGGTCAATTTCTTAATCTCCTTATTGTTCTTGTTATTAAATTAATACGGTATAGATCGCTAACTCAATTTTTTTAAGATATGTGATTTGATCCTTATCTTATTTTCGCTAAGATATATGATTTGATCCTTGTCTCGCTTCTGTAAACATCTCAAAGTCGTATTGAGATAGCCCTCAATTAGTATCAAGAGTAGGTTATACCCCTATTAATTTAATAATAGATTATATGATAATCTTTATATGATTGGGTAGGCACTCATGCATAATGGTCTATGCTTTTAATATTTTCATGATGATGAATGTATATGCAAATGGATTGGCGTTAATATTTTTTAGATTCCATGGAATAAGTTATGTAATTTTATTTTGATTAGATCAATTGAATATAAGATTCCTTTTTTTATTGATGAAGAAAGGTTCTTCATGGTTTTGAGAAAAGTTCTCAATTAGAATTTTTATACTTATTAAAGAGTCTTGTTTTTTTGAGAATTTTTTCAAAGGCTTCCGATATGAGATTTTGAGTGGGGAATCCCTTCTCTTGGCTCTAAGCCTCATCGTTTCCTAGGAATTCGAAGAGCCTCACCGTTTCTAAGTGATTCGAAGAGCCTCACTGTTTACTGTCTCACGTGAAGTTTTTTTTGTTTCGTTTCTTATTAAATATTTTTATTATGTTGATAATAATTACATTTACTCGTATGAGAAGTTTTTTTCTTCGATTTTTATGGAATGTTTTTTTGTTATGTCCATAATACATTTCATGAATATTATATGTCATGCTAGATAGAAAAATGTCTACCTATATTATATGTCATGCATCTATGCATTATTATTTTATTATTTTTTACTAAAAGTTTTAGTAAATTATATTTAATGCACTTTGCAATAAATTTAATGAGATTAAATTTGTAAATTAATTTAGCAATTGAATTTGCAAAATTAATGTGCCAAATGTGATGTTTTAAATTTAAGTATTATATTTAAGTTATCACATTTAGCTTATTTTATAATTTTAAAGTGTTTAAAATTATAAAATCTTAGTGATTTAAATTGTTTAAATTAACTAAGGGTTTATGAAATAAAATTATTTTATAAATAAAATATACTTTTAAAAATAATGAGTGGAAGGGGTAATATGACAATATAAACCCTTGGTCTCCATCGTTAGTACAACACCGTTATTAATAGCGCCTCCAGACGCTTTGATTTCATCCTCCCTACGGAGGGTATCTAATGGCAATACCAAGGTTTTCCATGAGATAGGACTTTTAAGATGTATTTTAGAATTGACTATCACGGCGGTAATTTCTAAGTTAAGTCTCAAAACGTCTGATACGATGGGTCGCACTCATGAAGAAATAATTAAATTAGTTAATTATTTTCTTGACCAAAATTTAAGGAAAGTAATGAGTATTAGAAATATGAGATATTTCGGGAGATACTTATTAATTGAGAAAGTCTCATTTTAATTAGCAACTATTTGACCTACCCTCTTAGTTGTGGAGATTAAAATTCCTTAGGCCTTTAAAGTAAATATGTTTTTGTGTATTTTAACATGTGCATTTATGCATCATATTTATTTTGCCTTAAATTGTATAATGATATTTATGTAATTATTTATTGAATTTTTTTTTATTTTTCAGCAAATATGTCAAATCCGATTTTCTCACTTCTTGCCTCTCAAGTATTAACTAGTGAAAATTTTGTTAAGTGAAAAAGCAACATGAATATCCTCCTCATTAATGAAAACTACCACTATGTCCTTAAGGAGGATTGTCCTCCGGTGTCTCCAACCAATGCCTCCAAGGTGTTACTGATGAGTACAACCATTGGGTTGTTGCAAATAAAAAAGTCCGCTGCTACTTCTTAGCAGCAATGAATGAGGTGCTTAAAACTAAGCACGAGGCCTTTGAAACTGCAAGAGAGATTATGGAATCTCTGCAGTAGATGTTTGGATGCCCATCTGATCAGGCTCGCTACGAAGATGTAAAAGCCATTATGAATGGCAAAATGGAGAATGGTTCTTCTGTTCATGAGCACATCCTCAAAATGGTCAATCATTTCAATGAGGTTGAGATCAATGGAGCTAAAATTGATGAAAAGACTTAGGTTGGCATGATCCTGGAGACATATCTCCCACTTTTCTTCAATTCAGGACTAATTACATTATGAATCATAAAAAGTGTAATCTGACTGAACTCCTGAATGAGCTGCAAATATATGAGACTCTTATAGATGATAAGAGTGGTAAGGCAATTGTTGCTGAAGCCAACGCAGCTGAGAAAAAGCCTTCTTCTTCAAAGAAAAAGAAGAAGAATAATATGGAAAAGAAAAAGGATAACAAGAAGAAGGTCCAGAAGAAGAAAGGGATGGCTTCTCAGCCTAAACCTAAAGGAAAGTATTTCCACTGTCATCAAGATGGCCATTGGAAAAGGAACTGTAAAAAGTACCTTGATGAGATGAAACAGAAAAAGAAACAAGGGAAATTAGATTTACTAGTTATGGAAACATGCTTAGTTGAGAATGATTTCTCAAGCTGGATTATTGATTCAGGAGCATCTAACCATGTCTGTGTTTCTTTGCAGATGCTTGAGTCTGCCCGGGATCTTCAAGTGGGAGATTTCACGATAAGAGTAGGCTGTGGGAAAAGGTGTCAGCGACAGCAGTAGGGATAGTTTGACTATCATTTGCTAATAATAAATATTTGCTTTTGACAATGTTTATTATATTCCAGATTTCAAATGGAATTTGATTTCGGTGTCAAAGTTGCATGAACAATTTATTTCTATTTCTTTTAGTATTGACTCTATTTCAATTTATAAGAATGGAATAAATATTTGTTCTAGGTATGTTGAAAATGGTTTATATTTTGTTAAACCAAATTCCAACAACTTGCTTCAAACCGAAATGTTTACAGTCGCTGAACCAACTCCTAAAAGAAGAAAAGTTGCGAATAATGACAATGACACGTATTTATGGCATTTGAGGCTTGGTCATATTAATATAGATAGAATAAAAAAGACTAGTGAAGGATGGTCCTTTAAGAAAGCTAAGAGTTGGCACTCTACCAGTTTGTGAATCCTATCTAGAAGGAAAAATGATCAAAAGACCTTTTTCAGCAAAAGGTGAAAGAGCAAAAGCACCTTTAGAGATCATACATACTGATGTATGTGGGCCTTTGAATGTCAAAGCTAAAGGGGGCTATGAATATTTCATCACATTCATTGATGATTATTCTAGATATGGATATGCATACCTGATGCAAAGAAAATTCGAGGCCTTTGAAAAGTTCAAAGAATTCCATGCTGAAGTAGAAAAATAACTCAGTAAATCAATCAAAACTCTTAGATCTGATCGAGGAGGAGAGTACTTGGATTATGAATTTAAGGACCACTTGATTGAGAATGGAATATTATCACAGCTCACGTACCTGCACACCATAACAAAATGGTGTAGCTGAAAGAAGGAATCACACTTTGCTTGATATGATAAGATCAATGTTGAGCTATTCTTCTTTGCCTACCTCATTTTGGGGATATGCATTACAAACAGTTGTATACATTCTAAACTTAGTTCCATCTAAGTCAATCCCTAAGACTCCCTTAGAGTTATGGAACGGTCGCAAACCTAGTTTGAGACACATCAGCATATGGGAATGTCCAGCTCATGTGCTGAAGGGAAAACTAAAAAATTGAAACCTTGTTAAGAAATATGCATGTTTGTTGGATACCCTAAGGGAACGAGAGGAGATCTATTTTATAGTGCTAAAGATAACAAAGTATTTGTGTTGATAAATGCTACATTTCTTGAGTACAATTATATGATTGAATTCAAACCTAGAAGTAAAGTAGTTCTGAAAGAGTTGCTAGCTGATGAGATCAGCTTCACACCAATAAAAGTTGTTGAACGAAAAAAAGTTGAGACCACTACTCAAGATCAAATACCACCACCACCACCACGACGTAGTGGGAGGAAAATAAGATTACCCATCCGCTATGGTCAGGATGGAGAAGCACAAGTTGTAGTCACCGATGGTAGTGATGATGATCCATTGACATACAAGATGGCAATAAAGGATGTTGATCAAGAGAAATGGCAGGAAGCCATGAAACTCGAAATGGAATCAATGTATTCTAATTTAGTCTGAAGCTTGTAGATCTACCAGAAGGCGTAAAGCCTATTGGATGCAAATGGATCTATAAGAGAAAAAGAGGAGCTGATGAAAAAGTAGAGACTTTCAAAGCTAGGTTGGTGGCAAAGGGTTTTACCCAAAAGGAAGGAGTAGATTATGAAGATACTTTTTCGCCAGTAGCCATGCTAAAATCCATTCGGATTCTCTTGTCCATTGTTGCTCATTATGATTATGAGATATGACAATTGGATGTCAAGACGGCATTTTTGAATGGCCATCTTGAAGAGACTATTCATATGGTCCAACCAGAGGGTTTTGTGGTTAAAGGCCAAGAGCACAAAGAAGGTCCATTTATGGGCTTAAGCAAGCTTCTAGATCTTGGAACATCAGATTTAATGAAGCCATAAAATCTTATGGTTTTGAACAAAATTTAGGTGAACCTTGTGTCTATAAGCAAAAGGAAGGAAATAAAGTGGTCTTCTTAGTTCTTTATGTGGATGACATTTTACTCATTGGGAATGATGTAGGATCTCTGTCAAAATAAAGAACTGGCTAGCCAGCCAATTCCAAATGAAGATTTGAAAGAAGCAAGCTACATTCTTGGCATCCAAATTATACGGGATCGCAAGAATAGGCTTTTGGTGTTGCCTTAGGCATCATATATTGACAAGATGCTTATCAGATTTGCGATGCAAAACTCTAAGAAAGGTAATTTACCTACTCGACATGGAGTTCATCTTTCTAAAGAGCAGTATCCTAAACACCGTAAGAGGAGAAGATATGAGATGGATTCCCTATGCTACAGTAGTTGGTAGTTTGATGTATGCAATGTTGTACAAGACCCGACATATGCTTTGCAGTGGGAGTGGTTAGCCAATACCAGTCAAACCCAGGATTGGATCACTAGGTTGCAATCAAACATATTCTAAAATATCTGAGAAGAATGAGAAACTATAGCTGGTATATTCCGGCAGGGATTTGATTCCTATTGGATATACAGATTCTGATTTTCAATCAGATAGAGACTCTCAGAAGCCTACCTCTGGAGCGGTGTTCACTTTGGGAGGAGGAGCCATTATATGAAGAAGCGTCAAGCAAACCTGCACTGCTGACTCAACCATGGAGGCTGAATATGTAGCAACTTGTGAAGTAGCTAAGGAGGCAGTCTGGCTTCGAGAATTCTTGAAAGATCTAGAAGTTATTCCAGATATGCATGAACCAGTTAGACTCTACTGTGACAACAGTGGCGCAGTAGCCAATGCCAAGGAACCTAGAAACCACCGTAGAGGAAAGCATATAGAGAGAAAGTTTCACTCTGTGAGAGAGATTGTCAGTAGAGAAAGATGTTTCAGTTGAAAAGATCGCATCTGCGAACAATATAGTTGATCCATTCACTAAGACATTACCAGCTCAAGGTTTTGAGCTACATCTTGAAGGGATGGGACTTAGAGACATGTCTCATTTGCTTTAGGGCAAGTGGGAGATTGTTGGGATATGTTTCCATAAATAAATGACATTTATTATTTTGCTGAATAATATGAGAAATTTTTCAATATTATACTTGCATGCATGTTTTGATGCTTTATAAATATCAAAAATCCCTGGATTATTTAAATGTGACTTTAAATATTATATATAAGTGTTATATACAGAGGATAATATTTAAAGTAAAATAATCTAAATTTATTCGTAATTATAAATTAAAGTTGCAATCAGAATCTTTAATTTAAAATTACTAGCGCGGTTCATTACATTCTAAATGAAACAATCTTATCCGAATTATTGATAATGATATTATTGGAATGAAAGCGCTTTATATAATTTGATTATATAGGACTAGAACGCAATTAATTATGAATCTCTAATAAATTTCGTTGTTAAAATAGAGTATTCAAAATTAATCAATGATGGTCATATATGAATCGATCTTATTTCTGAGTAATTAATAGACTCCTATTTATTGTATTATATTTGTTGACACATCGGGTAATGACACAGAAACATAGTGTCAAATTCTTGGTATATTGGAAATATAATAACATAAGTGCCGAAAATATTAATATACAAGATGAAATCCATTCCTTCGTAAACAAGTCAGATGGACGGTTGTTGATTCGGAACTTGAATAATAAGACGCTCAATTTATAATTGGATCATAAATATATTATTCATTATAGAATTAATGGTACTTATGGATAAAGATGTGATTAAAGAGGTTAACGGAAAATGTCTAGCTTTAATCATGAAGATGATTGATTTATATGTAGTGACTATATCAATGGACGATTCAAATCCTTTTGAATATAATTAATTTTATAATTTTAAGAGTGTAGTTCTAAATTTTTAGTGGAGTAATTTAGAATTAATAATTTTGATATTTTAATTAAGGTGTTAATTGAATGTCAAAATTATTGGAATTGAAAATTATAATGTCCATAGTTCCTCAGGACGGCTCCATTAAATTATGTGAACTTTATGATATGTTGGGTTGAGTTATTAATTTGGAATTGAGAATTCTAAATTAATTTTTATACAGAAATTAATTGGATTAATTTCTATTTTAAATAATATGATTATTTAAAAATAAATTTAAAATTATTTTTAAATTTAAGAATAT
This sequence comes from Calamus simplicifolius, assembly GCA_900491605.1. Classification (NCBI taxonomy): domain Eukaryota; kingdom Viridiplantae; phylum Streptophyta; class Magnoliopsida; order Arecales; family Arecaceae; genus Calamus; species Calamus simplicifolius. The sequence continues at coordinate 162,727 of UESW01004816.1, forward strand.
ACTGTGTGCTAGGGAACACATTGTAGGCATATTCCATGAGAAGAGTCTATGTGGAAATTATTTAGTTGTTGAAGAAATATATATGGGATCGTGAGAGAGCCTTTTTCTCTCCTGTAACGTCATATCAAAACTAACCAACAATTGGTTGTTGGATTGATATACGTTAAAGTAATTCCAAGAGTTGGAAGTGATCTTTAAATTTTAATTAATAATTAATTAATTAAAAAATTTGGTAGTTTTTATTCTCTACGAATATAAGATTCACGAGAGAAAATAACAGAGAAGAATATGGATGACAATGATCAACCATAGAGAGTTCTCTCCTTCAACTTCACTTTATCTAATGAGTTGAGAATACAAAGTGAATAAAACTCAGTTGTGTGATCTTAACCCAAATCAAAAGGAACGCCCACTCGTTTGCATTCATCATAATTTAGAGAACGTTTGAAAAGATCCGTGGTGATCAAAAGGATTCGGTAATTCCAAGGTAGTGTTGGTGGAGAACGAAAGGTCAATTTCTTATTGTTCTTGTTATTAAATTAATACGGGTATAGATCGCTAACTCAATTTTTTTAAGATATGTGATTTGATCCTTATCTTGTTTCCGCTAAGATATGTGATTTGATCCTTATCTCGCTTCCGCAAACATCTCAAAGTCGTATTGAGATAACCCTCACAATGTCGTTAGGGTGTCGTAACATTTCAACTGAGGTGTCACGAATGATTTTTGGGCGAATTCCTCCTGGGGTATCGCGGGGCTTCTCTCCAGCGTCCGTTATAAGCACGGGTGTTGTAGCATTATTGTTAGAGTGTTGTAATGTTTTAACTGGGGTGTCACAAACAATTTTCGACCGAATTCCTCCTGGGGTATCGCGGAGCTTCTCTTCAGTGTCCGTTATACGCACGGGTGTCATAGCATTATCATTAGCGTGTCGTAACGTTTCAACTGGGGTGTCACGAATGATTTTCGGCCAAATTTCTCTTGGGGTGTTGCGGGGCTTCTCTCCAGCGTTTGTTATAAGCACGGGTGTCGTAGCGTTATCGTAGGGTGTCGTAACGTTTCAACTAAGGTGTCGTAAATGATTTTTGGCTGAATTCCTCCTGGGGTGTTGCGGAGCTTCTCTCCATCGTCCGTTATAAGCATGGGTATCGTAACATTTCAACTGGGGTGTCGTGAACAATTTTCGGCTAACTTCCTCCTGGGGTATCGCAGGGCTTCTCTCCAGTGTCTGTTATAAGCATGAGTGTCATAGCGTTGTCGTTAGGGTGTCATAACATTTCAACTGGGGTATCGCGGGGCTTCTCTCCAGCGTCTGTTATAAGAACGGGTGTTTAATGTTATCGCTAGGGTATCGTAATGTTTCAACTGTGGTGTCGCAAACTTTTTTCTGGCAAACATAACTGGAGTATCATATTTCTTTAACTGAGGTGTCATATTTCTTTAACTTTGGTGTCATAATACTCCCAACTTTTTTGGCCGGTTTCCTCTTTGGATATCGTAAAGCTTATCCGTTCAGCGTGCATTTAAAGCATGGGCACCATGTGGTCAATTGAACGATTGAAAAGTACTCATTCCATCTTAGTTCTCAATCTAGGATGTTTAGTTTTCCTCTTGCGATGCCATTAGTCTGGGATGTCGTTGCTGTTACAACACCTCAGTTCTCATCCTATGATACCCCACTTCTCCTGAGATATCGTAAAGCTTTTTCCCTAAGCATGAACATATGTCTTAGGTTTGTAACTAGGGTGTCATACTATTTCAGCTTGGATGTCGTCACTAATTTCAGCCGATTTTCTCTTGGGATGTCATAAAGTTTTCTCCTAAGTGTCAATGGATGTCGTAGGTTTGTAACTTAGGTGTCGTAATAATTCAGCTGGGGCGTCCTCACTATTTTTCGGCCGATTACCTCCTGCGATGTTACGAGGCTTTTCTCCAGCATCTGTTGTAAGGCTACGGGTGTCATAAGTTTGAACCTACGGTGCTTATAATGGATGTCTTAGGTTTATAACTAGGGTGTCATACTTTTTTAGCTTGGATGTCATCACTTATTTTCTGCCGATTTCCTTCTTGGATGTTGTAAAGTTTTTTCCTAAGCATGAACGGGTATCTTAGGTTTGTAATTAGGGTATCGTACTATTTCAGTTGGGGTGTCGTCACTAATTTTAGGTTGATTTCCTCCTGCGATGTTGCGAGGCTTTTCTTCAGCATCTGTTTGAAGCATGGGTGTCGTAGGAGAACAACTGCAGTGTCTTAATAGTAAATTTGGGGTATCTTAATACTACTAATTTTCGACCGATTTCTTCCGACGACTTCGCCAAACCTTCAGTTTTTAATGGTCAAGCTGGAATGTCATAAAGGGCAAACATGTCATTCGCCTTACGTATAAATACTGCAGAAGAGAAGTAGGCTGGAGGGAAAGGACATTTTCGTCTACACATTATTTTTAAAATAAAGGAGAAGTGCTTTTAATGGACGTCACGATCAAAACGTAACATCGTATCAGAGCTATCCCGTTCTGCATTGTCAGGCCATGTAGGATCCATGTGGATCAATAAGGAAAGGCGGTGCAGCCCACGTAGGACTTGCTACACCAGAGGCGGTGTACAAAGACTTTTCCAACCCAAATTTATAGTGGAAGAGATGCTCCCGTCGCATGCACTTGCAGTAAGGAGGATGTTCAGTTACGATGTTCCTATCGAAACCCTTTTAATGGAAAAAATAATTAAATAATTAAATAATAATAATAATAATAATAATAATAATAATAATAATAATATAACCCATCACATTACGTTATATAGCTACATTTCATTAAACAAAATCAGTTAAAATTAGCTAATCACTCTCATGCATATACATACATGAATAACCTATTTCATCTATATATTCTGGCTCACTCAATATAATGAAATACTAAAAAAATAAAATTTTTAAAATATAAAAAACTAAACACTAACAACAAAAATGTTTAAAAATTAAAATAAATTTTCAATAAAAATTTAAGAACTAAAAGTATATTAGCTACCATCCGCCCATGTTAAATACATTAAAGGCAAAAAAAAATGATAATATTTCGCTGGTAGTAACAAAAGACAGCACTAATATCATTATCATGAATTTATTTTATTTATATATATATAATTTTATTTAATTTTACATGAACAAAAGGAAGTTACCAATTAGGATATCTAAGGATATCCTAATTGATACACTAGCTCTACTAAAGATAAAAATATGATGTATACTCATATAATTAAGATATCTCGAAAAATATATAAAAAAGATAAAAATAGAAAAAGCAATGAGATATGATAAAATGTTTATCAAACCTTGGAAATTTTTATGTGATGTAAAAATAATTTAGATGATAAACTTATTTAATAAGATCTTAGAGACTAAGAAAATAATCGATAAATGATGGAAGTTTATTATATTATAGATATATAAGAATAAAGGAGATATTCAAAACTACTGTAACTATCATATATTATGCTAATGAATGATATTATGAAACTTCAAAAAATAATAATTAAACATAGATTAAGATATATTACAAAAATGTTTAAGATTTAATTTGGTTTCATACCAAAAGACTTAATTACAGAAGCTATGTTTTACTTAAAAGATTAATAAATAAGTTTAGAGAAAAGAGATAACTTCCTTACTTGATTTAAAGAAAGTATACAATGGAGTTTCTAGAAAAGTGATGTGGTGGGTATTATAAAAGAAATGGGTATTGATTAAATATATTAAGATAACAAAAAATATGTATAATAAAGTAGTTACTAGTGTATTCACATGAAGTGGTTACCATTAGCCTACAATGCCAGCACTAATATCATTATGCCAGCACTAATATTAATATGTACAGTTGTGAGAGAGATAATAGTATATTACGAGTCCAACTTAAGTTGATGACTTGCTAACTCTTTATGCCACACAATTTTTAATCGCTTTAATGTTTTTGATGGTTTCTAATGTTGACATTAATTGCATTAATTGTTGTCCAAGGAAAAAGTCTGCCAAGTGCTACTTAAGGTGGGATGCTCTTTATGTATATCTTCAGACTTTCCCTTGCAAGTGTTGTTTCTCAGTGTAACAGGATGTTTCCTTAAAATATATTTAGAATGTATGTCTGAATTGCATGTTACACCAAGAGGAGGTGAGATCGGCACTCTTCATGTTATTAGTTCAGTTTGTAACTTCTGGAAGTTGAGAACCTGCAAAGCTTCAAAGATGAAAACAAGTTTTTGCTTAGAAACTGGCCCTGCTCATATATATGGTTGGTTATTGCAACCGTACGTACGTGCTACAATTGAATTGGCATAGGACCTAAAATCGGTAGATTGAGTTGAGGGAGCCAGGATATTGCTTTGGATTGAGCAAGCACCTAAAAAGCGCTTGTATAAACTCATATTTTACTTATATGATTGTCAAAGATAACCCAAGATAATAGAACCATAACTGTTGGGCCTACTATATAATTGGATCAATGTCCACCCACCCTCCTACTGGGAACCTTTATTAGATCCTTGCCATTTTTACTTTCTGTGCACATGAATTGGATATTTTCTTACAAAACAGAGGCTTGAAGGAAGCCTTGCACATCTGTGTGGGGACATAACTATGCCAATAGGCATTACCATAATTTATACTTTCTTGTTTCCAAATCAAATGCAAACGTTGAGTGCATCTTGATAATTACTTTCAGAGCCCTAATGTTTATATTACATCTCATACAGTGCTTATTGTTAGCATCTCCTTAATTATTATTATCCTTGCTGAATAATGTCAGATATGAAAGAGCTGAATATAACGAGGGAAATGCAGCAGATGGCTGAACAAATAAAATCGATTATTCAAACACATTTATGCAAGATTTCAAATTGGTATGGTCTTAACCCTCTTTAGCTACCACTGCTCATTCTACATACTTCGTTAATTAGGGAGGTGACTGATGTGGTTGATGGATGGTATGGCATTTATTGATATTGCTGTTCGGATATTAAACAATCAACTAAGTTCACTAATGCGGATCAACGAAAGGATCGATGTGGTAGAAATTTCTCTCAAAGTAATTAGGTTGTGGTTTGTAAATTTCTGTGTGTGTGTGTATATATATATATATATATATATATTATCCTGTTTTTCTGTAGGCGTGATGTTTTCGTAGCTGAAGTTTTCTGTATGATTCTATCTCAATGTCTCTGTAATCCAGCTAGATTATAAAATTCTGTTGGTTATTGCATCATTTTTCGTTCTTTTAACAAAAGCTCAGGAACCATGTTGGTTTTTGTTCTTTTAACAGTGCATACGCTTAGCTTTTCATTGAACCTGCAAATCCTTGACTCATTTGCTGACGAGCATGTAGGATCGATCAGGTGACAAGTCAAGGCCTCCAGATCATAAATGCCGTCATATGGGCCTTGCTAATTTGGCTATATGAGACTGCAAAACAATATGTTTAGTGGATGTGATCTTGCTTTTGTTTTGATATAAACATTAAGAATATAAATGAGCCTACTTAAAATGATTCTAGGTCTAACTGCGCACTTACAAAACTCACGCAGTACAGCATAGAATAGCATGCATAAAAAAGAACTTAGGTTCGATCAGTTGGAGGCCCTTTTCATTTTATAAAAAAGATAGTAACTTCCATATAAAAAAAAGGGGGGAAAAAAGAAAAAGACCGTAACTTCTAATTTTCTGTGAATACTATGAGCGAAACACACAAACGTATTTCGAATTCCAACAAGGTATCCTTAAATCTTGATGGCTCTTAATTTGTTTCCACCCCCCTCCAGTTCAGGCAAATGAATTCTCAAGTCGGATTCAGAAACAGGCTAACCATGGTGACATTGTGGACTATTATTATGTGATAGATTCAAGGTCCTGGTTGAATTGACTATAGGTTCTTAAAGGATTTTTTAAAAAAGAAAAAGAAGAAGAAGAAGAAGAAATTGTACGTCATGTGTTGACGCCAAGTCACCTTCTTCGAGCGCCGGGAAGATAGACGTCCTCCTTAACGAGCTCCTGCAAGAAAAGTCCCCAGAGACCGGATGTTCCGGTGGGGACCCTCCGCGCTCAAGTCAGTCACTTGGAAACAGGTGAGAACTCACTAGCCGAAGAAGCTAGCGAGAGAGTTAGGATTTCTCTAGCAAGAAGACTAGGATGCCTTAGTTTTTTCGGATTCCACTTATAGTGAAAGTGCGGCCTTTTATACCTGCTCGAAGATCTGCTTTCCGTCCCAAAAGATCGCTGATTCTGGGGCATCCTGTCTGGTAATGGACAAAAAGGCGAGGCGTGACAGTGACGAGTCGTATTGTCATCGTGTGTGTGTCGGAGGTGTTCTACATTACTTGCCAGTATGGTCTTACAGGTGTCTGGCAGCTGGGGTTGCATTTGGTGTGCGTCGTCGCTGGATGTGACTGCGCATAGCTGCAGTTGGTAGTGAATCATACTCCGTAACGGGGCATGGTCATGCACAGTTGAGCATGTGCAATGAGCCATGCGCCGTTATGAGGTATGGCCACTTGCAGCTACGGGCGTACAGCAGGTCATGTGGGTGCTCCAGGTGGCCTAAAGATGTTGTTTGGTTCAAAGACCAGTCCATGTACTGAGCGTCGCTCCTGCACCCCGCGACCGGAGGGGGGCTCTCCCGCGCTCCGGGATCGGAGGGGAGTCTTGGGGTTGTAATGCGGTGCCCTCTTCCCGAGATCGGAGGGGGTCTCGGGGGTGAGATGTTACTTGTGCACCCCGAGACCGGAGAGAGGTCTCGGGGTTGTAATGCAGTGCCCTCACCCCAAGACTAAAGGGGTTCTCGGGGGTGAGATGTTACTTGTGCACCCCGAGACCGGAGGAAGGTCTCGGGGTTGTAATGCAGTGCCCTCACCCCGAGACAGGAGGGGGTCTCAGGGGTGAGATGTTACTTGTGCACCCCGAGATCGGAGGAGGTCTCGGGGGTGAGATGTTACTTGTGCACCCCGAGGCCAAAGGGAGGTCTATGGGTTGTAATGCAGTGCCCTCACCCTGAGACCGGAGGGGGTCTCGAGGGTGAGATGTTACTTGTGCACCTTGAGATCGGAGGGGGTCTCGAGGGTGAGATGTTACTTGTGCACCCCGAGGCCGGAGGGAGGTCTCGGAGTTGTAATGTAGTGCCCTCACCCCGAGACCGAAGGGGGTCTCGGGGGTGAGATGTTACTTGTGCACCCCGAGGCCGGAGGGAGGTCTTGGGGTTGTAATGCAGTGCCCTCACCCCGAGACCGGAGGGGGTCTCGGGGTTATAATGCAGTGCTCTCACCCCGAGACCGGAGGGGGTCACGGGGGTGAGATGTTACTTGTGCACCCCGAGACCGGAGGGAGGCCTCGGGGTTGTAATGCAGTGCCCTCACCCCGAGATCGGATGGGGTCTCGGGGGTGAGATGTTACTTGTGTACCCCGAGCCCGGAAGGGGTCTTGGGGGTGTAATGCAGTGCCCTCACCCCGAGACCGGAGGGGGTCTCGGGGGTGAGATGCTACTTGTGCACCCCGAGACTGGAGGGGGTCTCGGGGATGAGATGTTACTTGTGCACCCCGAGGCCAGAGGGAGGTCTCGGGGTTGTAATGCAGTGCCCTCACCCCGAGACCGGAGGGGGTCTCGGGGGTGAGATGTTACTTGTGCACCCCGAGACCGAAGGGAGGTCTCGGGGTTGTAATGCAGTGCCCTCACCCTGAGACCAGAGGGGCTCTCGGGGGTGAGAGGTAGGGGGTATTACCAGACGCGAGGCAGGGCTAAGGGTTGAGTGACATTTTGGAGATGCAAAGTGAATCCTCGAGGCAGACACTTGGCAAAACTGACGTTGATATCGGAGGATTAGAAGGTTTCGGGGCCAAAGGGATCTCCGTTAGCCGCCGTTACTGTTTGTTCTAACGGTGTTGGATCAGCCACATCAAGTGCCCCCTCACCCCTGAGATGAAGCGGGCCCACACTGGCAAGACGAAAGGGGTGCCACTTCCCACGTGGCTGATCCCCGTCTTTCGCGAGTCAGCTCCGTACACGTGTCCCTGGTGATCGTCGTGGCCTTATGCAGATGGCATGGGGAATGTGAAGGGCGGCTGCTTCCGTCCACTCAACCTACCACGATCGTCCTCGAGGCAAGATTAACCCTTCGAAATCTGTAAGGAAAGCTGCACCATCATTACCTCTCATAGCGGCGACGTCAGCGGAGTCTTATCACCGGCCAGAGGCGCATCGTATCATGTGCTGGGCAACCATCGAGGCAAACCAGCTTATGGTGGGGATCCACGTGGCTGATGAGACATGGCGGGATGATTTGAAACCAAATAAAATGTGGAAAGGGGGTGTGAATCTGGCCACACTGCTCCTGCCATCATCGTCTTCTTCCTCTGAGTCTCTGCGTTTTGGTCTCCCCTGCAACTTGAGATCCTGCGCATAGCTTTTTCCTCCTTCAGGTCAGCTTTTGTCTCTTCTAGACTCTCCTACTCTTTCTTTTACCCATGAGTTCTCCGTCCCGAACCTCGGAGGACGATCCATAGGATCGTTCTCCCTCTGAGATGCACCGAGCTTCTTCTGCTCTTTCTCCCTCTCCCTCGCTTGAGTGGTCCTCTGATTCGGAGGACCACGCCCCTCTGGCCCAGCGGCAGGCCATCGGTAGGGCTCCCGCAGGGGAACGTCCGGCGGTGGCTAGTAGGGCCCCATCGAGGAGACGCCGGACGGAGGTCGGCACCTCCTCGAGGGTGGAGGCGGAGTCCCTAGAGGGGACCACTTCCACGGTAACAAGCCGGGATTTGGCGAACATTCGGACTCGTTACCAGATTTCTCGGGACGTTGGGTTCTTCTTGCCGACTCCCGATGATAGAGTCATTTCCTCCCGTCCCGGCCAAGTGGCCATTTATGAAATTTGCCTGAGGGCCGGCCTCCATCCATCCTTTCCTCCCTTTTTTGTTAATCTCCTTGGATACTATTCCTTGACTCCTTCCCAGTTGGTCCCGAACTCCCTTTTGGTCATTAGCGCCTTTGTCATTCTCTATCATCGTCTTGGCATTACCCCCCGAATCTCCCTTTTTCGATCCTTCTACATCCTTCGAGCCCAGAAGGGTTGGTGGCTGTTTCAGCCCCGACCCAATTAGGCCCTCAAGCTTATCCTTCCTTTCTCCATCAAGGGATGGAAGTCCCAATTTTTCTTCGCCAGTCTAGACCAAGTCAAGTCCCGGTAGGGAGACCCCGACCTTCAAGGTAATGCCAATTCTACCATCCATCCTGGAGACAGGGAAGCGTTGGGGCAGTTGTTGGCTACCGAGATCCCCCGGTACACCCTGCTCCTGACAGAGGATAACCTCCAGTTGGCGGGTCTTATCTCCCACCAGGGTAAGCCATCTTCATACTTAGTCGAAGTTTTACTTGATTTCATTTTTTTTAAACTGACTTTGACCTATACTGTGCAGCCATGAAGGTCCCAACCCAGAAACTCCTGAAAGCCGCTGTCAAGAAAAGGGCCCGGGAAGGACCGAGTGATGGCCGGCGAGCATCGGCTCCAAAACGTCCGACAGCATGGGTGTCGGAGCCACCAGCACTGCATGACCTCTCAGTCGCTCCAGAGATTGACCTCACAGCCGACACTCCGCCGGAGAGGGCGGTGGCTGAGGAGACACCCATGGAGGAGCCGGCTGCGGAGGAGCCAACGGTAGCAGAGGAGCCCTTTGCTCCCAGTGAACTGACCATCCCCAAGGCGGCTAGGAGCTGGGGCAAGGGGCCATCGGGGGCAATAAGCCCGCCCCCCGAGCGGACGTCGACAAGCAGTCCGCGCGCCGAGCCAGAAAATGCTTAGGCAGCTGAAGGGAGTGGGGCCAGACTAGGGCCACCTCGAGACTCCATTCTGAACGACGGGCGTTGGGCCGAGCGGGTCCTCTCGCCAGTCTTCGTGCCCGAGGTCCTGAAAGAGCTCAGCCACCTGAAGGCGGGTACGTTCTTCCGGGAGTCCTATGCAGCTCTCGTCAGAGTAAGTGGTCCTACAACCCTTTGCCTCTATATCTCTTTTTCCTTCTTCCTCCCATTTTCTTTTTTTTTTACACGGAGCTTGCACGCAGCTTGCGAACTCCCTAAGGGCTACGAGAGAGGTCATTCACGGAGGGAAGACCCTTCTGCACGAGGCTCAAAAGGAGGCCGAGGAGGCTCGTCATTGCGTGGAGGTGGCCGAGGGGGCCCTGGAGTCAGCCAGAACCGCTCGGGCTGACGAGATAAGGGCCACTGAGAACTGGGCGGAGGCCGAGGCCAATCATCTGTGAGCGGCACTCCATCAGATGACAAACGCCGAAAACGCCATCGCGGCAAGAGACCTACACATCTCCGAACTGACCTTGGCCATCGAAGAAACTGAGAGTCGGGCGAACGAGGCCGAAGAGAGAGCAAGGTTGGCCAAAGAAAGGGTAAGGTCAGTTGAGGAGAGGGCGAGGGCGGCGGAAGAGGAGGCAAGTCATGCCCGGGAGGCTGAGAGGGCGGCAGTGGCAGCTCTCGCCGCTGTGGAAGGAGTTCAAGCCACTGAAGTGGAAGCAGTCGTCGCAGCCAAGACCGTTGAGGTCATAGAAGAGTTCAAAGCGTCCGAGCGCTTTGCAGACGAACTGGCAGAAGCTTCGGCGGGGGCATTTCTCCAAGGGTTTCGGCACGGGAAAGAAAAAGTCGCCCGGGACTTGAACTTTCCTCAAGCCTTAGAGGTCGACTCGAAAGTCCCGAGGAGTTGGCCCCATCTGATGATGAGCCCGCACCGGCAAAACCGTGAGCCTCCGCTTGTACTTTATTTTTGCAAGTCCGACTAGGTCGGCGTTTTGTAATTATTTGTAATTACTTTGAATTAATGAAATACCATTTTTCTCCAAGATGAATTGTCTGTCCATCTTCAACCTCCACCCTGAATTCATTGACTAGTGACGTGCGACCTCTCGGGGCTTCATCAGCACCGAGGGGTAACCCTTAATTCATTCGAGAGTCAAGTTAGCCATATATTAGGGCTGAACCTTGGGGCCAGGAAGGATGAGCCTCCTAGAGTCGGGGCATCGGACTCAGGGGGTTGGGGTAGAAGGGTTCCTGAGAACTGATAGCTCACCACTTTGCCGGAGGTGTGTCGGGCTTTATTCCTGGCTGGCCCCAGGGCTTTAAGTGCCGACGGGAGTCGGGCTTTGTGCCTGGCTGGCCCAGGGCTTTAAGCGCCGATGGGAGTCGGGCTTTGTGCCTGGCTGGCCCAAGGCTTTAAGTGCCGATGGGAGTCGGGCTTTGTGCCTTGCTGGCCCAGGGCTTTAAGTGCCGACGGGAGTAGGGCTTTGTGCCTGGCTAGCCCAGGGCTTTAAGCGCCGACGGGAGTCAGGCTTTGTGCCTGGTTGGCCCAGGGATTTAAGTGCCGATGGGAGTCGGGCTTTGTGCCTGGCTAGCCCAGGGCTTTAAGCGCCGATGGGAGTCGGGCTTTGTGCCTAGCTAGCCCAGGGCTTTTAGTGCCGACAGGAGTCGGGCTTTGTGCCTGGCTGGCCCAGGGCTTTAAGTGCCAACGGGAGTTGGGCTTTGTGCCTGGCTAGCCCAGGGCTTTAAGCGCTGACGGGAGTCGGGCTTTGTGCCTTGCTGGACGGGAGTCAAGCTTTGTGCCTGGCTGGCCCAGGGCTTTAAGTGCCGACAGAAGTCGGGCTTTGTGCCTGGCTGGCCTAGGGCTTTAAGCGCCGATGGGAGTCAGGCTTTGTGCCTTGCTGGCCCAGGGCTTTAAGCGCCGATGGGAGTCGGGCTTTGTGCCTGGCTGGCCCAGGGCTTTAAGCGGCGACAGGAGTCGGGCTTTGTTCCTGGCTGGCCCAGGGCTTTAAGTGCTGACGGGAGTCGGGCTTTGTGCTTGGCTGGCCCAAGGCTTTAAGTGCCAACGGGAGTAGGGCTTTGTGCCCGAGCCTGGCTGGCCTAGGGCTTTAAGTGCCGACGGGGGTCGGGCTTTGTGCCTGGCTGGCCCAGGGCTTTAAGTGCCAATGGGGGTCGGGCTTTGTGCCTGGCTGGCCTAGGGCTTTAAGTGCCGATGGGGGTCAGGCTTTGTGCTTGGCTGGCCTAGGGCTTTAAGTGCCGACGGGAGTCGGGCTTTGTGCCTAGCTGGCCCAGGGCTTTAAGTGCCGACGAGAGTCGAGCTTTGGTCAAAAACTGAGGTGCTAAAGTTCAAATTCATTAGTATTGAATAAGGGGCGAAGGCCCAATAGAATACAGGCATGGTATTTAAGGTGAGGAGAGAAATGCACTACTGATAGTACCGACGAAGGTTGTCGGCATTTGACATTCGGGGTAGCGGCTTCCCACCCAACTCTTCAATCTTGTAGGCTCTGTGATGGAGTGTCTCGGTGATCCAGTAGGGCCCTTCCCAGTTAGGAGCTAGCTTGCCTCCTTCCGTTGGCCTCGAGACTTCAGCTTGTTGAAGGACCAAGTCTCCCGGCAAGAAAATCTTGGGACGCACATGGGTGTTGTAGTACCTGGCAGCTCGTTGCCGGTAGACTGCCATCCGCAGCCGTGCTCGATCTTGTACCTCCTTTACTAGGTCGAGGTTGGCCCGCAACTGGTCCGAGTTATTCTCCTCATTGTATGACTCCATCCGAGACTCGGGGAGCCTATCTCTACCAGGATGACAGCTTCAGACCCAAAGACCAAGCTGAACGGAGTCTCTCTGGTGGGGGTTCGCAGTGTTGTATGGTAGGCCCACAGCACATTGTGGAGCTCCTCCACCCACCATCCCTTGCAATAGTCTAGTCGGGTCCTCAATCCCTGGAGAATAATGCGATTGGTCACCTCGGCTACTACATTGGTCTGGGGGTGTCCGACGGAAGTGAACCTCTGGTGAATGCCAAGTTCAAGGCAGAACCCTCGGAAGGGCGCGTTATCAAACTGTCGGCTGTTGTCAGTGATCATGGTATGGGGTAGCCCGAATCGACATATGATGGACTTCCAAAAGAAATATCTCACCTTGCTTTCAGTGATTTTAGCAAGGGCTTCAGCTTCAATCCACTTAGTGAAGTGGTCGACAACCACCAGCAGGAACTGCGCTGTCCGGAGGCCGGGGGGAATGGTCCCAAGATATCCATACCCCACTGGGCGAAGGGCCAAGGCACCACCAAGGGGGTCAGCTGAGACGTCGGCTGTCGCTGAATATTGGCATGGCGTTGGCAGCTATCACACTTCTTAACAAGCTCGGCCGCGTCCTCCTTCATGGTCAACCAGTAGTATCTCTATCGTAGGGCCTTGTAAGCTAGGGCTCTGCCCCCCAGATGACTCCCGCAGATGCCTTCATGGATTTTCCGCAAGATATTGTCTGCCTCTGCTGGCCCTACGCACTTGAGGACCGGGTATAAAAATGACCTTCGATAAAGCCTCCCGTCCATTATCAGGAACCTTGGGGCCCGGCGCTTGAGTAGTCTAGCCTCCACGGGATCCTCAGGGAGGGCGCCGTCGGTCAAATATCGCATATAAGCATCCATCGAAGAGGGCCCTTGCTCAACCGGCAATGCCTCTTCCGCAGCTTCAATGCTTGGGGTCTGTAAGTGCTCCACATACGTTCTTCCCAGGGTCCCGTTGGCCGAGGTGGCCAACCGGGATAGTGTGTCCACCCTAGCGTTCTTTGCTCGGGGAATGTAGCTAACACGGAAGTAAGAGAACCGTGAGGCTTGGGATAGCACCTTACTCAAGTAACGGGACATGGCTGGGTCCCTGGCTTCGTACTCCCCAGCGACCTACCCAGAAACAAGCTAGGAGTCTATGAAGGCTCTCAAACGCTCCGTACCAAGTTTCCCCGCCAGCCTCATCCTGGCCAGCAGGGCTTTATACTCTGTCTGGTTATTAGTGGCCGGGAACAGAAACCGAAGGGCATACTCCACCACCTCCCCATCGGGACTTGCGAGGATGAGCCCGGCTCCGCTCCCCTAGGAATTTGCTGCCCTGCCCACGTGCAAGATCCACTCTTCTCCCTCTGCTCCCCCAGATGGGGGGGCCATGCATATCTCCTGGCATGGCTCTTCACGGCACTCCTCGGTCCAAGTGCACTCAACCAGGAAGTCAGTTAACACCTGGGACTTCATGGTGGACCTTGGCCGGATTGATAAATCAAACTCGTTCAGCTTGACTGCCCACTTAGCTAATCGATCAGAGATGCCAGGGCGGGACAGGATAATCCGAAGAGGTTGATCCGTGAGCACCACTATGGGATGAGCTTGGAAGTAGGGTCGGAAGCGTTGTGCGAAGACCACCAAGGCGAAGATGATCTTCTCAGTCCTGGTATACCTGGTCTCGGCATCATGAAGCACCTTGCTTGTGTAATAGACCGGCCTCTGTACCCCACCAGCATCCATACGCACAAGCACAGAACTGACAGCCTCGGGGGAGGCTGCAAGGCACAGAAAAAGCTCCTCTTCGCTCCTCGACTTGGACAGTAACGATGGAGTAGATAAAAATTGCTTCAATTCCTCGAAGGCATCCTGACACTCCTTTGTCCACTCGAAGCTGTCAGCCTTGCATAGCACCTTAAAGAAGGGCAGGCACCTCTCCATCGATCTTGACATGAAGTGACTCAGGGCCGCTATCCTTCCGGTTAGGCATTGCACCTCCTTTTTATTAGCTAGAGGCCTCATATCCAGGATGGCCCAGATCTTATCGGGATTGGCTTTAATCCCCCGCTGGATTACCATGAAGCCCAAGAACTTGCCTGCCGCAACCCCGAAGGCATACTTATGGGGGTTCAGCCTCATCCGATATAGGCGTAGGTTGCTGAAGGTTTCCGCAAGATTGGCGATGTGGTTGACCGCGTGGGCACTCTTGGTCAGCATATCATCCACATACACCTCCATGTTGCGCCCAATCTGGTCCTCGAAGACCTTATTCATCAGCCTCTGATAAATAGCCCTGGCATTCTTCAGCCCAAACAGCATCACTTTGTAGCAGTAGATCCCTTTCTCGGTGACGAAGGAAGTGGCCTCCTCATCAACTAGGTCCATCCTTATTTGGTTGTACCCTGAGAAAGCATCCATGAAGCTAAGGGCTTCATGCCCGGATGTAGCATCCACCAGCTGATCAATACGGGAGAGTGGAAAGCTGTCTTTGGGGCACGCCTTATTGAGGTCGGTGAAGTCCATGCACATCCTCCAACTCCCATTGGCCTTATGCACCATCACGACATTTGCCAGCCAGTTGGGGTAGCGCACTTCACGGATATGACCGGCTGCCAGGAGCTTTCGCACCTCCTCAACCACAGCCTTTTATCTATCTGGGGCGAAGCTTCTCTTCTTTTTCCGAATGGGTCGGCACTCCGGCTTGATGTTTAGTTGGTGGGTGATCACTTCCTCCAGAATGCCCAGCATGTTCGACGCTGACCAGGTAAAAATATCAGCATTGGCTTGTAGGAAAGTGAGGAGCCGACCACGGGCCTCCTCCGGGAGTGAAGCTCCGATGCAAATCATCCTTGCTGGGTCCTCCCCAAGGGGGAAGGCCAACAAATGCTCAGCTGGTTCTCCTCTCCTTTCTAGGTCTCGTGGGTCCAATGCTTCTGGCACGGGCGCCGGCGCCACCTCCTTCGGACTCGGAGCCATGTGGCAGCAAAGTGGGGGCGGGTTCTGCTCTCTCCACATCTCTCCGACCCCCTCACTGGTGGGAAACCTCATGAGGAGTCTTTTAGTGGAGATAACGGCGTCAAGAGGTTGAGTTCGGGCCTTCCGAGGATAGCGTTGTAGGCGAGGGGCACCCGAACCACCAAGAAGCTCATGAGAACTGTGCTCTGGTGTGGGGTCGTGCCAGCCGTGATAGGAAGAGTGATCTCCCCCTCAACCCTCACGGAATCTCCAGTGAACCCCATCAGGGGCATGGTGACAGGCCGAAGCAGGTCAGGTGATAGATTCATGCGAACAAAAGCATCATAGTTCAAAACATCCACCGAGCTCCCACTATCGACTAAAATTCTTCTTATAGGGTGTTTTGCTATCGTCATAGATACGACGACGCTATCATCATTTTTATTAACCACCCCCTCTAAGTCCCTTTTGAAAAAAGGGATTACAGAGTCTAATTCTCTTCCTTCCCTCGGCCTCTTGGGCGGTCCACCTGCCCCCCAGGAAATCATGGCCACCGTCTTCTCAGTTGGAGCATTGTCGATCATTGGAGGCGGGGGCGCCGACGGGCCAGGGGCTCCCTGGTTATTCCTCTGGACAAATTTTCCCAGGTGGCCACGCTGGATAAGATCCTCTATTGCCTTTTTTAACTGGCGACAGTCGTCGGTGTCATGGCCGTGGTCCCGGTGGTAGCGACAGTACAAGTTCTTGTTGCGGAGAATCTTTGGGTTCATTGGAGGAGAGCACTGAAGATAAGACTCGCCTTCAATCTCAAGCAGGATGTGCGATATCGGTGCAAGTAAAGGGGTGTAGGGCCCGTCTCTTGGTGCAGGAGCTCAGGAATGGTTGTCTGGTCGGTGAGGAGGCTCAGGCCTTCTGGGATGAGCCTCGATGGGTTCCGGCCGGGCCAGCTTCTTGGGGATGCTTCCGCTAGCCTCGCGCCGGAAGGAGTCAGCCTCGTCAGCTCGTATGTATTTCTGGGGTCAAGAGCTCGACGTATGAGCCGGATGGCTTCTTGTCAAGGGAGTAAGCGAATCGAGATGGGTGAAGCCCTCGCTTCAAGGCCAAGGTGGCCACTGAGTCCTCAAGATTGTAAACTTCCAGGGCAGCTTCCTTGAACCGAGCGACATAATCCCGCAGGAATTCGCCACTCTTCTGCTGGACAGAGAAGAGGCTGTCAGCTACCCTTGAAATCTTCCTGCAGGCATCAAAATGGGTCAGGAAGACCCTCTCTAGCTGACGGAAGGAGTCAATACTCCGTGGCAGCATGCGAGAGTACCAGGCTCGGGAGGCTTTCTTTAAGGTGGCTGGGAAGGCGATGCACATGAGTGAGTCGGTTGCCCCCTGGACCTGCATGAGAACCTTGTAACTTTCTAGGTGGTCCAGGGGGTCCGTAGTCCCGTCATAAGGGTCCAGCTGAGGAAGATGGAACCGGATGGAGATGGGCTCCTCCATGATGCGACAAGATAGTGGCGGCCGGCTGTCGTAGTCTGCCTCTAGAGGGTTGGTAATCCGGTGGCTAAGCTCTTCCAACCGCTGGTTATACTCATCAAGTCGACGCTCTGCTCGACGGGCTATCCCGCCATCGAAAGACCCTTCCCTCGAGGAGTCTGAGGGAGAAGAGCGGCGGGGAGACCTACGAGGGCACTCCACCTCTCTCTCATGGCTGATCCAACACCGTTAGAACAAACAGTAATGACAACTAACGAAGATCCCTTTGGCCCCGAAACCTTCTAATCCTATCCTCCGATATCAACGTCAGTTTCGCCAAGTGTCTGCCTCGAGGATTCACTTTGCATCTCCAAAATGTCACTCAACCCTTAGCCCTGCCTTGCGTCCGGTAAGACCCCCTACCTCTCACCCCCGAGACCCCCTATGGTCTCGGGGTGAGGGCACTGCATTACAACCCCGAGATCTCTCTCCGATCTCGGGGTGCACAAGTAACATCTCACCCCCGAGACCCCCTTCGGTCTCGGGGTGAGGGCACTGCATTACAACCCCGAGGCCTCCCTCCGATCTCGGGGTGCACAAGTAACATCTCACCCCTGAGACCCCCTCCGGTCTTGGGATGAGGGCACTGCATTACAACCCCAAGACCTCCCTCCGGCCTCGGGGTGCACAACTAACATCTCACCCCCAAGACCCCCTCCGATCTCGAGGTGAGGGCACTGCATTACAACCCCGAGACCTCCCTCCGGCCTCGGGGTGCACAAGTAACATCTCACTCCCGAGACCCCCTCCAGTCTCGGGGTGCACAAGTAGCATCTCACCCTTGAGACCCCCTCCGGTCTCAGGGTGAGGGCACTACATTACACCCCTGAGACCCCCTCCGGTCTCAGGGTGCACAAGTAACATCTCACCCCCGAGACCCCCTCCAGTCTCGGGGTGAGGGCACTGCATTACAACCCCGAGGCCTCCCTCCGGTCTCGGGGTGCACAAGTAACATCTCACCCTCAGACCCCCTTCGGTCTCGGGGTGAGGGCGCTGCATTACAACCCCGAGACCTCCCTCCATACTCGGGGTGCACAAGTAACATCTCACCCTCGAGACCCCCTCCGGTCTCGGGGTGAGGGCACTGCATTACAACCCCGAGGCCTTCCTCCGGTCTCGGGGTGCACAAGTAACATCTCACTCCCGAGACCCCCTCCGGTCTCGAGGTGAGGGCACTACATTACAATCCCAATACCTCCCTCCGGCCTCGGGGTGCACAAGTAACATCTCACCCCCGAGACCCTCTCCGGTCTCGGGGTGAGGGCACTGCATTACAACCCCGAGACCTCCCTCCGACCTCAAGGTGCACAAGTAACATCTCACCCCCGAGACCCCCTCCGGTCTCGGGGTGAGGGCACTGCATTACAACCTCGAGACCTCCCTCCGGCCTCAGGGTGCACAAGTAACATCTCACCCCCGAGACCTGAGGGGGTCTCGGGATGAGGGCACTGCATTACAACCTCGAGACCTCCCTCCGGCCTCGGGGTGCACAAGTAACATCTCACCCCCGAGACCTCCTCCAGTCTCAGGGTGCACGAGTAACATCTCACTCCCGAGACCCCCTTCGGTCTCGAGTGAGGGCACTGCATTACAACCCCGAGACCTCCCTTCAGTCTCGGGGTGCACAAGTAACATCTCACCCCCGAGACCCCCTCTGATCTCGAGAAGAGGGCACCGCATTACAACCCCAAGACTCCCCTCCAGTCCCGGAGAGCGGGAGATCCCCCTCCGGTCGCGGGGTGCAAGAGCGACGCTCAGTACATGGACTGGTCTTTGAACCAAGCAACATCTTTAGGTCACATGGAGCACCCACATGACCCGATGTACGCCCGTAGCTGCAAGTAGCCATACCTCATAACGGCGCATGGCTCATTGCACATGCTTAACTATGCATGACCATGCCCCGTTACGGAGTACGATTCACCACCACCTACAGCTGTGCGCGGTCACATCCAGCGACGGCGCGCACTAAATGCAACCCCAGCTATCAGACACCTGTAAGACCGTACTGGCAAGTAACGTAGGATACCTCTGACACACACACGATGACAGTACGACTCGTCACTGTCATGCCTCACCTTTTTGTCCATTACCAGATGGGATGCCCCAGAATCAGCAATCTTTTGGGACGGAAAGCAGATCTTCGAGCAGGTATAAAAGGCCGCACTTTCACTGTAAGTGGGATCCGAAAAAACAAAGGCCTCCTAGTCTTCTTGCTAGTGAAACCCTAACTCTCTCGCTAGCTTCTTCGGCTAGTGAGTTCTCACCTATTCCTAAGTGACTGACTTGAGCATCGAAGGGTCCCACCGGAACATTCGGTCTCTTGGGACTTTTCTTGCAGGAGCTCGTTGAGGAGGACGTCTATCTCCCCGGTGCTCGAAGAAGGTGACTTAGCGTCAACATCATGCATTGCATGAACTAAGGCAGCGCAATTGGAGCAAACTCGAAGGTACAGCTTAACGAGACGGGATATTCCTCTTTCATTCTGGGTATTATTACTCAGTATTTGGTAAACATTGACTTGATGCAGTATGGTTGCAATTTGATCTGCCAGGCAGGGACATTTTGAAACATCCAACGAAAGGTTAAGAAATTTTTCAATTTTCTCATGGATTTTGGGATAGAAGACATACATGGACGCATGCTTTTAAAAATGACATTCTGTTTCCAAAATTCTCTAGTTACATTAGTTCAAGGTTTGTTAAAAAATTAGAACCATCTTCTGGGAACTTAAATTAGTAGCTCTTGCAGTGTATAAAACATGAATCTCGAGCCATTGACTCATGCTGTCAGCTATTGTTGACCCTAGAGCTCAAAAAACCTGTTGCATTTTGAGTTTATTAATTCTGCAAATTTTAATGGGAAATGGGTACTTTCATAGTTATATCTTCCAGTGATAAATTAACTGTGAATATGCCTGAACCATCTGACTACTGTCCCTTCAAATATGGTGTTCCATTTGAATCGTATATCATGGATAAGCAAATTTGGATTGACAAAGTTGGATAGCCAAGAGAACGTAGCTTAGCTTCTCATAAATGAAAATGATTGTCTGCTGCATTAACCAGGGAAGTAGAAATTTCTTAAATACAGGGTGCCAAACGTTTTCACCCGGATTGCTTGGCAGCCAATGCTAATTACTTTGGAAATAGGATTATATAGTTAAAGAGCTGAAGAACAATCACAAGCATGAAAGTAAAGGTATGGATTAAATATAGCTAAATAGCTCAAGAACCTCTGCTTCCACACCGGAATGGATGTTCTTCGTTGGATTGATTGATTGTCCCAGCAGCCCTTCAAGGGGCATTTATTTTGTTAAGGTGGGTCCGCTTCTCCAGTGTTTTCGCACAGAAAAACTACGAACGAATTCTGGAAAAACACTAGTCTAGCCCCCACCACAGGTTTGACGGACAGAATAAACCATGACTCACCTGGCTTCCCATCTAACTACCTTTGAAGAAGGGAAAACTCTTTTGTAGGGTGCTTTTCCTGTTTGATAGAATAGAACTGGTAATAAATGAAACAAAAAAAAAAAAAAACCGAGCCAGACCTTGTTTGCCATGCCATTTATTCGACGACAAGATCCTCAACACCTGCTTCGGTCTGGTGGCACTGGTCAGAGAACAGCAAGACGACATGGAGCCTGTCAGTTCACGTGCTGTATAATATTATTAAAAAAGAAAAAAAAAAGTCATAAAACCAGGATGAGAATATATCATCAAGCCGTTCAAACAAGAGCTTTGCCACAAACAAGGATTCACATAAAATCGAATCATGACCAACTTGGTGCCATGTGAATATGGAGGAACAACACGGCGCGTTAGCCAGTCAGCGAAGAAAGCAAATCAAGTCCAAGCGGGCAACGTGCAGGCCATGTGAAGTGAGAGCGACGGAGGCCCGCCGGCTGTTAGAGAATCCATTCACAAGGGGGGGCGGTACGGGGATTCTCGGTTCCACAGTAACCCATGTTTATTTATAGAATACCACAGACGTTTTTTTTAACAATCTTCAGAAAAACTGGCGGCCAACGGTGGTGCCATGTAAGCCAGCACCGCCTACCACGCCGTTCGCCGAACCTTGCGTGTTTTGAAAGACATGGGAAACATGCTCGTAATAATGACAGGCACGCCCGGAAGACTCCAGTAAGTCGGCGTCACAATTGCACACCGCTTTGTCTTTTTTTTTAAAATAATCATCTCCATCCATTCATCTATACCATGAAGGAATGTCACGATATATTGGAAATAAAATAAAAATAAAAGGAAATTCAGTAGGAATCATTGCTTAAAAGTTATATTATCAAATTTGAAGGGAACCAAAAAGGAGAAGCCATATGAAGGGAATAGAGAGAAAGAAATCCAAATGAAAGAAGCAAGCAGGCAGGCAGGCAGGCAGGCATACGACATATTATCAGATATGCCAGACCAGAAAGCAGCAGTAGAAACCCCCCCCCCCCCCCCCCCCCCCCCCCCCACCCACACATTCATTCCTTGCCCTTTCTGTATATATTACACTACAGCTGACAAAAGCCCAAAACAGAAATCAGAGAACTCCTTGGTATAATTAAAAGTTGGCTTTGTGTGAAGAACATTCATGGCCGCTTAGTGATGCTTGTTTGGCTGCTGCGGTGCGGGCGCAGCGACGGGGGGCTTGGGACACTGGTAGCACTTAGCGAAGAGCCCGAAGGTGTCCACCTGTCTGACGAAATTGACCATGCTGGCCCACCCTCCCAGCCCGAACCCCACCACCAGCACCCACACCACCACGAATGCGTTCACCACGTACATGGCGGTCCAGCTCGGCAAGAAGAATGGTGGCTTCTCCGCGGCGTTCTGCAAGCAAAGCCCATCCTCATTTTAGCTAGCAACCAACAATCAATCACTCACCAAGCAGAGAAAAGGAGAGCAATATATTATCTATTACCTAACTATATAGAGGATGGGCACACAAGGAGAAGAAAGCGAGAGAAAGAAACAAGGAGGAAAGGAACGTCTCACCGCTCCATTAATTGCTGTCCTGTTTCCATCCATCCCACTCAAAAGGGGATGAAAGGTTTATTCGTTCACTCCGCGCGCTGGTTCGTGAACTTAATTTTCATCTCAAACACGTTTTGAGTTACTACGATCTTTGAACTGCTAAATCACGCAATCGCTCACCAAGCATGGGGACCGTCAATAGCTTTTCTTTTTCTTTTTTTCTTTTTTTTTTTTTTCTAGTAATTGAGGTGCGTAGAGAAAGCAATCCTCTTGAATTAGAGTGCACGCCCAGCTAGCAGTCAATTAATGTGGTAGTTGGAAGGATGGAATCGGACCAAATGCGGGCCGAGGAGGGAGTGGAGACAGTGCTCTGTCATCCAAAGGTGCCAGATGCGTACACAAACATAATACTTGTAACAAACGAGTAGCAAAATAAAATCTACGATCCGAATTAAGGACAAAGGTGGGCATGCACGGATGCTGCAGGGCAGGGCAGGGCAGTAGATACCTGTCTTGCAGAGGCCTTGCGGTAGGTGAGCATGTGGGCGAGGGAGGGGATGACGTAAACGGTGAAGGTAACGAGGAGGGCCCCCACGGCGGAGTTGATGGGCCCGAAGAATGGGAAGATGATGGCCAGGAACCAGATGGGGATAACCACAGGGAGACGGGCCAGCGCGCGCAGGAAGATGCTCTTGGTGTCGTGCATGCCGATCACCTTCTCCCACACAAAGTAGAGGGGCGTGCATGCAAATCCGAAAGTGATGAACTGGTGGATCAGCATGAGGATCACCGCGGCGTCCCTGAACCCCGACCTCGGTAGAAGCGAGAAGGCGTTGGAGTGAGTCAGCAGCTGGTCCCCGAACGCCCAATACATGGCTGATGCCGACGGCAGCGTCAGCGTAAACACGTACAGCGTCGCCAGCAGGTAGATGTACTTGAACTTCTGGGGCTTCCACATCGCGTGCATTATCTCCCTGCACAGCCAAAAAAAAAACATCGGCCGCAGAAATGCAGGTTACTTACTAATAAAGTCCGACCTGCCTACAATTCAATGACCATGGTAAATTCAAATTATTTTGGTAAACAAATAACCAACGAAAAGCTACAAGATACTGAACTCCTTTAAATTAATTAAGAAAATCGATGAACTGTTAATTAATTTATATCACTCGGAGACTGACTCGATCGAAAATGCGCTCAACCAATGTTTTCTCAGAATTTCTAATCATGGGCCGTGGAATCCTCTTTTTATCAAAATAGTCCACTGCATCTTTGATTAAATAAAATATATAAACGATGAAAGTGGAATAATATATCATGGTTCTCATCGAGCGGCGTTGTGCAGAGGCAAACATGTGGCACGGAGGCATTGGAATTATTTTTGCCCTACAACCAACCACATGGAGTTCTTACTTTCTAATTATCAATGACAAGGCACTGGCCATTGGACAATGTATTTTAAACAGAATAATTAATGATAATAGCAAATCATTACAAAGCTAATCAGATCGAATTCCGGAATTGGTCCCCCTCTCCTCCCAATCACGACCCCATCCTTCGTTTAGAAAGACAACGAACTTCACTTTTATACCTTCCATCAATCACACTCCTTTCTTCGCCACTAAAAGATTCTTTTAGTTATATATATATATTATTTAAAAAAAAAGAATTGAGTCCTTCCAGTTACCGCCGCTTTCCACAGCTGGTTCCCACTAAACGCCAGAAGTTCTGGTGCCACACTAGATATGCTGGGCAAAATAGCGATACAGTAAAATTATACCAAAAGTAATAATATGGGTGCATGGTTCACTTGCTCAATGGAAGCTGGTCCTTGCAAATCTAAAGAAAGAAGAATAAGTGGGGACCGAAAGAATGGGAGATGATTTCCAGATCCGGGTTGTCCCGGCCCACCACCCAACAAAAGCTGCGGATAGAAGGGGCGGCGGAAAAGAAAAGGTTGCACCCCCCCCCCCCCTCTTCAGCCTCCTCCTCCTCCTCCTCCTCCTTGAAAAGAGGGTAAAAAGGTGGAAATAAAAAATTTTAACTATATATATATATATATATATATATATATATATATATATATATATATAGCACTTACTACTGCCCTACTGAAAGGGCGGGAGAGTGGGCAAAAAGTCTACACGCTAGGATGAGCAATAACGCAGCTTACACGGTGACGGCGTGGCCGCCGAAAGTGTAGAGTATGTTTGTGGCGCCGGTGAAGTAGAGGACCAGTTTTGTGGGAGCCGAGTGTATCACGCCGTCAACCTGGCACCCAAAACAGCAAGCATACATTCATTAATTACCCACCAGATAAAATAATTATACCACCACCCATGCTGCCTCCTTTCTCATCATTCCGAATCCTTTCCAAGAAGCCCCCGCGATGAGGGCAAAGGAGTAATTATACGGACCTCAGAAGAATACAATAAATAAAGTAAACTAAACTAAACCATGTAATTATTAGGACGGACGGGTGGGGTAGTATACCTCGCCGTGGAGGAGGGCGGCGATTGTCAGATACCAGGCGGTGTAGGTGGTCATGCCCAAACCGAGGAAGGACCAGATCCGGTAGTTGTGGAAAGAAGGGATGAACACCGTGGTCGCGCAACAGGCACCGAATATGTATGTCCACGTCCTCTTGTCCAGCCGGTCGTTGATGTAGTATATGTTACTGTTCCATCATCACCGGTGACCATCCAAAATTTAAAAAAATTAAATAAAAAAAAAAAAAAACTTATTTCCGAAGTAGAATTTTGAAATGGAAGAAGAACAAGAGTGTGTGTCATACGGTACCTGGCACAAGCAATCAGCTGGATGACGGAGCCGAAGAGGAGGAAGGTACAGTTAAAGGCCAGACCGGCGGCTTTCCAGTAGGGGCCCAGCAGCCCATCCAGCACCTCGAACCACTGCTCGCTCGCGAGGGACGGAAAGAGAACGGGGAAAAGGGTATTTCCGTCATTTCATTTTTCGTAATTTACACTAGACATCTAGTGAGGCATGCAGGAGTGGGCATTTATGTAAATTAGCGACCCAACTCTCTCTCTCTCTCTCTCTCTCTCTCCCAAAATCCAGATTCGAGAATTTGGTGCTGGAGGAGGGTGGGCGTGGGAAAGAGAGAGAGAGAGAGAAGAGACAGAGAGAGAGGAAGAGGAAGAGGAAGAGGAAGAGGAGGAAGAATCGGACCTGGATAACGTGATTCTTGAAGCTGACGTTCTCCTTTTCCTTGCGGGTGCGGTACTCGACGTAGAGAACGCTGATAAGGTAGGCCGTCCAGCTGCCCATCAAACCGTAGAAAACCTGGAGCAGCACCCCGGATAGCATCCCCAGCTGCGAGAACGAGTAAGGCAGAGTCAACAGAACCTGGGCCACCTGCATGCGTCACAGAGTAGATTTCAACACAAACACGAATTCACCTCCTTTTCTTTCTCATTCAGTGTTTTTTATTCTTTTCTTTTCTTTTTTTTTTTTTAGGGAAAAAAAATTCGGATCGCAAAATTAGATTTGAACGATTCAATTCAATCCGAGGAAAAGAAACGTAAAAAAGAAAGAAATGAGAAGACGCGTGTACTTACTTGATTAGAGGCGCAGCTGAACCAGGCATCCCAGACGGAGCCACCGTGCCAGAGGAGGCTCTTCATGCTGAACCTGGACTGCGGCTCCTCTACCTCCTCCTCCTCCTTGTTGTTACCGTCCTGCTCTGTCTCGTTGAAGTTGGCCACGATGGCCTCCTCCGCCTGCTTCTGCGGCAGCATCTTTTCGTCCTTTCTCTGTTATCCTCGCTGACGCCAAGATTCCTTCCCCTCCCTCTTCTCTTCTCCGACAACACCAGCAGCGAGACCGGCAGGCCGAAGGCCTAGATCCGTACCCACCTATGATTCAGAAAGCAACAGACAAATCAGGGTCGCCAAAAACGATATCTAAGCGTTCCTAGCAGAATTTTTCTTCTCTTTTTTTTTTTTTTTTTTTTTTTGCAGGAGAACCAAAAAAAAAGGGGGGGGAATTCCCGTTCGCAACGCAGGCACCGTGGATCTCTTTCAGGCCACACCTACCAAAGAAAGGGAGGGGGTGGTGAATCCTACCCCTGAGGAATCACGACTTAAAATAAAACAGAGCAAAAAAGAAAATAAATTAGTAAAGGGTGGTATCACTGCTGCGACTACCACCGGTTCTCTGCTTTTATTTCGCAGTGATCCGAAGGCGGACGAAGACTATATATGCATCTCCTAAAGCCTCAAGGCCTTCTGTGAGAGTGTATTGAAACGGATATAGGTGGGGAAGGGAAAAGAGCTACCCGTTTTAGCGAAAAAAGGAAGGGCGGAGACAGCTGTTGACAAGTGGCGACGAGAGTAAGGCAGAAGAGTGAACAGAGCAGAACACTGTGAAAGACTGGGGATTTGAACTTTGAAGGAGAGGAGACCGGACACTAGACTCAATCCTCTATCCTTCTCTCTCTTGGACGCGCACCTTCTCCTCCCCCTCCTTTAATACGACCAGCAAACCACTGGCAGAGCTCTCTCCCTCGAGCGCCCAACCGCCTCGCGAAACGGCCAGACTAGGATTAAATGCGCGCTCCGAGACCTAGACGAAAAGAGGGAAAGGAATTATGAGCGTCAGTGCTGAAATGTGGCAGGAGGAGGGGGGAAGGGGGAGAGGGAGAGATTTGGAAATAAACCACTCCCACTGATTCTCCCTTTCCCTTTCCCTTTCCCACCCGCTCTGACCTCAACTGCCTGCCTTACCTTTTTGCGCTTCTTCCTCTCCTCTCTTAATTTTAGCCCCTCCAAAAATTTCTTTCTGTAAGTAAAAGAAGGGTGAATTGATTTTAAGACTGAGAGGAGGGGAGAGTGAAAAGGATCGAGGGAAGGAAGAAAGAACGGGACCTTGTCCTGGTACTTGATTCCTTTGGAGAAAGGTAAAGAGCTTAAGGAAAAAAATAGCGAGCAGCGAGCTGGGAGAAGGGTATGCGAACAGACGAAAGCCAGTGGGCGGTGTTTTATAAGGGAGTAGTAGCAAGGAGCGAATGGCTCGACTCCCCTCCCCCTCTCTATTACCACTTTATGGCCAGTGACTGCTGCTGCTAAATAATGCAGGGAGCAACCAACCGGGGGGGTCTTGACTGCACTCGGGTCTTTCCTTTTCATCATAATGTTTAAGTTGCCGCGGACGCGCCTCTGTTTCTCTTCCTCCACCTCCACCTTTTCGAATGGAATGCGCAAATCGAAGGCCCACACGTTCAGTTTTCCAAATTCTCTCTTGGAAAAGACATTGTACACCTCCAACATGAACTGCACCACTCTTTCTAATCGAGATATATATATATATATACAGCATTTTAAGAGAAAAAAATTAAGCTATTTCATTTTAAACTTAGCATATCGTAGTTACAAAATTAGGACATCAATTTAAAAAGTAAAAAAAAATTAAAATTATGACACCGTGCTACAAAATTACGGTATTATTTAAAAAATATATTATACATAAATTTTTAAAAAAAATTAAATGAATATTAATGCATATTATATCAAAATTTAAGATGATATCAGTTTTAAACTTACTAATTATAAAATTAAGACTTTCATTAAGAAAGTCAAAAAAAAATACAAAATCCAAGTTGTAAATTTACCATGATATCCACTCAAAAACATAACTATACATAAATTAAAAAAAAAGCTAAACTGATATTAATGCATATCGTTTTTTTTTTTTTTTTACTTTCTGAACGGATGTCTTAATTTTATAATTTTATAACATAGTATCGTAAGTTTAAAATTAGGGTATCATAATTTTTTCATCGGAATGTCATAAAGTTATCTTAATATTTTTTAATGAGTATCATATGCATGTGAACCAATAAAAAAGAACAGTAACCTACTTAAAATTTGTTGCACCGAATACCATGTATAAAATCTTTCCTTTCCTGTAATACAACCTTCTAATAATTTTTTTTAAAAAAAAAAAGTTTGCTTACGTTTTGATCCTCAATATTTTATTTACATTCATGTGCGTCTCTCTTAATTTTTTTTAGATAATTTTATCCTCTTAATTTTTAAAATGGACTAAAGCGATCCTTCCATTAACTTTTTATAGAAGAGCAATCGGATGACTGCTGCTTGCTGATTATTTCATTAGAAAAATAAATATAAACCTTTAAGGTAACTTATATGATAATAAAATTACAATGAGGGGAGGGATAAAAGAAGGTTAATGGAAGGAGAGGCTACTTAAAATGATAGGTTACAATAGAAAGATGCTATCTCTTGTTGATAGGATAATTGTACACTTCTACTCTCATCCGTTAGGGATATGGAGGGTTGATATCTTTCTTTATTGTTATTTAATTTCTTTGATTACAATAGAAGAGCATCTCTTCTAAGGATATTTTCTACCTCATCCAGGATAGGGATTATATTTTTTCTTTATTTTTCTCTACTTATTTTTTTATTCTGATTTCTATATTGTATTGGGTATGAATTTAATGTAGAAATTAATTGATTGACTTTTCTTAAATATAAGAGAAATTTTAATTTGACTTGCATTATTCTTATTCCATTTTTGCAGTAATTTCTTTTTTAAGTTTGATCAATATTAAAAAGAAAAAAATAAAAATATTTATGGGTTCCAAAATGGTTATTTATATAACCTTGAATAATTTATTTGCTAACCTTCATTGTTAGTTAGTATGTACCAACTATCAAGTGGTGAAAAGTTATTAAAGAATGGTATCTATCTAATTCAAAGAATTAAGAGGGCAAAATTATTTTTGAAACAACTAGGAGACGTTTGTGTGATCATGGATAAAATTTAGAGGAGTCAAAATGAATTTAAACCAATAAAAAATTTAGTAATTTCTATCCTATTTTCTATGGTGAATGATATAAGGTGATTAAATGACATATTGCTCTATACAAATTTGTTTCCCTATCATACATATTTAAATTTGTTATACATATATTTTTATAAATATTTGATGTCATAAGTATACATAATTATAAGCTTTTTATACATATTTTTACAAAATTATTTATATGCATGTACTTATGAATTATTTTTATATATCCTCATAAATTTTTCTATTTATATGTGTACCCTTAACTCAATAAAGATAGATATATATAAATTTTGGAAGTGTATACATGCAATAAATTTGGAAGAATATATGTTCCAAAAAATAATTTATAAGGATATACATATAATAGTAAATTTGTGAGGATATATATAATTTCATATATTTTGTGGTATACATATAAAAATTTATGCATTTTTCTCTATTCTATTTATTTTCATTTTTGAGTATTAATGAATTGAGATTTTTATTATGAAAAAAAGGCATCGAGACTAATTAAGGAAAATAGGATCCTAACATTAAGATAATGTGATTTTATTGACCATGGACTAATGAATTATATTCCTACTGGTTCTAACATAGGTGATCATACAAATCAAATTACAAACATTGGTCTCTAAATTAATACTATCTCTACTAATTTGGACAATGAACAAACAATAAGTTTGGATTTATTATTATTTATATTTAAGTTAGAGATATTTTTTATGATATCTAAAATTGGCTCTCAAATGCCAACTGATTTGAAGCCGAGAAATTCATATTGTGGAGCATTATCAAGAGATCTACGGATAAGCTCTTGCAAAAGAGAGAAATTTAAAGAGTGGAAGAGGTCTGGAGATCTTTTTTGGAGAGGCTTTTGGATGCTCAAGTGAACTCAAGCTGAGAGAGAAAAACCTAGATATCTTCCAGGGGGAGTTATAGGGTTATTAAGCTAAGGCTTAGAGTTATTATACTTTAGGAGCTTAGGGCTACTTTTATAGATAATTGCAAGAGTTCTCTTAACTTGGTCCACTCAATAGTGGATGGTTGGATAAGCTTATATCCCATATAGGATGGTTTTATTGGTGGAAGTCTATTAATTAAGACTTCCGTCTTTGATAGAATATGTGTCGCTATCAAGTCCCTACTACATAATGTCTTTTGGTCATTTGCCACATATCGCCACAAGATCAACTTGCTAACTTATATCACATCTATCTTCTTTCAAATCATGGGTCATTTGTACATTACATGACAACTAGCGATTAGAAGGAGATATATATGAGGTTTTGGTAATGTCTAATTATCTATTATTATATGCAGACTAAGTTATACTAGTTGGATCTCTTCAATTTAAACTTAAATATAAGAGAATTAGAATATGTAAACAATTAAAGATTTCAAGCGCATAAGTTGATGCATAGAAAATGAAATTTATTATGCTAATAGCAAACTTTGAAAGACTTCCATATGCATGAAAGCATTGAGTGACCTTAAGTATCCCCTTATTTGTCAGTGTTTGTATCATTAAAATAGGAAGGGTTGGAAGCGTCAAGTGACTAATGGTTGGATGCCTATAATTAAATAAAGAGAAACAAAGAATTGCATCTTATTTTTGGCATAATTTTTTTTGAGGTCAAGACAATAGATATGATCCAATTTGATACAAACTAATAATAATAAAGAACAAGATATCCTAGAGCATGAAGTTCTCAATATTTGAGCCTCAAGAGGTCAGATATCCATATTCCTATCTTTTATGTAAAAATATTGTTCATGTTTTGAATCATATTGCCTAACTCATAATGGAGCAATCTTATCATTGCAGTAAGGGAGCTAAAACTCACAATCTCCAACAAATCTATTTTCTAATGCTATGTTTAACAATCAATTTATCATCAAAATTGAAACTTATATGGAAAGAGTCAACAATGTTTAACAAAGTTAATACTATAAAACATATAAGAGATAATGGTAGTTTTTGATATAGATTTATTTTTCCTTGCATGGTGATCAAATATAGGAATGGATTAGTTTTTGATATAGTACAATTTGGCTGACTTATCATATAGCAACATATGGTGAAGCTGGAGGCCAATACGGAGTGGTCAACCATCACATGAACATCTCACAAGGAAAGAAAGCTATATGTTTTGGGCACTCTCTTTTCTCTCATAAAAAAAGCAGATAGCTTGATTAGAATATACCTTACCATTCAAGTGAAAAATAAATCATCCATTAGCATATGAAAATTAGATTCAAAAACTAACAAATTGATATCGTTTATAGGAAACCACGAATAGAAATACTTAGCCATACCTTTAATGTGTAAAGGAGGTATTTGATAAAGGTATTACTGGCTGCCCATAAAAGAAAAACTAATTAGTTTGTATAAAGGTGTGAGCAATGATAGAAGCACTCATCTATATCCTTTCGGTCAGCCATAAAACTATCATCGATCAATAGTTTTTGGTTTTTGTCCATTTACACAGTCAGGAATGAGTATCATCGGGCCATTTCCATTAGCTTGGTTGCCAAAGAAACTTCTTATAGTGGCCATTGACTACTTTACAATATAGGTTGAGACTAAACCCTTAGCTCGGATTATCGAATAAAATATTTGAGACTTCATTTGAGAATCCATTATCTATTATTTTGGGATCCCTAAGGTCCTCATAATTGATAATGGCAAAAAATTCGATAATATTTGATTCTGAGGAACACTAGGAGTGGAACATCGACCACCGATTTAGTTTAGTAGCTCATTCTCAAATCAATGAAGAAGTTCAGGTGATGAACCATATTATCCTCCTAATCTTTAAGAGAATACTAATAACTCTAGAGCCAACCTCGATCTAATCGAGAAAGTTTTAAAAAATTGTAAGTTAGAGTGATCGCTTATCAATGAAGGATGGCCAAATATTATAACTCGAAAGTCAGAGAATGCTAATTTAGACTTGGAGAGTTGGTATTGTGATAAACTGCAATGTTGAGTAGAAAAGATAAAAAGGGTAAACTAATTCCAATCTAGAAAGGTCCTTACCATGTAGTTAAGACAATACAATTAGGGGCTTATAGACTTAAGAAGCTTGATGGTAGACTGGTCCCATGTACTTAAAATTATAAAATCTATAAATGTACTACTAGTGTTCTTGTAGTTATTCTAGTATGAATAAAAAAAGTTCTAGCTTTCTTTTTACATATTTAAGCTAATTTTATCTTTGATTGAAAAAGATCTGTTATCAAAGACGATGTAAAAGTGCTATTGATATCTAAGGTTCACGAAATATAAATTGCTGCTTGGAAAAAAAAAAAAGTAACTCTTGTCCTTAATTAAAGTGATGTGGCTAGTAAAAGTCACGTAAAGTTGATGACCAAAATTACCTGATGGCGTAAGTTATTTGAAAAGTCAATGGTCCCAGCAAAGCGGCTCTTAGACGGCCCTTAGGTGGCCCAAGCAGAAGCTGTTAGAGAGAACTGTATGGGGAATCTGGATTTGAGGCGTGAATGAACACTTTCCTTTTAATGTTTATTTGCCCCCACTATAGATTGCAAATGGAAATCCAAAAACACTTCAGGATACAACAAATCCAAGATTATCGTTTGCAAGCGATAATCTTCTGTTGAGAACATCCTTATCTTTATAGAGAATTTAAAACGGTCGGATTGGGAAGGGTTGTATTCAAGAGATACGTCTTTTGGGCATAACCGAAAATTATTTAAAAAAAAAGAACCGCAGAAATTAACTGCAAAAAATAAATTCAGCTTGATTGACTTTCATGCCCAAGATGCCCCAAGTGCCCAAGTGCCCATCTTTGACTTTAAATATATATTATAGGCCCAAGTTATTTAGGCCCAACTCATCCACAAGAGAAAGAGTCCACCAATATATATAAATAAGTATCCAATTCTCTAGTTATTCCATGTGGGACTAATCCCATTCACATCCTTCACACAAACTACACTTACAATCCCCCACTTAGTTTGTGTGAACTCGGAATAGTCATAGACATAGCTAAACGCATACTTAAAGGTAACTTTCGTTTTAAACCTTTAGTTAGTGTAAGTAATTCAAGACATTAGCAAAATCACAAGTGGCCCAAGCTTAAACTGTGATTCTTTCCGCTAAATCGGAATTGCCACACACGCATCGCTACATATGACTTTTTAAGGTAGTTCTCATAATAATCAGCACTATTAAGGCCATGTGCTACATCCTGATTTCATGAACATTTACAAAGTTTTATTTACTTTGCTAGAAGCGGCACCACTCCTCATGCTCATATAGGTGAAATAATTTCATTAAGAGTGTTTGTATTACACTCACCCTCTTATAATCATGGTACTAACTTGCTAACTAGCAAGACCTAGCACTCAAACCCTTATCATTAATTTGTTATTACCCATTAAACTTCTAACTTAGTGTTAATGCTAATATAGAAGTTGGGTTCCCACTAAGGATAAGTTTAGTTGAAGGATTGTAAACCCATTTCAGCAGCAGTACTCCTTACTAAGTCTCTTGCGAGAGCTTTAGTAAACGGATCTGCTAGATTTTTACAAGACCTCACATAGGTAATAGTTATTATACCATCAATGATTAATTGTCTCACATATTCATGCCTTAGACTTATATGCCTTGACTTCCCATTATATATCTTATTGAGCGCTCTTGACATAGTAGCTTGACTATCGCAATGCAAGGAAATAGATGGCATCGGTTGTGGCCACAACTCTATATCTAGTAACAAATTTCTTAGCCATTCAGCTTCCTTGCCTGCTGCTGCTAAGGCAATAAACTCTGACTCCATGGTCGAATGCGTTATACATGTTTGCTTCTTGGAAGCCCAGGAGACAGCACCGCCTCCTAATGTAAATATCCATCCAGAAGTCGACATTTTGTCATGAGTACTTGTTATCCAACTAGCGTCGGAATAACCTTCTAACACAGCTGGAAAGCTATTATAAAACAATCCCAAGTCTTTAGTCCTTTTAAGATATCCAAGAACTCTTGCGATCGCTTTCCAATGCATTACTCCTGGATTTTTAGTGAATCTCGAAAGTTTACAAACTGCAAAAGCTATATCAGGTCTAGTGCAATGCATAGCATACATTAGACTTCCTATAGCACTAGCATACTCGACTTGAGCAACAGCTCTACCAGAATTTTCAGTCAAATGAATAGAAACATCATAAGGAGTGTTTGCCTCCTTAATATAAATGATTAAACTTGGTTAATATTTTCTCAACATAATGAGATTGACAAAGTGCAAAACCCCCACTATGTCTCTTAACTTTGACACCTAAGATCTTATCTACCTCAGCTAAGTCTTTCATTTGAAATTTTGCGGAGAGATAAGCCTTAGTATCATTTACTCCATCCATGTTAGTACCTATTATAAGCATGTCATCAACATAAAGACATATAATTACACCAAAGTTTTCTGTGAATTTAGAATAAATGCATCTATCAGCACCATTATGCTTGAAACCATATTCTAAAATCACCGAATCAAACTTTTCATGCCATTTCTTTGGAGCTTGTTTTAAACCATATAATGATTTTTAGCTTACATACTTTATGCTCATTTCCTGGTAGAACAAAACCCTCAGGTTGCTCCATATACACCTTCTTCATCTAGATCACCATTCAAGAAGGCTGTATTAACATCCATTTGATGAATACATAAGTTATAAATGGATGCTAATGCAAACAACAATCTTATAGAAGTGATCCGTGCAACAGGAGCATAAGTATCAAAATAGTCAAAGCCCTCTTTTTGCCGAAAACCTTTAGCCACCAACCTTGCTTTGAAGAGATTACCATCTTTTATTTTAAATATCCATTTACATCCAATAGGTTTATAATTAGGAGGTGGATCAACCAAAACCCATGTACCATTTGATAATAAGAATCCATTTCATCATTTATAGCTTCTTTCCAGAAAGATGAATCTCTTGAAGCCAAAGCTTCATTATACGTCTTAGGAGTTATATCCTCCTCTACATTTAATAAGATAGGAATCTTATTAAGTACATTATTATTTCTATCACCTTCCACAAGAAAAACAATAGCTTGAGAGGAAATGAAATCAGGATCCAATACTTTTTCTTTTCTAGTTCTTTGGCTTCTCCTTATTTCCACTTGTTCTTGAATTTTAGTATTTTTGTTATCAACAAGTAAAGGAGAACTAGAACTACTAGGAATATTGGTTTCATCCACACCACCTAATAATGATTTAGATGTTGACTTATTCGTGGAATCATCACGAGTTTTATTTTCAAGAAATTGAACATCTCTAGATTCCACAATTACATTAGACTCCAAGTCTAACAACCTATAGGCTTTAGAATTTTCAGCATATCCTACAAATATACTTTTCATAGCTCGTGGCCCTAACTTTGTTCTTTTAGGATCTGGAACTCTATAAAAAGCTAGACAACCCCAAACCCGAATATAACTTAAATTTGGTTTTCTACCATTCCATAATTCGTAAGGGGAAGTCTTTGTAATCTTTGAGGGTATTCTATTATGCACATGGCAAGCACTAAGTAATGCTTCACCCCAAAGGTTCAAGGGAAGCTTAGAACTTAGCAACATTGAATTCACCATATCCACAAGGGTTCTATTCTTTCTCTCAGCCAATCCATTCTGTTGTGGAGTATAAGGAGAAGTTCTTTGATGTATTATTCCATGTTCTTCACAAAAAGAAGTAAATACAGCAGGAAAATATTCTCCACCTCTATCACTTCTAAGTATTTTTATTTTCTTTTCCTTTTGATTTTCGACAATTGATTTATACAATTTAAACTTGTCGAACACTTCATCTTTATGCTTCATAAGATAGACATAGGTATACCTAGAGTAATCATCAATGAATGTGGCGAAATATCTATTTCCTCCTCTAGTCAAATTTCCATTTAATTCACATATATCCGAATGAATAATTTGTAAAATTTTAGAATTTCTTTCGGACTTAGGAAATGGTAATTTAGTCATCTTAGCTTGAATGCAAATTTCACACTTATCATGGTTATCATTTTCGTATGTTATGTAACCATTTTTAGCCATAAACTTAAGTGATCTAAAATTTACATGTGCTAAGCGTGAATGCCATAAATTAATTGATGAACCAACCATATAAACAGAAACACTCTTATTATTATTAATAGCAACATAGTTTACAGAAAGTTTGAACATTCATCACAAGCATATCCCTTCCCAACAAAGACCCCATTCTTTGAGAGGATAAGTTTGTCGGATTCTAAAACAGTCTTGAATCCTCCTCTACAAAGCAGATTTGCAGAAATCAAATTCTTCCTAATTTCTGGTACATGAAGAACATTAATTAAAGTTAACTTCTTTCCCGAAGTAAAATGGATTTCGATGGTTCCTTTGCCATGAACTTTGACAGCATTATTATTTCCCATCAACACTTCATGTCCTTGAGCAGCAACTTCATAATTCTTGAATTGATTCTTATCATTGCATATATGAATAGTTGCACCCGAATCAAACCACCAATCATTGGTGTTGTAGACAGAAGCCATATGCACTTCGGTTACCATTGAAATTTTCATTTCAGAAACCATAGCAACAAGATTTTGTAACTCTTTCTCTTGTGCTTCAGCCACATTAACTTTGCCACTAGAGCCAGCATGATCATTCTTCATTTTCTTCCAGAATCTGCACTCCTTTTTGAAGTGCCCTTTCTTCTTGCAATAGAAACAAGTCTTATTCTTCTTGGAATCGCTTGAACTTGATTCAGGATTCTTCCTCTTATTTCAGATTTGTTCCCGAATTTATGTCCAGCCTTGTTGACATCAACAAAATTCACTTTGGAATCAGATTCTACTGCAAGCCTTTTACCATCTCGAATTCTTGTTTCTTCTTCAATTCTGAGATGTTTTTGCAATTGTTCCAAAGTAAAACTTTCAGAAGAATGCAACAACTTCTTCCTATAATCATTCCAAGATGGAGGAAGTTTGGCAATTATAGCCCCTACTGCCAAGAGACCCTCAAGAGGTCACACTCCCCCGTCTGCAGTTTAGGTGACTCCTTTCCGAAGCGACGGTGCCAGGAAGAGCCTAAGGGAAGGCACTACCACCCGTGCTCTTCCCCTTCTTCTTCTTCCTCATCTTCTGGGCCACCAAGGAAGATGTCAGCTATCAACTGCCAGGTGGAGGAACGTCTGGATGAATACCACCGACGGCTAGAGGAGCTCACCAGAAAAATTAACAACCAGCTGGAGGAGGAGTACAACACTCGTCCTCCTTACACTCACCAAATCTTGGAAGAACCCATCCCCTCCAGATTTCATCTCCCCTAGCTAGATTCATATGACGATACGACAGATCCCTTTGAACACCTCGAGAGCTACAAAGCTCTCATGCAAGTCCAAGGGGCTACGGATGCCCTCCTGTGCAAGGCCTTCCCAGCCACTTTGCGGAAGGTTGCTCGCGCCTGGCACACCCGTCTATCCCCGCATAGCATCGACTCTTTCTGAGAGCTAGAAAGAGTGTTCTTGGCACACTTCGATGCTTGCCAAAGGATCCCACTAGTTGTAGACAACCTCTTTTCCGTACAGTAAAGAAGGGAGAGTCACTTCGAGATTTCGTGGCCCGCTTCAAGACGGCCACCCTCGAAGTGTATCATTTGGACGATGCGGTGGCAACTCTGGCGCTAAAGCAAGGACTTCACCCCTCCTGCTTCACATTCTTTCTAGACAAGAAGTCGCCCAGCTCCTACTCTGACCTCCTCCTCCGTGCATAAAAGTACATCCATGCGGATGAGACCGACTTCACTCGCCGGAAGACCGAGAGGGGTTCTAGCCGAAGGTCCGCCCGCCCTAAGCCAAGCAGATCCTCTCGCCCAAAGAAGCCCGAGCTGCCATACCGACCAAACAATAGGCGTCGAAGCCTCGCCCCCAGGGAGAGCGAGCTCATGCCTCTTCTCACCCCTCACTCTCACATCTTTATGGAGATTAAGGGCAAGCCATATCTCCAATGCCCTCCCCCTATGAAGAAAAGAGTCCCCTACGACAAGAACTGTTACTACCCTTTCGGGACTATGACCACCGACACTAATAACTGCTACAGCCTGAAGCGTGCCATTGAGGAACTCATCTAGCAGGGTTACCTCAGAAAGTATGTCCAAAAGATATTCCCAGTTGTTCCAGCACTCATTGGGCCTCCACCTGCTCAAGCTATTGTCAACAACTCTCCGATGAAGAAGACGGTAGTAATGATATCCTAGGGGGCAGCCTCTTCATCCAAGCGGCTGAGGGGGGATGGGGACTTAGATGATGTAATCCCTAGAGGGGAGTTAACTAGGGTAGACAATGTAAACAATGAGGGCATCATCGTTTTGATGACGATCGCTAAACACCCTATAAAAAGAATTCTAGTTGATAGTGGCAGCTGGCCGACATAATTACCTATGATGCATTTGTTCGGATGGATTTGTCTCTTGACTCCCTTTAGCCAGTGACGGCTCCCTTGGTCGGGTTCATGGGAGATTCGATGAGGATGGAAGACGAGATCACCTTACCGGTAACGTTCGAACACTACCGTGTCAGAGCACAATTGTGATGAGATTCTTGATCGTCCAAGTACCTTTGGCATACAACGCCCCATACCCACTCGAATCGCTCCTCGAGCTAGCACATAAACCCTTGAAGTGGTTCTAAAGGTCCAACATGGGACACCACTCAGTCCAACGTGGAGACGCCCCCAAAGTAGTTCAAAACCCTAACAGCCTTGTACCTGCTCGAGTCGCCCCTCAGGCTAGCACACAAACCCCCGAGACAGTTCTAAAGGAGCTTGGCGGCATCATGGCTAATGGGACACCACTCGGTCTGGCATGGAGATGCCTCCTAAGTGGTTCAAGACCCTAATAGCTCCGTAACCACTTGAGTCATCCCTCGGGTCGGTACATAAACCTCCAAGATGGTTCTAAAGGAGCTTGACGGCATCGCAGCTAATGGGACACTACTCGGTCTGGCATGAAGATGCCCCCAAAGTGGTTCAAGACCCTAACAGCACTGTGCCCGCTAGAGTCGCCCCTCGGGCCGACATACAAACCCCCGAGGTGATTCTGAAAGACTCTTAAATGCGCTTAAGTGTTCCTCGACCAACGTCGACAATGTTCATTCCATCAGATGGCTAAGGGATGAAGGACTCGGCCGACAACACGAGTTTGTGCGGACCATAATCAGATCGCAGGGGGGATTGTGGCCACTTGTTACCGAGCCTATGTATTGGGACTAGCATGACACCACAGACACATGAAGCTGTTATAGAAGATAAGTGGAAGCTTTTGGATAAAATTTTTTTCCTTCTCATCAATATTTAAAGCAATTACAAAATCTGACTCGAAGTCAGTTACAAGCAAAGGAAAAATATACAAAGCAAAAGAAAATACAAAAGCAAAAATCTAAACATCTATGGCTTATGGGGCCCGACTCTCCGCCAGCCTCGTCCCCATCCGTCTCCACGTCATCCGAGTCTCCAAGCGGATAGCTTCGAGGTCATCGATCCCAAGATTTCGGCGACCTTTGCTTTGCAGTGCCCGAAGCCCTGAGCATAAGCATCGAGACTGGCTTCGATCACCTCTTGCTCGAATTCCGACGAGCTCCGAAACTCCATGACGCATTCTGAAACCGGGCCTCGGCTTCTCGGACTCGAGCCTCAGCCTTCTCAGCATGGGCTTCGGGTCCCTAGGCCCGGCTCTCAGCCTCCTCGACCCAGGCCTCGATGTCCCAAACTCAGGCCGCGGGTTCGACCCTCTTCTGTTCGGCCTCCCACGCCATCGCCTCTGCCGTAGTGGCCCTCTCCTTGGCGGCATAGGCATTGTCTGCCTCCGTGTCGACCCGGCTCTCGGCATCCTTGAGCTAGCGGGTCAGCTCATCGACCCTACCTTCGGTCGACGCCAGGCTCGTTAAGACCACCGCCAGCTTGGCCTTGGCCGTGAGAGTCCGGTTGAGCTCGATCGCTGCCTTGCTCTCGGCTCCCTGAACCGGGCCCTCCTCTTGTCCCGGTCGATTTTCAATGCAAGGAGCTTGCCGGCCAGGTCATTCTCATGGGCCTTGGCCTCTTCCAACTTTTGAGCAAATTTCTTGGCCATTCCCTTGCATCGGTCCCGATGCTTATCAACTCTCTCCTAGGAGCATGCAGCCGAGTTGCACGTCCGGATCATAAAGTCCCTGATAGCGAGGACCTCGTTGGCCATCTGCATGGATCAACTGGTCAGCCATAGATCAAACCAGATGCATATAAAGAGAGAATCGATAGAAGTTATCTGGAGTACCAACACATATGCCGCATCAAGAAGCCCAGAGGCAGTCTCACGGTGCAGCTATGAATGAAAGCATGGCAGATGCACCCTCTCCAGCAGGCGCTCCACCGGCAGTGCATCCTCCATTGCCAAGAACCTCGACGGCGGCCACAGTGGCTGGGTCGGAGCCTTCCTGACCACCCGCTGGTTGGCCGCTCGGGCAGCGAAGGCGAGTCCTCCGGCTTCGCCTCGCCTTCATCTGTTGGCCCCACCTCGCCTTCATTTGCCATTGCCGCAGCCTCCCCCTCTCCGGCCACTGGGGCGACCTCTTCCGCCTTTGGCTCAGGAGGAGCGGGCGTCCGCCTTCGGCCCCCAACTCACTCACCTCAGCCGGCTTCCCCGCCTCAGCCAGCTCTGTGGGGGTTGGAGTTTTGTATCCGTAATCCAAGTCGACGACCACCGAATCGGGAGCAGGGATCCTTCTCCAACTTCTTCGGTCGGGGCCGGTTGGCCCCTCTCCTCCATTCTCGCCTCGCCAACACATGAACATCTTCGCTTGCCAGCGCCTCGGTCAGGACGCTCTCCCTCGGCTCCTCTGCAAGAGCCATCTCTGCCGAAGCTGCCTCCGCTGGGACTTCAGAGGCCTAGGCCGGCTCGCCCTGGGCCTTCCGCCGAACCCTCTTCGCCAGCCTCACTACCTCGCTGGCCTCTTGCCTCTTCTTCTGCATAGCCGCCTTCAGCTTCTCAGCAGGCACCCTCATCGCTGCACAAGGAGCCGACATTAGAAAAAGAAAAGACCAAAGGAGGAGAAGGACGGGATCTCGCGCTCACCAACCGCTAGGGCCAACTTGGCCTCGTAGAGGTTCTCCTCGGCCAACAACTCCTTGTAGGAGGGGATCTCGAAGGACATCAGGTAGTCGAAGAGCTCTCGATCCCTCTCACACATCAGAGTTTTTATTGGGCCGACATCAAGTTCCCTCCAACTCGTCCTCACTCCATCCACATGGGCAAACAAGAAATGGGATTTCCATCCCTTGACTTTGGAGGAAAGGTGAAGTGGCAGAATCCAACCCGGCCTAGAAGTAAAAATTCACCACCCGTCTTCACCGTGGTGGCAAAGCTTATAGAGGGCCCGAAACATAGAGATCCTAGCTTCCAAGCCCTGGAAGAAATAGAGGATAGCAAAAGCACAGATGATTCGAATTGAGTTTGGAGTCAGTTGCACCAGGACCAGCCTATACCTATCTAATAGGTTCAGAATAAAGGGATGAAAGGGAAGACGAAGCCCGCCCCTAAAGAACTCCTCGTATAGAGCTATCCAATCGGATCGGTTGGAGGTCCTCTATCCTTGGGTCCATGAGCGGACAGATGGATGTAGCTAGGGACCCTATACCTACCCCTGAGATCTTCCACTTCCTCAGAGGTCATGGTGGAAGCCACCCCCGGCCCTGCCAAATCAGAACTGGCTACCGGAGGAGAGGCTGGATGAGCTAGAGATGATGGAGCTATCCTAGCTGGGGCTACCCTAGGTGGAGAAGCCCTAGGAGGAGACACTCGAGGTGGCGGTTGGACATCTACCATCGGGTGGTTGGGGATGGTGATACCCCCGATCGGCCGATGCCTTTGGTGAACCAGGGAACCTCCTCCTCCTCTTTCGAGGATCGAGAGGAGCTCACAACATGCCTCTTGCCCTCCCTAATGGCGCGACGGTCCATGGACTCAAGAGGAAGAAGACAAAGAGCATAAGGGAAGCAAAAAGAGACTACATGATGACGGGGAAAGAAAATGAAAGTTTCAAACTCTGAAAGTCAGGGCTCAGAAGGAAGAAGACAACAAAGAAGATGATGGTAGCATAAAGGTTGCCCTCGAGCGGAAGGGGTGGTTTTATACATGCTTTTTAAATTGCCTCGCTCGAGGCAGCGCTACGTGGCCTTCTATGATTGCACGCGACATCCAGCTGTTGACAATCCCACTAGTGCCCGAGATACGGTTCGATTCTGCCCAGGAGTGAGATTTACGGCCAATGATAAGACGTGGGGAGCAGTGGAGTAATGATGGTGCCCGTTTTCCCCATTCTTTGAGAGTTATTCTTTCGGCGCGCCCAATGCTGATGTCATCTTCTGTTTTTACTTGATTACGGAAAGATTTCAAAGCGATATAGCCTCGGGAGGACGCACCGCACCTCCGACAATTGAAGGCATGCGAAAGCCAGCAGTTATTACAAATTTTTACGCTCCTTTCGCCTAAGGGTCAGTGAACGCATGGCCCCTCGAGCTCAGGAGCGGGGGGCATCTGATGTGATCGGTGGTGCCATATGGACGTTAACGGCGAAACCAGCTGACGGCATGGATAGGGGCAGGCGGCCCCGCTCTTCAGCATGCCGCACTTCCTCCAAGTCGGCCCCCAGCTGCCTCGACTCCTCCAAGTCGGCCCCCAGCGGCCCCGACTTCTCCAAGGCGGCCTCAATAGCTCCGCCTTCTCCAAGACGGCCTTGATGGCCCCGCCTCCTCCAAGTCAGCCCCTAGTGGCTCCTCCAAGTCGGCCTTGATGGCCCCGCCTCCTCTAAGTCGGCCCCTAGCAGCCCCCCTCCTCCAAGTGTCCCCCAGCGACCTCGACTTCTTTAAGGCGGCCTCGACGGCCCCCCTTCTCCAAGGCGGCCTCGACGACCCCGCCTCCTCCAAGTCGGCCCCCAGCGGCCCCGACTTCTCCAAGGCAGCCTCAACGGCCCTGCCTTCTCCAAGGCGGCCTCGACGGCCCTGCTTCCTTAAAGTCGGCCCCCAGCAGCCCCGACTTCTCCAAGACAGCCTCAGCGGTCCCGACTTCACCAAGACGGCCTCGACGGCCCCGCCTTCTCCAAGGAAGCTCGCACGCCTGACAAGATCAGGCCTACCTACCGCCTAACCTGCGCCGCTGACACGATCAGGCCCATCTACTGCCTGGCCGCAGGCTACCTAATAGAGCCAGGCCCATTTGCCATTCGACCTGCATAGTTGATGGGACCAAGCTCTCCAACTGTCAGACTTATGTGCCTGATGGGATCAGGCCCATCAATTAGCTCCTAATTACGTAATCGCCACGAGTTTAGCAGACATTCCTCTTCACTGAACTCCACGTGGCTGATCCCAGACAAATACTGAAGGTCCATAAAAGATAAGAGAATCCGAGGATAAGGTGATACGTACATACACTTTTTAACCTGAAAAAACCTTTCAATTCTCGGAGCTTCTTCTTTTTTAGAGCTTTTTCAAGCTTTCATTACTGTGACCTCGGTTGCTAATTTGACCGTCGTAGATTTCCGTCAGAGTAACCTTCGATTCCGGAACTTCTTGCAGGCTGTTCATTTCGAAGAAGACTACACCACCAAACAACGTTTTCGACGATTGATTTCAGTGATCAAGATCAACAGATAAATTAATGGGGATATTAGTACACCCACAAAGGGTACGAGGCTCAAATTCCATGGTTCAGGAGGGCTTGCCACGTTAATTCTCTACAGAAACTCCACATTTTCCCGTTCGGCTTGATACGGCTCCCCCCACCCCCGATTTTAGTTTCGGCTTCACCGGCTGCCCCTCCTGATCACTAACGCCGCTGTAGTCTACCAAATCCCGGAAGCATTGTTTTCGTGAAGCGGTAATGATTGATAGCCGGAATAGGACGCAATGCCATGTGGAACAGTTCATCGTTGTATGGTTTCGCACCGTTATATTGGAAAACTCATCCGGTTCATTATATATATATATATATATATATATATATATATATAGTCTTTGGTAAGAGGAAATTATGTGCTGCTGCTGCTGCTGCTTATCAATGGCTGGGTTGGGTTACTGGATTGCTCTGGAAAGGGGGCGGAAGTAGCGATCCCCTCTCACGAGGATTGTTCTCTAATAATAACAGATACAAGGCTCCATGTGTTGCAATTATAATAAATTGATGGAAACAGACAACTGGCAGTAAAGAGTAAGCAAGTTCAATTTGGATTCCTCCCGCACTAATTTTTAACATTTTTTTTTAAATATATACATTGATTCACGCCCTTAAAAGGGCTTTATCTTTGCCAATTATCGTGGCTCCCCTCTTTTACTTGC
Source organism: Calamus simplicifolius (assembly GCA_900491605.1). Lineage (NCBI taxonomy): Eukaryota > Viridiplantae > Streptophyta > Magnoliopsida > Arecales > Arecaceae > Calamus > Calamus simplicifolius. Next base: position 206,984 of record UESW01004816.1, read on the forward strand.
GGACGCCGTCAGAATCTTTTGCGATGGCTCGAGGTGGCGGGGGGCCCGAAATCACACTAAGAAGACGGGAAATACCTTTTTGGATCGAGGAGGAGGAGGTTGTAAGTGGTAACAAAAAGAAGCTGCACTCGAAGCCACTTGATGCCACCACTCACGTGGCCGTTTAAGGACTTTGGCTTTGGCTTTGGCTTTGGTCAGAGTTATGTTGGTGGACTTCTCCAAAGCACCAAGCCCTACCTAATATGTGGAATCCGTTGGATTTAAACTTCAGCATCTCAATATGAGTCGGTTGAATGAACTAGATCTCGCATGCATGCATGTCATTGCTCCAGAGAATCTACATACATGGCTTCCTTAATTAATATTTGAGCGTTCTAACGGCTCTTTTGGACCAACCGTGCGCTGATTCGGTAATGCCATAACCCAACATTCGGTCCTGGATTGATTGATTGATTGATGTTTGATGATTGCAGAGTGCATTATTGTACATAAATTTTATAACAATCGAGCTACAGCTAGCCACAGGATTCGGCCGTCCTTGTAATCGTTAAATCTTTCACGATGTGAATAATTCGCTAAGTGCTAGGTGGCCGGCTGGTCTCGTACTGTTTGTCAACAGCGATGTCTACGCTCATGGAGGACCCACCCCCCTTCCACAATTTCTTCTGATCGATCAATGCCCCCGCCCATCCAAGGGGAGTTAATTAAACAGCCAGCCGAAGGGTACGAATTGAGTGTGGGACTCAAGACCTGTCAAGGTCGTATAGGCTCGGCACGTGAAGTGAAGACCCTCCTATTTGCTTGAATTCGAACGTGGGTCCACTCCCACTTTTAAGTAGTAACATCATCTCATCATGCTATTCTTACGCTTGGGAATCAAATACAATTAATAGTCTGTGCATCACTCATGCACCAACCAGCTGGGCTCCCAACTCGATCGATCGGGCCAACAATCTACTGTGGATGAGGGTAAAGGCCAAGTGAGCGAGAACGACGTCAGCTCGACGTTCGATCTCAAGGGCAACAGCTAGCGAGCGTTCAAAGAGAAACCGCGTGGTAGGTCTACCACTAATGACTCTAATATTAGGCGGAGGATATGAAAGATATTACCAACCACCTCTCATTATTAATTATTACTAAAACCGTGGCAAGCCGCCCGCAGAACCAATAACAAACGCTAGCTATTCAAGGAGCCCACCGCACCGACAGACCCTATTATCGTTTTTGTCACAACCGAACGAACGATATCAGTGTGGATAAAAATAATACCATATATATGCCCGTATATAATTTCCAATTTACTGCAACCCTCTTCACTCCATCAGATCAGATCCATTCATCTAATTATTATTTGTAAATACTCATTCGATCGGCTGCCAATAATTAAGGGATGCGTTGCGTTCGATCGATCCTTGGTGACTGACTTCGCTTCCCAGCGTGATGAGTACCGATGACCATAATTTTCGATTCCACTAGGGTAATATATTCCAGCAGCCTCATTAATTTGGCCCTCTTTCATCGCATATATATATATATATAAGCAGCCAATCATCTATCTATTATTATTAGAAGAGGCAACGTTATGGCACCACCGACGAAGAGATCGTCGATGATGGCTTATCGTTCACATGTACTAGCTGCACCAGTACCGGATGCGTTATATTTTATCCTTGTTAATTTTCTTAGGGCTACCAACATCTTGCTGTGCTACGGTGCGAGATGATCTTAATTTTCTGTTGATCAAGATGACTGGCCGTGTCGCAGTGTGCTTATCTGCTCTAATTAACCATGGATTTCTTTTTTTATATATAATAAATAATATTCTAGCTAGCGTACGTCGACTAAAGTGTTCCTTGATTGCCTCACCGATCAGTTTAGTTGTAGGTAGGCATGGACTTCCTCGGTCCAAGCAATTATTTTATAATGGAAATTTTATTTCATTTATTCCTTGGTGATTCAGAGGACCAAAGCTCCGCCGATGCAATCGGTGTCCTTTGCAGGAACGGGAAAATAGTTAAGTTGGGAAAATATATAACAACCATCACTAGATAACAGTACCTTGGAGCAAGCATAATGGATCGGATGTGAATTTTTATTGCATGATGAAAAACTCCGGTGGTTAATTAATGGTACGATGGCGGTTTAATTAACGGCTGCTCCTTGAGATGAGATGATTGGAGTCTAACATTGAATTCAAACCAAACCGCGGCAACAAGAACAAACTGCGGATAGATGCACGTACCGAAGAGCAGGCAAGTACTACTGTACGTGACAGCAGACGTACAGAAAAATAGCCAATTAATACCATGCATGTGGTGGGTCACGTCCGGTGAAAATTAAGAGAAATCAATCGGCATTATTGAAGGTCTGGTGGCAGGTGATTGACACTTCGCACTGAAAAAGAAAAAAAAAGGTTGACCTTTGATCGATCGATCTCTTAAGGGGTCCAGCTGGATCACCTTGAAACTGGTGGAGCTCGAGCTGAAGCAGGAACGGAGGCGGATTAAAAAAAGGTTAAATCTCTCTTGTTTTGGTTTGGTTTAGAAGAAAATAACTGATCGACAGATCCAGATCCAATGAGTCACGTGAATTAGCTAAATAAGGCGCAAATGCTAAGCAAGGACACATGCAGCTAGCAACCTTTTTTTTTTTTCTTCTTTTGCTCTTTAAGAAACAACCAAAAAAAAAAAAAAAGACGCATGCTGAAACCGCAAGTTGCTGTCGTGGGTGGAAAATAGAGAAAAGGAAAGACTAGCCAGAGAATAATATCTAGTCCATAACCACATATGTATGTAACTCGCTTCAAAAGGTAACAATATACCATTTCACTACCAGCAATGCATAATCAACCGTTAATAGGTGCTGATTTTAATGTGCATGTCTTGTGCAACTTAAGGAGTTGTTTGATTAATCATCATAACAATTTTTCCAGATAAGAGGATCATCGGTCCATTATTTTTATACAAGATATTTTAATAATAAAAGCCACTAATAATCATGCATTATGATGCTTGACGTACCAAGGGAATGAATAAAAGATCATCATATATGCAACATCAATGATATTTTTAAAAACTTATTTACATAATATTATATATTATAAGGCTAATAATATTAATAATACTATAAATATATTGCATATTATATATACTATATAATATAATAGTATGCTATAATAATACTAATAATAATTAATATAATAATAATAATAATATATGATGGTATCAAATTTGGATAAAGGATTTTATATGCCAACAAAGATGATGAAATAGATAATGAATTGAAAACTAAAGTGAAACCCAATTTGCTCAGAGTTTCACATCTAGTGCGCTATTCCTATGAAGATAGAAGAGGAGCATGAAGAGTACCGAAGGTTGTCCAATGAAAGCCCTTCAATACTTAAATCAGTGAGGAAGGAGGATTGAGAAAGTTAAGGGCAAACCTTATAACCTTCCCACTCTAAAAAAAAAAAAAGGAGAGAGAGAGAGAGAATGATGAGAGGGTTTGGAGCTTATGATCAGATAAGGTGTCAAGAAGAGAGAGGTAGAGGAGAGAACCAAAGAAAAAGAAGAATCGTTGCATGAGATTTCTTCTTGTAAGTAAGTTTTGGTCTTGGTACTCGAGATTTTCAATAATGCGATGATGTGTATTATTGGCTATTGCTATGGTAAAGCCGATTAGTGATTGGACAAGGTTATACATCTAGTGTAGGGATGTACATAGGAATAGTTATTGTCTAATCTTAATTCTAGTTCTAACGAACATGCCAAACTAGACACTTAGGGGCTTCATTAGTCAAGCCCTTCTAACACTATCTAGCTCCTTTCCATGGCAATATGGCTGGAAGGCAACATGCCCTTATTATAAAATGCAGACCTAGCACTAACTTAATTTGACTTTAGCAATATATATTATATTTTTTATAAAATAAATATAAATCATAATATAATATTAATTGTATATTAACATAATAATATTAATATAATTTTATTATTAATATTTATTATATAATAATTATAGATAATATACGATCTTATATGAGGTAAATTAAGATACATTCGAATATAGCTAAGTCTAAATTTGATCATCTTCTTCACCTTTAAATCCACATAGTTCATAAATTTTAAATATAAAAAGATAAAAAATAAGGTGGCTTTGAGATCCATATAAATTCAAGGATAATAGAGATGATCGGATCCTAAACTTAGCTACATTCGAATGTAGCTAAGTTTATCTCATATTATATTATTATAATATAAAAAGAAGAGACATATTAATAAAGAGATAAAATTGACCAAAATATTTTGGTGCAAATCACTCTGACTACGACAATCCAATATTTCTGACCCATTGGGTTGGATTAGAATCACCTCCTTTGATAGTAATCTTAATATCAGATTGATCATATATTACCCCAAAATGAAGGTATCAAATAAAGTGATTTTATCACTATACCGATATCACTAGTAATATTTGAAAATTCACTTCATATCAAATACTACCTAAAGTAATAGTGGACTCCAAGTTAAGAATGACCCTCTCAAAATTTGACATTTTAATTTTTTTAAAAAATATAGTCTGCGTTGACATCTAAAATTGATTTGTACACACCAACTGATGAGGAAGATCATAAACTCGCATAGTAGATTACTCTTCAACCAAGTTATTAGGATTTCTATATATATAAAAAGAAAGAATAAACGAAAGAGGCCTAAAGATTTTCTCCAAAAGATCCTTATAATGCTCAAGCTAGTCCAGAAAGTAGAAAAAGAAGGCCAAAAAATCCTTTGATTTACTCTCTAGGAGTTTAGTGCTTAAGGTTGAATGTTATTTATCCAAGAGATTTGGGTTATTTTTTATTAGTGTTTTGGAAGAGTCTTTTGGTTTGATCTACTTATTAGTGAACAGCTAAGATGAGCCTGAATTCCTAGATAGGATAGTCTTTTTATGAATAAGGTTGCAAAATCACTCCCAAATATAATGGTAGAATCCTCAAATTGATCAGCACTTTTCATAGGACTTATTCAAAATTGATCGGCGACTTTAGCAAAAGTCACTCCTAATTGAGACTTTCCCTTTTAGGAGGATATGCCTAGCAATCCGATCAACCATATCATAATACCTTCTATTTCCACCATGTAATGTTATCATGTAAGCTAGCTCAACTCAAGCCATGTTACTTGCCTTCACCTTTAGGAGTTGAGCTTAAGTCCATACTTAAGTCATAAAAATAGCTTAATTAGATTGTGTCAACTCATTTTTGAGCTTCTTTTGCTTGATTAAGGTGATTTTCTTGTATTAGATGCAAGTCGGTTTAGATTTAAGTCCAATAACTTTCATGGATGTTGCTCAATCTTGAAATTTTGGTTAATCTCAAGATGTTGGTACGATAGGCTTTAACATGCGTATATGTTTCTGAATCTTTTAGGTTAGGGGTTGGAACTTGAGAGAGCTTTACTAATCAAGATCAACCCTAAGAGCGATTAGATCATGCTTAAAAACAAGGTCTTTTAGGTCAACTCTATAGGCAACTGGTTGGATCTAGTTAGATTAGCTCATTAGGCAGCTAACTGAATCTACTCATATTAGCTCAGCAGGTCAGCTATTGGATATATTCAGGTCAATTGGATAGGTGACTTACCAAATCTACTCAAGTTGATTGGGTAGGCAAGCTACCTTTTTTTTAATGGGGCTCGATAGCCCTTTGCGCTCTCCAAATCTTTTGGGTTGAGGCCTAGAACTCAGAAAAGTTTTATCCATCGAGGTCATTCCAAGGAGTGATTGAAGATTGCTTCCAAAGAGTTTTGCTGATCGAGGTTGGCTGGAAGAGCAATTGAAGATTAATCCTAAAATGCATCACCAATTAACATTGGTTTAAAGAAAAATTGAAGATAATTTTTGAAGATCTTTATCGGCCAAGATCAATTTTGGAAATGATTGAAGATCGCATATGAAATAAAGTTTCTTGGGAGGGAACCTAAACTTGATGAGAACTTTACTTACTTTTAAAAGCAAATCTAGTCGATCGGAGATTAGGACTTAAGAGAGTTTTACTAATTGGGATCAGCCTTAAGAGCAATTAAAGATTACTTTTGAATATTTCAAATAATGTAAATTGGATTTGTAGAGCACCTCTTTAACTGGCTATAACCACATTAGAAAGAATGCCAACGAAAAGCTAGGGGCTCAATATTGTTGATGTTCGATCACTTTGAGCTGGCGTCCTTGAGCGTCGACCGTTCCTCCATAGAAAAATTAGGATCCTTCCTTTATCTTTTATGCCTGCAAGAAGTCCCACGGCCGACTATTCCGGCGAGGACCCTTCGACGCTCAAGTCAGTGCTCAGTGCTCTGGGCAATAGCCGTGAGCTTGAGGAAGCTCGAAAAAGAAAGAGGGAGAGGCTCAGAGAAGAGCTCTCTGTGAGCTAAAGAGCGTATGTTTTTTGTGGTGTTGAAGTTACTTGATCGAAAGTCTCTCTTACCCCATTTATTTCTCTTTGGACTTTGTGTCTCTTGCCTGAGAAGCTTTTGTCATCTAGTGGGAATGAGTCACGTGGATCCTCATGATGGACTATGACTTTTGGGGCTCATCTGGTATGAGTGGTTGGGGTGTCATGATGACTAATGACTTTTATGGATGGAATATCAGGTTTGATTTATGTGAGACCTGAGGTCATGGCCTTTATGAAGATGAGTCAGAACCTTTATGAAGATGCTTTTTCTTAGGGACCTTTATGAAGATGCTTTTTCTTAGTGGCATGTCAGAGCTATAGGCGTTGTCTGTTAGAGGTAGGTGGTGTTAGAGGTAGGTGGTGTCAGTCCGTTGTCTATTATGTACACTTTTCTGCGTAGGCACGGATAATGTGGAGCCAGGCATGTGGGCTCCATGCAAGCAGGTTCTTATGCTCGTAATTCTCCTTGCTTGTTCGTGGTCTAGAGTGGAAGTCGGGCTATCGTGGTCGTAATTCTCCTCGCTTGTCGGAAGTTGGGCTGTCGTGGTCTAGAGTGGAAGTCGGGCTGTCATGGTCTAGAGTGGGACAACTAAGAGCCATCGTGGTCTAGAGTGGGACAGCTAGGATCCATTGAGGACGAAAAAGGCCGCTGAGGAGAAAAGGTCGTCAATGACTTCCGTGAGGCGTAGAGTCGAGAACTCCTCGTTGTGGCTTCCTTACCCCATCTTTTCTCATGCATAGGACCAAGGGGCCAATGTGGCAGCCATAAATGCCTTAATGCATGTGGCCTTTATAAGACCATAACTGCTCTGGCACATAAATGCCGCCTAGAATTATCGTCCGTTGAGAAGGCCGTCGAAGAAGAGGCCGCCTAAATGCCCATTAAAGAAAAGGCCGTTGAGGAAAAGGCCGCTTAAGACTTCCTTTGCTGTCTTTCTCTCTTCGTGGTCCGTGATCTAGAGCGAGGGCCTTTACAAGACCTATAAATGCCTTGGCACATAAATGCCGCTTAGAAATATGAGAAGGCTGTCGAAGAAGAGACCTCTTAGGATTGCCACTTAGGAAGGCCGTTGAAGAAAAGGCCAAGTCTTCCTCTCCTTTTGACATTGAATGCTCCATTCCATTAAATGCTCTCCAATAAATGCCTTGGAGCGATACAAGACTATAAATGCCTTGGCACATAAATGCCGCCTAGAATTGCCGTTAAGAAGGCCGTCGAAGAAGAGGCCGCTTAGGATTGCCGCCTATGGCCCCGCCTAGGATTGCCACCTAGGAAAAGGCCGTTGAGAAAAAGGCCGCCTAGGACTTCTTTATGGTCTTCCTCTCTTCATGGTCCCATTAAATGCTTTCCAATAAATGCCTTGGAGCAAGGGCCATACAAGATCTTTAAATGCCTTGGCACAAAAATGTCATCAGTTGAGAAGGCCGTGAAAAAGAGGCTGCCTAGGATGGCCGCTCAAAAAACCATTGAGAAAAAGGCCACTTAGGATGGCCGCCTTGCCGCTTAGGATTGCCTTTCTCAAGAAGAAAGGCCGCTTAGGATTTCCTTTACACCTCCAGCCCATTAAATGCTCCCCAAGTCATTGCCGCTCAAGAAGAAAGGCAGCAAGATTCATTGTTAAATACTTCAGCCCATTAAATGCTCCTGCCGCTTAGGATTGTTGTTGAGAAGGCCATCGAGGAAGAGGCCACCTAAGATAGTCGTTGAGAAAGGCCGTTGAGGAGGCAGCAAGATTCACTGTTAAATGCTTCAGCCCATTAAATGCTCTTGTCATTGCCGCTTAGGATTGTTGTTGAGAAGGCCATCGAGTAAGAGGCCACTTAACATAACCTAAGAAAAGGCCGTTGAGGTTGAAGAAGGTCGTAAAGGCCACCTAGATTTCTTTAGCTGTCTTCCTCTCTTCATGTCTGTAATTTGACATTGAATGCTTCATTTCATTAAATGCTCTTCGAGCCATTATGACTCCACTAAATGCTCTAGCCCATTGATTTGACTATAAGACATTAATGACAAAAGATGGCCTTGGGAGAACCATGCACGTCATTTTTCCCTCTTGTTCTCTCTTCATTATGACCGAACGCTTGTTGCAATCAGGAGCAAAGCCATGGACGGAACTAAATGCCCACCCATTGCATCCTTGAAAAGAAAACCCAGTAGGCCAGCGAGGCCGAGGCCGCCTAAGAATTAAGGCCAGCGAGGCCGAGGCCGTCTAAGAATTAAGCCACTCAAGAAGGCCGCCGAGGATGACGACAGAAAAAATTATTTGAAAATTACTATTTTTATTGCCCATGGGGTCAACTGGCCCCATCAATGCCCCCACACTCCTTGAGCTTATAGGCACCAAGCTAAAGGAGTGTAGAACTTCCTTCTCTCTCTTCTTTATTTGCTTTGCATGGACTTGTGACCACGTCTGCTGCCTTCTTAAAAACTTTTAGGAATGTTAAAGGTAGGAGGTTAGTTACCTTAGGTTGGCTAGGGCAGCTAGCAATTCTCTCCTAACATAAGGTCTAGGAGTGGTGCCCGTCAATTATGAATCCAAGATGTGAGTTGACTTGGGGTTTTTAATTGGCCAATTGAGAGTGGCCGGCATTGTCAACCTGTTGCAAGTGCATAATTTAAGTAAAGGCTTTACCTTGTTGGACGTTAGCCACAGAAAGCTGCTGAGGCTGAGAGATAGAGCCGCTAAGGCTACAATAATGCTGCTGAGATCGTAATGATGCCGCTGAGGCAAAGGGATAGAGCCGCTAAGGCGCTAAGCCTGATAGAGTCGATGAGGCTGCAATAAATTATATTGAGGTTGTAATGATGCCAATAATGCCGTTGAGGCTGATAGAGCCGATGAGGCTACAATAAAATCATTGAGGTTGTGGTGATGCCACCGAGCTAGAGGGGGTAAAGCTGCTAAGGATGTAATAATGCCACTAAGGCTGATAGAGCCGATGAGGCATTAATAAAACTGTTGAGGTTGATAGAGCTGATAAGGCAGAGTAATAGAGCGATAGAGCGATAAAACCACGAAGGATGACCCGAGAATCGCTATGATGGAAGCATGCTTGGGAGCCTTTTGAACCTCGAAGGATGACCCGAGGGTGCTTGAACGAGGTTCAGGTGCCTTTTGAACCCCGAAGGTGACCCGAGAGTTGCTGTGATAGGACCATGCTCGGGAGCCTTTAACCCCGGAGGGTGACCTGAGGGTGCTTGGACTAGGCTTAGGTTCCTTTTGAACCCCGAAGGGTGACCCGAGAGTCGCTGTGATGGGACCATGCTTGAAAGACTTTAACTCCGGAGGGTGACCTGAGGGTGCTTGGATCAGGCTCAGGTTCCTTTTGAACCCCGAAGGGTGACTCGAGAGTCGCTGTGATGGGACCATGCTCGAAAGCCTTTAACCCCGGAGGGTGACCTGAGGGTGCTTGGACCAGGCTCAGGTTCCTTTTGAACCTCAAAGGGTGACCCGAGAGTCCTTGTGATGGGACCATGCTCGGGAGCCTTTTGAACCCCGAAGGATGACCCGAGGGTGCTTGGACCAGGTTCAGGTGCCTTTTGAACCCCAAAGGTAACCCGAGAGTTGTTATGATGAAACCATGCTCGGGAGCCTTTAACCCCAAGGGTGACCTGACGGTGCTTGGACCAGGCTTAGGTTCCTTTTGAACCCCGAAGGGTGACCCGAGAGTCGCTGTGATGGGACCATGCTCGGGAGCTTTTAACCCCAGAGGGTGACCTGAGGGTGCTTGGATCAGGCTCAGGTTCCTTTTGAACCCCGAAGGATGACCCAAGAGTCGCTGTGATGGGACCATACTTGGAAGCCTTTAACCCCGGAGGGTGACCTGAGGGTGCTTGGACCAGGCTCAGCTTCCTTTTAAACCCCGAAGGGTGACCCGATAGTCGCTGTGATGAGACCATACTCCGAAGCCTTTAACCCCCGGAGGGTAACCTGAGGGTGCTTGGATCAGGCTCAGGTTCCTTTTGAACCCCGAAGGATGACCTGAGAGTCGCTGTGATGGGACCATACTCGGGAGCCTTTAACCTCGAAGGGTGACCTGAGGTTGCTTGGACCAGGCTCAGGTTCCTTTTTTCCTTGTGCCGATGACCTTTATTGCCGACGCGGGAGTCAGTCTTTGTTGCCAATGTTGGAGTCAGTCTTTGTTGCCGATGCTAGAGTCAGGCTTCCCTGCATGACATTTTCAAGTATCAATGAAAGAAATACTGCATGAGCATAGTGTACTTAGCTTTTGTAGCTTTTTGGCCTTTGCATCATGTTCGATGACGCTGGGTTCAGCATGGAGTCGGGATAGAGTGCTTTCCCTAGCTTTTTCTTTGAAGAGATTGATCGCCCTCAATGTTGAAGTCTGAGAGCAGCTAGAACGAAATCCATAGGAGGTCCTGGGCTCGGTTTGGCTCTTGGGTGCAACAGAGAGAAGGAGAGAGGGGGAAGGTGGAGTCAATTATCAAAGCCCTTTGTCCTCATCTTCCACCTTACATTAATTGCACCAACACCTCTCCATCAGAGATTAAAATGTCCATAAATGCTTAAGGTGATGAGCCATGGACAATGTCTCAGGTTTGCCCCTTTTAGAAATTATTTGGCCACCTCGGTTGATTATTGAGCCTTTGATTGAGCTCTTCTGGCCGCCGGTGTTGTTCATCCAAATGCTTCTTCATCTCAGGATTAAGGTCCTCCCCAGACAACTCAGAAGATGAGTAAGGGGAAGAGTGGCTGCTTGAGCAGGGGGTAGGAGACTACAGTCTATTGAAAGCTTCACGGTGGTGATGCTTAGGTGAAGCATGATGGCGGTAAGCTTCTCTCTGAGAAGATCTTCCGTGAGTGGATTGTTGACTTACTGGTGCAGCTATCATAGGTGATGTGAGAGGTTTGGGCTGCTACTGAGTGGCCATTTAGCGTTGCTCTTGCAGCTCATGAACTACTGCAATCAAGGCTTGAACTTGTTGATTGAGGATGGTCAGCTAGTTAATTGGAGCAACTGAGGCTGGTGGAGAAGGAGGAGCAGAGAGGGTGATCTTTGCTGCTTAGTATGATGTGGATGTCCCCCGGCATGATTGGTGAGGACCTTCGGCATGCGCATCACCACCATGGCTATCTTAGAGGGGACAAAGACTTATAGCTCAGGGAGATAGAGCTTTTTTTCCTTCAATGCGTTCCCCCTTCCTAGCGTGCCAATCTGTTGATACCCGATCACTTTGAGTTGGCATCCTTGAGCGTCGACCGTTCCTCCATAGAAATATCGGGGTCCGTCCTTTGTCTTTAATTTCTGCAAGAAGTTCCACGGTCGGGTATTCCAACAGGGACCCTCCGACGCCAAGTCAGTGCTCTGGGCAACAATCGTGAGCTTGAGGAAGCTTGAAAAAGAAAGAGGGAGAGGCTCAGAGAAAAGCTCTTTGTGAGCTAGAGAGCGTGTGTTTTTTGTGGTATTGAAGTTACTTGGTCGGAAGTCCCTCTTACCTCATTTATTTATCTTTAGACTTTGTGTCTCTGAGAAGCTTTTGTCATTTAGTGGGAATGAGTCACGTGGATCCTCATGATGGACTATGATGGACTATGACTTTTGGGGCTCATCTGGTCGAGTAGTTGGGGTGTCATAATGACTGATGACTTTTATGGATGAAATGTCAGGTTTGATTTATGTGAGACCTAAGGTGCCGCCACTTGTCACGGCCTTTATGAAGATGAGTCAGGGCCTTTATGAAGATGCTTATTCTTAGTGGCATGTCAGATCTATAGGCGCCGGCCTTTATGAAGATGAGTCAGGGCCTTTATGAAGATGCTTATTCTTAGTGGCATGTAAGATCTATAGGCGCTGTCCGTTAGAGGTAGGTGGTGCCATTCCGTTGTCTATTCTGTACACTACACTTCCCTGTACGGGCATGGATAATGGTAGAGCTAGGCACGTGGGCTCCATGCAAGCAGGTTCTTATGCTCGTAATCCTCCTCGCTTGTCGGGAGTCGGGCTGTCGTGGTCCCATTGAAGAGAAAAGGCTGCCAAGGACTTCCTTGAGGCGTGGAGTTGAGAACTCTTTGTCGTGGCTTCCTTACACCATCTTTTCGGGACCAAAGAGGCCAACGTGGCAGTCATAAATGCATGCCTTAATGCACGTGACTTTTATAAGACCATAAATGCTCTGGCACATAAATGCATGCACATGGCCTTTATAAGACCATAAATGCTCTGTAACATAACCGTTAAGAAAAAGGCCGCTCAGGACTTCCTTTACTGTCTTCCATTCCATTAAATGCTCTCCAATAAATACCTTGGAGCAAGGGCCTTTACTAGACTTATAAATGCCTTGCACATAAATGCCACCTAAAGTTGCGCGGTTGAGAAGGCTGTCGAGGAAAAGGCCGCCTAAGATTGCCACTTAAGATGGCCGTTAAAGAAGGCCCGCCTAAGATTACTGCCTAGCAATCCTAAGAAAAGGCCGTTGAGGAAAAGGCCGCCTAAGATTTGTTTTGCTGTCTTCCTGTCCGTGACTTGATATTGAATGCTTCATTCCATTAAATGCTCTCCAATAAATGAGGCCTTTACAAGACCTATAAATGCATTGGCACATAAATGCATGCCTTGCCGTAAGGCCGTCGAGGAAGAGGCCGCCCGCTTAAGAAAAGGTGGTTGAGGAAAAGGCTTCCTAAGACTTCTTTTGCTATCTTCCTCTTTTCGTGGGACATTAAATGCTCCATTCCATTAAATGCTCTCCAATAAATAATTACAAGACCTATAAATGCCTTGGCACCCACTTAGAATTGCAAGGCCTAAGAAGAGGTCGAGGGCCTTTACAAGACCTATAAATGCCTTGGCACTGCTTAGAATTGCTGTTGAAAAGACCACCTAAGATGGCGGCTAAGAAAGGCCGTTAAGGAAAAGGCCGCCTATTAAAAAGGCCGCCTAGGAAAAGGTTCTTGAGGAAGAGATCGCTTAGGATTGCCGTTGCCGCGCCGCTTAAGAAGAAAGGCCGCCTAGGATTTTCTTTCGTGTCTGCACCATTAAATGCTCCAGCCCATTAAATGCTCCCCAGATCATTGCCCGTATGCACCATTAAATGCTCCAGCCCATTAAATGCTTCCCAAGTCATTGTCGCCTAGGATTGTTATTGAGTAGGAAGAGGCCACCTAAGGCCGTTGAAAAAGGCCGTTGAGAAAAAGTCCGCTTAGGAAAAGGCCGTTAACACTTCCTTCACTGTCTTCCTCTCCCCGTATCTATGACTTGACATTGAATGCTCCATTTCATTAAATACTATCCGAGCCATTATGACACCACTAAATGCTCCAGCCCATTAATTACTATAGGACATTAATGACAAAAGGTGGCCAAGAATCCGCTTTTGTTCTCTGGAGCTTATTGCAATTGAGAGCAAAGCCGTGGACAGAATTAAATGCCCACTCTTGTTCTCTCTCTTCGAGCTTGAGGGAGTAAAGCTGTGGACAAAATTAAATATGTCTTTGAAAAGAAAACCCAGTAGTGAAACCACTCAAAAAATTATTTAAAAATTATTATTTTTTATTGCCCATGGGGTGAACTGCCCGTCAATTTGAATTTGAGGAAGCGCTGGGATCAATTCCATGGGTAGAACCCATTATAGATCCTCGTAGTCATCGCTAAATGATAGGTGGTCCCATGAAGACGATGCCCATTAAGCAAGCATAGTTCTCCCCCTGCCGGCCCATCCCTCCGGGTGCGTGTGCTCCACCCGCAGGCCGTGTCTCCTTGTTGTCCACCCGGAGGGACTGTAAATAAAGGGGCAGGCAGAGATCATGCTCATGCCCCATGACGGCCATGAACGAACGCAGACGATTCTCCGGGCTTAATTCGAAAACGCACATACATAACGTGTTGTGTTCCATCCATCTTGTCACGCGGACGCTTCTGGGTTAGTAGAATCGTGCGCTGAACTTGCTTGGAGCCCTTCTCTCTCTTCCATGGGATGCGATCTTGTCCTTTTTATGGTCCAAGGACATATATATATGTAGTCATAGGACCCTACCCTACTTTATTACCCCCTTGAGATAGATCATTTGGTCAAAGAAGAGCGGGCAAATGTAGCCATCTATCCATCAATCCATCCATATATATATATATATATATATATATATATATATATATATATATATATATCAATCGCGATGGAAGAAAGAACGCCATTTGGCCCAACCCACCACTACTAGCCATTAAAGGACGCCAGAGTGGGATACAGTTAGATATGGAACGATAAGGACCATTTTGGAGTAAATGCTCTTTTCTCAATCGACTTGACTCACACTCTCCCTGTCTCTCTGCATGATAATCCCAGCGCCTGGCCACCGTTTGCTTTGCTGTGTTGTGTGAATGACCAGGCGATCAGTCACTCACAGCCGTCTTCTCACTACGTCGTCCCTTACCCCATTAAGTCCCGCAAACTACCAAAACGCCACCAACCGGCGTCTGCCTATGCCTCTACAGTCTATAGTATACTCCCAAGCAAGCAAATTAAGTAAGTAGGAAAAAATAAATAGAACCAGGTTGTTGAGGTTCACCGTCTCTCTCCCCAATTATGTGTGCCTGCCTCTCCCAATTAGTCCACGCATGCATGAGGCATCTCTCTCGGAACCACCTGAAATCAAAATCCGAGAAGAACCGAGAACCCGGAAAGAATCGCTGTGCGATATTAAAATTCCAGTCTTTGGTCTCTCCTCTCCGGATTCGGTCAGACCAACTGGCTTAAGACCGGTTGACTGAATATAGAGCACCACAGAACCAACAGCAGCAGATGGCATGGCAGGCATATTGGAAAACGTACAGTGGCTGGCTCATCAGATTAGAGATTTAAAGGCAAACAAGATCTCTCGTGTCTGGCCGTGGTCAATTCAGACTTCAGAGGAGTGATGATGGCCAACACTAATCCAGAGCAGCAAACAGCAACAGCAGCAATGATACCGGTAATAAATAAAATATATGATATGATTTGATTTGATGCGTTTACGATGACGGTAAGTTGAGCTTGCGGAGACGGAAGGCGACCGAGGGCCCTTGTGACATTGACGAGCTCCACGGAAAGAGACAGCTCTGCCCTTTTAAAACGACCTCGCAGAGCCACCCACCCGGACCTCGCGAGCATCCCCGGCCCGCACTCATCCGGATTCCCGGAACGGGCGCCAACCAAACGACGGCCACAGTTGATGTGATGTCTTCCGGAAAGTGTGAATTGAATGAAGGACCCAAGGGAGAAAGAAAGATGTTACCAAAGGGAATAAAGTTAGCATTAATCAACAAATACCCAAGTCTTGCCTAACTCGCCACCACCATCAACTTGCGTCCGATTCGTGATTTTATGATTACAATGATGACCCCGATCGATTCCAGTTCAGTCTTTTTCTTTCTTTTTTTCTTTTTTTTTTTTGGTTGGAACGGTGGTGGAACATGCGTGCCAAAGATGTGACGCTGATACTTAGCAGCCCGGTCAAACTGCAGCACTCAAAACAAACAGGTAATCCAGTGGACAAGAAAATGTATTGGTATTCGGCACGCAAACCATCTTAAGCATATCCTATCCCATAGCATGTCTATTAAAACAAGCGAGTGATCCATCCATCCATCCTCCTTCCTTTATACTCATTTTTGTCTACAGCAGCAGCCATATATGAAATTTCCTTGTGAGGACCGCTTTATGGTATGCAATCTTCAGAATGACCCTAGTTTTGAGTCTTCGTTGCAGGTAATAAAGTAAATACAGCGATGAGATTTGATGCGAATAAATTCAGCCAAAACTAAAATGAGTGGAATTCAAACTCAGATCGCCAGTATTCTCTCTATATCATCATCACATAGCTAGCGCCCTTTCACCATCTTCAACCACTTAAATTCTTAAGCATTCAATCAAATGCAAATCAAAGTACAGAACACTCAGAACTCCAAAACTAACTAACAAGCTAATTGTTGAAAAAAGTGTAAATAAAAAAAACATCGCTAATTATTGAAAAAAATGTAAATAAAAAAAAAGCATTCACGAGCATTTACTCACGGACATTGTGCTGAGTGAACGTTGGAAGGCCAATATTCCAGAAACAACCTAAATAATTAATTTTGTAAGCCAATGTGATTTGAGGCTAACTGCTATTAGGCCTTTAAGGCTATTATGGGCCGAGCCGTTGAAGCTTTTATGAGCCAAGCCTATAAATAGGCTCAAGGATTTAAGATAAAGTAGAATAATGATTTGGAGTAGTTTTTGATCCAATTTTATTAATCTTTTTTGGGGCATCTGAAGATAATCATTGGGTTTGCATCTTCACACGATCGTGCTCGTAGTAGGAGGATCGGATCGAGCCGGATCGTTGTACCTTGGGGACAGATCGCCAACAACCTGCACGAAGGGACGAAAATCTGATCTCAACAACCTGCACGAAGGGACGAAAATCTGATCCTTAGGACAGTATCTAACACGCCTCGGTCCTGATTTGATCCATATCTTATTTTGTTTTTACTTTACTTTTGCATTTAAAATTCTATAATATATTTCTAGCAATTTCTAGGAATGATTTTTTGGCAAGATGAAAATATTTTCCAACAGCTAAGGATCAAATTTCCTTCTTTTCTAGAAATTGCTAGATTTTCATTCCATCTTCTTATTCTGTTTTTGCATGAGTTTGCTCAACATATAAAGTTTTCCTGCTACCCTGAAATGCCTATGCATTAATGGTGCAAATGTTGCTATGCTAAATTATGATCATCCATAATTATCTCTTAAATATTGCTTACTAATATAATGTTGACGGCAAATTTGGTCTACGTCTTGACTCCAAATAATTTTATCTAATTTTTTATTTGATTTAATGTTTATTCCATTTCTTTCCTGCTTGACTAGGAGGGTCACTCCACAAATATATTACCAAGACTGATGATAGTACATTTACTTGGAATGTTATTAGTTTCTTGCTTATATCATATTTTCTCCAATATGAAAGTTCATGGCCTTCTGAATTTAGAAGCATCTTATAGTAATAATGGGGAACACAGAGTATTGGTATGTTGTCCATTCAATGTATCACATCCAGAACTTCGGAAAAGCTTTTGATGTTTTGTATCTGAGATACATCAAACTTTGTTTGCATGCCAGGCTATCCAAAATGAAGCAAATTGTTCACTTTTATAAGGAATGAAACAAACTCTTGGGAACTAATCATGCAATAGTATATAGATGCACCACTAATTCCTTCCATCTTTAGTTTGTGCCTTTTTTCAAAACCTTTCTTGTTAATAATAGTATATTTATATTATATTAACTCCATAAGTAGCTATATTATAATTACCGTTTTGGTGATAATTTTTTGAGCTTCAGCTGAACTCTAAACAATGGTTATCATGCTACACTACCGCTGATCAGCACATTATGTAGGTATATGTACACTACAATCAATTGTCCTTTGTGTGTTGTAGGGTATTCTTATGGATGCATCAAACCTACCAAGAAACTAAGTCGGACTACAATACGGTAATGTGCATATAACATCCATAGCTAAGCTGTATTCTAGGCCCAAATGATATACATGTATATATATGGATTACATGTGTGTACACATATGTTTGCACTTGTGCACATAATATATGCGTGCTTGTATATAGATGTAGTTTCATATCATTTTATTTTTTACTTGCAGCTACTAGCATATATTTGCATTCTTACATAAATGCAAAAGTTTTTCTATTCCAGATAAGTATTTTCTGGTATAATGGTCAATATTTAATATCTCCTTGTGTTGTTCGTTGCTAGACAAAAGTGACAGCATTGGGCAAATACTGATTGCTTACCTACTATTGTGAATCTTTTATGTTACCAAATGGTAAAGAATGGATGAACTTCTGTGACAAGGTATGTCATATAAATGCTCTATTTTGAGTCTTTTGAAATCTATTGCCATGAGATTTAATAAAAGTTTTTATAATTTACTAAATAATCTTATGACTGTTGGAATATCCAACTTATTGTTTACCTTGCATTTGGATATTCAATTCTAATATACCTTTGCCTGATTCTCTTATTTGAGGTCTAGTCCAAAAATAATATTATCTCCTTGGATTTAAGAAGAATTTGGCAAGGAGTTATCTAGGAGTGGAGTCCTAGATTCATTGAGGGGGATAGGGCTTAAGCCCATTATTTGGTCACCAGCAGTGGATACCCAACCTCTGTGATTGGAGATCCCATGAATGAGGTTCAATGTGGTAGAAACGAAGTTGATTGAGTGATCATGTTAGAGCATAAATTTTTAAAAAAAATTTCATCCCATCCCTATGATGAGTGCTCTTATAAAGTGACAAAGTAAATTTGTGTAAGGTTGAGTCATATTCTTAATGGATCCGAGGTAGGTTATATGCAGGGTATTGTCATAAATACCCTTGGAGGAGGATTCACCTATATGAGAATCATCATATTAGGCCGTGACTAAAGGTTTGGGCTAACCTTAAAGAATTCTCATGAAAAATCAAGGTATTAAGTGCAAGGCCTTTAATATGTGCTGACCGCTTAAACCCAATTGATCCATACTGTGTGTGTGATTAGTAGAAGTCCGAGTCAAAGGATCTACTTTAAGGTCTAATCCACTATGATTCTTTCAGATGTATACAATCAACACTAAGTGAGGTTTAAGTCCATAGGACACCTCATCTATTGCGCAGTATAAGATGTCCTAAGATTTTTGTTATATATTTTTTTTTATTTAAAACTTTTGTGGGAGATTATTGGAAAAAGTGTAAATAAAAAAAAAGAGGGAACGTTTTTCGCTCGCGGATGTTGCGCTGAGTAAACGTTGGAAGGCCAACGTTCATCAACGTCCAGAAACGGCCCAAACAATTAATTTTGTAAGCCATTTACGTGATGGGGCTAACGGCTATTAGACCTTTAATGCTATTATGGGCCGAACCGTTGGAGCTTTTATGGGCCGAGCCTATAAATAGGCTCAAGGATTCAAGATGGAGTAGAATGATTTAGAGTAGCTCTATAAGTTTTTTTGATCTTATTTTATTAATCTTTTTTTGGACATCTGAAGGTAATCATTGGGTTTGCACCTCCACAAGATCGTGCTCGTAATAGGAGGATCGGATCGAGCTGGATCGTTATACCTTGGGGACAGATCGCCAACAACCTGCATGAAGGGTCGAAAATCTGATCCTTAGGACAGTGTCTAACATGTCTCGGTCCTGATTTGATCCATATCTTATTTTTATTTTTTACTTTACTTTTGCATTTAAAATTCTATAATATATTTCTAGCAATTTTAAGGAAGAATTTTTTTGGCATGATGAAAATATTTTCCGACACTAATAGCTATACTGCATTCATGGTGCCGACATTGTAATAACTTTAAATACATTTGTTAGACTTCAACTTCCTTATTATTTTGTTTTTCTTCATACGCAAAGTTATTAACTTTGCAAGAAAAATGCAGCTAGCTAGCACCAAGTAGTCAGTCTCTCACCTCACGTGCGATCTGCGGTGCCCATCTAATACTACGTCTTTATGCGCTCTTGCCGCCGCATGACTTCCAACTGATATCATCAAACTCTGCATTTGAGGCCTTAAGCCAAGAGGCGAACAATTTGGTCCAATGCCAGCAAGTAGCAGCAACCCAAACCCAAGACTAACGTCTCAAGATCCCAAATAGAGAAGATGGCGTGACATGACTGTACTAATCATAAATCAGACGGATAGTCCTTACCGTGAGATAAAGTTTCTTTTAGTTGTTTGAGATTAGAGGGATAAATGGGAGAATACATGAGCGCTTAAATAGTTGATGCCTGATAAGGACAAAATTGTCTGCGTATGAAAGAGAAATCCCTCCTATTCCATAGAATAATTTTATTCCACTAACTATTTCAGTGGAATAGAATCATCGTCGATCCAAGCAAAGTAGTTTATCTAAATAGCACTATTAGACACGATTAACACAAAATAAATTCCTAGTCTGATCAACCTAACCAATGCAGCTTTTGCGATCTGATAAGTTGCAGTGGAAAGTTGGCAAACATTAACAATCTCCAATCCACACTCAGGAGAGAAGCGAAGCGACGCTTTTCCTCGGACCTCCAGCATCCCGGCCACACCACCTGAGGTTTGTATGGCCATGGGACAAGCCACTTAAAGGGCCCGCCACTAGGTTGGGTTGGGTTGGGTTGGGGTTGGGTCCATCCGGACCAAACTCAGTTGGCGCAAAGATTCCTCCAAGTGCGACGAGAAACTGTCCCCCTTCGTTCAATCGGCATCGGGCGAACGCTTTCCACGGGTGCATCGTCCGTGCGGCCAGGACCCCTTCTTCTTGCTTCTTTCGCTGTTAGATTGGATGGAGAGTAGATGGCAGGCAGCTAGAGTGGCTTATTCAAAGGCAGGTTGATAAGGGATCTTCTTTCACCACCACTACGGATGGATGGATGGATGGATGGATGGATTGATAGGTGGGTTGGAGGGATCGTGGCAGACACTCGCCACCCGCACGATTACTGCCGCGAGCTGAGAGAGGAAGATGGGGATTCACCGGCCCCAAAATCAAGCACTATTCTCTCTCTCTCTGTACGTGTGTGTTGTGAAAAGTCGCCACCAACCTAAGCAGAAAAAAAGGTAGCATCTACCTCTGATGGAGACATTCATAGATCCTCAAATCTAAGCACATTGATCCAACGCAATAATTTGATTTTGCCTAACATCACCGTTTGCAAGCTCAGATGCTGCTGTCTTGCTGGAGGCCACTGAGCAGATTCCAAACTTGCAGTCCAATTTATTGGTTAGGGGGATCGCAGGACTCAAAAGAAAGTGGCTGCAAACTTACCATCTCTAGCATCGCAGCAAGTGTACAATCCTCTCTTTGCTCCAAGAAAGAATGAAAACTCTAATTTAAATAACTAAGATGCCTTCTACATCACTATGTTAATAATAATTTTTAGAATTTGTATTATTGCTTATAAGAACATGCATAAGAAGAAAAAAAAAAAAAAAGCTATACTCACAGCCGTAAAGATGAAGATCAGTTCAAATAATCTGAAAACAAAATAGCGCATCTTTTTCCTTACAGATAGCAGGCAAGTTGCCTAATGTTTTAAAGAATTTTATCATCTTTCCCAGTCCTGAAATGACAAGAACCATGATCCCGACTTTAATTTTAATTGGAGTCTACTTTTACTCTCAATATCAATCTCATTCTGATCCAGTAGGTTTCAGCTCTTATTCCATCTGCAATCTCTACCTCAATGTTTGCACCCTAATTCAATTATTTAAACTCCTGAATGTATTAAAATTCCTCTAAATATATTGGACAGCAAATCACAGATCCAACAATAAATGCACATACATCCACATCTTCAAACTTTGATTTCCACAACAGTGCTATTATAAAGAGACGTAAACAGAGCAGAATGCATGCAACCAACTCCAGCTGGGATCAAGGCTTAGTTAAGCAGAGTTAACTAATTATTAATATTGAAAGGCATCTAATTATAATACTTGTCTTGAATCCGATATTAATTGACATCTCAACTCCAAATTCTTCACTCTTTAACAACTGAAACTGCAATAGCACCCTTGTGTTATATTGAAAACCCCCAATATATTGATCCTGAAATCCTAGCACTTCCTTGAGTTATATTTGTTTCTCACCCTTGGACCATATGATATGATGAAAAAACAATCAGACTGGAGTGATTCGTCTTGGAGGGGGATAAAAGCACCAGCTTCTCCTTGCTTTAGTTTCAATTACAATTTTTTTCGAGGTAAATAGGAGGAAGTGAATTACTTCCCCCTGATTTTTATTGAAGAGAGCAGAATATACAGAGAATTTACAAGTAGGATACTAGAACAAAGATATGAGATCAAAAGGAAGCCTCAATTACATTATTTCCCAGACATCTTAGCTTTAGATTACATCTTGACATAAATACTAATTTGATTTTGACTCCAAACATTAACTTGATCTTGAACTTGAAATTTGATTGCAGTATGCAAGCTTGAATTAAATTGAAATTAAGAACTTAATCTATGTCTCAATCAAGATCACACTTACAGCATAATAATGTTGGTCTGGACCTATCAAAGTTGTCTAGTTCGATGCATGAAGACAAATCAATCCCACCCATGGTAACAGATTCAAGTATTCCATCCTATTAAACCGTGGAGTCCAGGTGAAAAGGACACAATTTGGTGGCTGGTTGTATTCCAGGTGAAAACATTGGTCTAATCAAATGTAGGGACATGTTTGGTAGCTGGCTGCAATCTGAATAAATATGAATAGTTAGTTGAAGCTATTTTTCTCATATGAGTGCTAAATAATAGTTCAGTACACAGGAGAGAATCAGGGTTTGTGAAAAGAAAAATGTAAAAAAAAGCAATAAACAATGATCTGGTAATATTCTAATGGAAGAGAATGATGCAATGTCACAAAGTATTCTTTAGCAATACAAATATGCCCTTGATTTAGATACCCTTAACTCAACTCAACTCAACTCATCTAAGCCTTTTCCCAACTATATGGGATCGGCTGCATGAATTTGCTTCATCCACTCTGCTCAGGACTAAGTCAACACTCAAATTACAAATAGTTATATCTCTCTTAATTATTTTTGTCCATATTAGTTTAGGTCTATCTTTACCTCTATCATTATCATGGATTGTTAAAAGATCACTCTTTCTAACAGGAACATCTAAAGGTCTTCGTTGTATATATTTAAACCACTGTAATCGATTTTCTCTCATTTTATCTTCAATTGGGGTTACTTCTATCATTTTTCGTATATGTTTATTTCTAATTCTATCTTTTAAAGTTTTACCACATATCCATCTTAACATACGCATTTTGTTACGCTTAATTTATTCGCATGTTTCAGTATTGTCCAACACTCTGTTCCATATAGCATAGTTACCTAATAGCGGTTTTATAAAATTTTTCTTTCAATTTTAATGGGATGTATCAATCATACAATACTCCCGAAGTACTCCACTTAATTCATCTTGCTTTAACTCTATAATTCATATCTTCACCGATTTCACTTTTTGCTGGATAATTGATCCTAAATACCTAAAATTTTTACTCCTTGGTATCTCTTGGCTTGCAAACTTCACTGTCTCTTCATTTGTATTTCTACTTCCACTAAAATTATATTTAATATATTCAGTTTTAGTTCTACTAAGCTTGAAACCTTTAGATTCTAAAACCTCTCTCCAAATCTTTAGCTTAGCATTTACTCCATATTGAATTTCATCAATCAACACTATATCGTTTGCAAATAACATATACCATGAAATATCATCTCGATTTAGATATCCTGAGAAAGTAAAACAAAATTTTCCTTATTTGTTCAGAATTTGTAAGAGAGCAATTATGTCTTATCTTGCTCATGATTTATAATTCAATTTGAACAAAAATATTAATCTTAGCAATTCTCTTAATTTAATCTTGTTACAGTTTGTCACAGAAAAGCATGTGGTGGCTTGATAAGGTTGAGCAAGCAACAAATGTAAGTAATTAATGATAAGAAGAAGACAATTAGGGAAGGAAAAGAAATGGGGAATCATCATTTAAAATATTTAAGCAAAGCAGTTGGGAAAGAAGAGAAAGCATTTGAACAAGAAAAGATTAAAGACTTCCATATATGGAATAGACTCAGAAACCAAACTGATATATCTTGAAGTAAACCTAAAATTGAAGAGGCATAAAGGATCATAACATCTGATTCTTATTTATGCACTTTCAAGCCCTAATTACATGGTTGAATCAAACAGTTTTGGGGGTTCTAACGCTCTCCAATAGATGTGTCATGGAAGCATCCCAGAACCATACATGCTAAAGATGAAAAAGAATGTAGAAGGCCAAGACATGTTCCTCCAAAAGTCTTATTGCAACAAGATTCTACAATGCTTAGATAAAAATCAAACCCAAAAATTGTACCAGGATCTTTGTATGTTCATGATTCCCAACTAATCAGAAAAAATAAATCTAAAAAAATCCTTTAATTTATCTAAATCAGAATTTCAACCCAACACCTTTTCCTTTGTTGCCCAATACTTAATCCATTGTTGATCAGTCTCAGTTCCGGTTCTCACTTTTTGTCATCCATATTCTTGTCTCAGATTTCAACCATTCTCTAATTTGATACGTTTCCTACTTTTAATTAGGATTCTACAATAATACAGATGCCTATCCTTTTTATCTTGAAAATGTTCCAGCATTTTTTTCTTCAACAATCTCATCACAGATTTAAAATCTTGGTGTGTTTGTGTATCAATTCGTTATGATTTTCATATTGAAAAACGTGAGATGATGATGTCGTATAAAAAATCTATAAATAACAAGAAGAAAATCAAGTTATAAAGACAATCATGTCCATAAAAACAGAAGATAAAACAACATTAATATTCAAAACCATGAAAATGGAAGGAAACCAATCTGACTCCCCGGCCAAGATATATAGCTATTCCCTCAGAGAAAAGAAATCCACTAATCCCATTTTTCTCATGAAGAATCAGAACTTCACGATGAGATTTTTTGTAGTTTAACCCTGATTAGGCGCCTGGAGAAAAATAAAATGCTAGTTCTTATATGCTTTTGAAAATTCTCAGACCACAGCATGCTGCAGAATGATGAGGTGCAAGGACAAAACTACTAGACAGTTATGCACGTCTAGAATTCCAGGCAATAAAGGAAATCTTGCATTTGGACAATTGACGTTGCCCAAACAACAAGGTACCAATTCATTTACAAGCATAAAGACAACTTCAATATTTAAAAAATAAATGAAAACAGCAGACTCCCAGAACAACTAGTGTACGTGAACCAAAAATGACACTGTACAAAGCTTAACTCTCAAAGAATAAAGTCCTCAAATGATAATGTCACTGAGAAATCTGACCGTATATATGAGAAGAAGGCAGACAAGAAAAATAAGAAATGAAAATTCATATGATGTTGCCATGCAAAAATCCACTAGCCATATGCTAGCTAGAGCACAAAGAAAATGAATACTAATAGGAAAAGTATGGGAATAGCAAACTTTTGATTAGAAGCCACCTATGTGATGATATTTGATTAAATGCTTTAGAAGGGCGCCACAAGCACCTTCTACATTGACTAGGGACTCATCCTTCCTATTGTTGATCCTGCAGATGCAGATCTTAAGTTGCCATCTTATGATTTATTTATTTGCACATAGCATAAACTAAAGCAATTACCATTGAACATGGGATCCTAAATGACAAAACAAATAAGCAAACTCAGTCCAAGTGGACAGTGGCATGCATATTTAGCAATATCCAGGATTTAAACCCCATCCTCCTCCAAGAGGCAAGTGCTCAGAGGAGAGGTGCCAACCAACCAAACTAAGATACCATGAATTTCAATTATAATCAATGCTTTGAACATTGTGAGGCCTGGGCTAGCCAGCCTGAGCTGAGGCATATATAGAGACCAGCAAGAGGGCATCACCCCCTTCCTCTTCGTGCCATGTAAACAAGGGAAATCTTATTTTATTGCTCGATCTAATTTGGGCATCTTGTACTAGTGCCGCACTTGAGGTTATTCCAACGAGCCAACCAAGGGCCACTCCTCAAGACATCAAGTCCCTCTAACAGCCCGCACCACCAAGGTGACTAAGCGAAGGGTGGAATGACACTCCCTCTGTTTCTTCACCTCCATCCTCCCCTATCGACGAGAGGAAGTCTATCCTTCCCTCTCCGGGTCTCTCTCTCTCCCCTTGTCTCCATCGCCTTCTCTTTCGTATCTTTCCATTACCAAGCCATTATATGTTCCTATACAACATTCACCATTAAGAAATAAAATGAGAGAGTTGTATTTTTATATTGTAGTTTTACAATAATGATAAAGCCTTAATTCTAACTCATCATGGGTTAACGTTTCTCATTCACTAACTCATTATAAGTTTCTAGAATTGTACAAGGAGTTATCCAGTTATCGCACAAATTGGCAGTAAATAAGGACCTAAATCCTAGCTTACTCTGTGTCCTTCCTATGAGTTTGATGGCCTTCATGCCTTTCATCGCATCATTGTAGTTCATATCTTCCCAAGTAGTTTAGTGAGGGAAACAAAATTAATTGAAATTTCAAATAACCAGCTGCATCTCAAATATTAATCCACCAAAGCCAAATTTGACGACATCAACAATAGTTATTTCAGTCCTGTTATCTGCCATGCTTCAACATTATAACGACAAACTAACAACTCATTGATTAGATGGGCATCAGTTCCAGACCAAATTTGTCTTGATGATTAAGTCCTACTGAAAGCTTACTAAAAAGAAATACTTCAATCACAATATCAGAACAATTACTCCACCATAATATAATAACCTTCTATTCCCTCTAATTATCAAAGCTTAATAGTATTAAAGGGAAAAAAAAAACCCTCAACACTTCAAATCAATGCGAACGAATGCTGTCAAGAGTTTACAATCTGATGAGATACATTCCCTGACAAACAACCACAACGCTCAGATCTTCAGGTGGCCCAGCCATGATAACGAATGTTTCTGTATTATCAAAAACATCAGTAAGACGAACTGCTTACATGTATCTCTATGCTGTTAACTATGCAGCGAATAACTGTACGGTAATACAAAATGAGTGCAACTGAAATGAAGTTGAAAGATGTTACCAGCATCTACGCATTAGTAGAGAAGCTACAAGATTTGAGCAGCAGTGTTCAGCTTCTCTGCTATGCTAAGTTGCGTCCTAGTAAGGCTTGATAAGTAAACCAACAAAAGATTATCCTGTAAAGAACAGAAACGTATATGTAAGGAGTGAAAGAATTCACAGAAATGCTTGAACCAGAAGCTTTGCATCGACAACTAATGAACCAACTTTACCTGAATTCTGTCATTGAAAAGCTTGTC
This sequence comes from Calamus simplicifolius, assembly GCA_900491605.1. Taxonomy (NCBI): domain Eukaryota; kingdom Viridiplantae; phylum Streptophyta; class Magnoliopsida; order Arecales; family Arecaceae; genus Calamus; species Calamus simplicifolius. Next base: position 234,298 of record UESW01004816.1, read on the forward strand.
AAATGCTGTTGGGGGAAGTTTGGGAACTGATGTCAAAGTGTCTGCAATGAATCTCCCAATATTATTATCTGGGGTCACACGTCCTTCCTGGGAAAGAAACATTACAACTTTTAGGTCCTGCAAGAAGATGCCCAGAAATCAAAAAGGATTAAATGCAATCCAAGATTTTTACCACAACATCATCCACATATTTGTAGACATCATCAATCAAAGCAAGCAGTCTCTCCATTGAAGCTTCCATTCCTTCTAAATCATTTGGAATCTTGTCTACCATTGGCATCTTTAAGATGTCAACTGTCATGATTGTAAAAAATAATCCGGTCAATTTACAATGCCTTAACCTCGTGAATAAATTAAACAAACCTTACAAATTCATGGATAATAGGATGTGAACATTGCAGATTAGAGATCAAACAATTAGAAAAATAGAAACCTCGGATTTCAAAAAAATTAAGAACTAAATTGAGCACAGATACAGAAAGAGAAAACATCATATCAATGAAAATCATGACATTGGAAATGGAAAATACAAGATTGAAGTTTGGAAATGAATCAGTTAGTGTTGCACAACAATATGCTTTGTTCACCTGACGGAGCTAAAGGTGAGTAATAGCAAACAGAACCAAGTGTTATCTATCTTTAATTAATGACAAAATGGTGTTAGATAGTTACAGCCGCCTATGCAAATTTAAGTGTAGGTAAAAGTCCTAGTAAACCTGATTTACTATTTTACATTTTATTCCCTCAAAGAATGAAGCATATGCAGATATCCACTTAATTTTGAATCAACTCTACATCTCTTAGCCTATCTACGTGGAGTATAGATCAGGGTACAATGACTTGACCTAAAGGCATCAACCATGTTCCGGTCAATGCAACTCTTTTGCACAAGCAAGGCCTGCTGTAAAATCCATGAGGCCTATTGACTTAAGGGAAGTCTTATCTGATTGGTTATGCAATTTAGAATGATGTGCCACTAGAGCAAATCCTTTGCTCCATTCAATTGTAGGTGAAGAACATAAATTTTCCAGCTAGCAAAAAAATTAATATCATCCATTGACATAATACCATTTAATTAGAAATTGCAACTTTATGAATGAAATAAAGAAGAAAAGGCAGAATTTTAAGGTTAACTAGACTACAAGGAAGCCATACATCCAACTTGTTCTGCTTCAATCATCCGCAGATCCAGAGGAATTTCTTGGAATTGCGCTGCAAGTTGCCGATCTCCAAGAGACAAATTGATAGACACATAAGCTTTGATGGAAGCCGCACCATTTTGGAATCCAGTATCAACGGTAAGATGAACAGGATTTGATACTTCTCTTGAATAAAATTCATGTATCAATGTACTCCCACCTGAAACACCAAAGCCGGTCGAATACCTGCACGAGATACAGTAACAGTGGAGCATAGTAACCTGATGTTAAAAAATAGAGATCCAAAAATGAAATCCCCACAATAGCATTTACTTCAAATCAAGTCTACCTCATGAAGATATAACCACTGAGAAGGAAAGACAGCCACAGTAGCAAGTACAACTGAACTATTATTTTGTAAATGATCTCATAAATATCCTTATAACTTGACTTTTTGTACATTTCTTTTGAGCAATACAGTGGTAGGGATAGCCAATGGTAACAAGTACAGCCAAACCATTATTTTGTAAGCGGCCGCATAAAAAATTCTTATCATTTGACAATTTAAACATTTCTTTTCAGCAATACAGTTGTAATGTACCGCCACCAGGTTTTGAACCTAGAAGCACATCTCAAAATTGTTGTATTTCGACTTATATCTGTTAATATACCCATAAATATCGACAAGGCTTAACCCAGCCAAATAAGCAACTAAGAATCCAACAAGTGGATCTAACAGTTTTACCAGCTTTTAACATTTTAGAACAGCCAAGACCATTATCATTAAACAGATTCCATAAACAGCTTGAGATAGTCCGCAGCTAGAATAAAATCAAACCTCAAAATCGATTCATTTGCAACAACATTTGGTAACAAAAAACGCATAATTATCAAGAAGCCTGCACCCAAGTGAGTGGATGACTGAACAGAAATTAAACTGTTAATTAATGCTGCAATAAGTGAATCTTGCAATTGCCAACAAGGAAATTATTTGTATTTAGGCAGTATATTTTAGTATATTTTCTATCAACAAGTGCTTGCTTGAGTGTATTTCACAACTTGCAAATCACCTAATCCTCTCTTTGACCTATCACCACAAGTGTGAACCCTTCTCCTTCTAGACCTTCATCTAGCGTTCATTGCATAAAATTTTCACATCCTTTTCTATGGGTGTAGCATTAAAGTTAGGCTAATCTCACAGCATCCTCCTAACTTGACCACATATCTAAGAAGCATTTCCATGTCTGCAACTCCAACAATATTGTTGTCGTGTCTTCCTCAAATTCTTCAGTTAAGCATTCCATCACAACTCCTTGAGTACCCTTAATGACTCTCCAATGATGCCTGATGGCTGTTTATAGATTCTTGTTTATTCTTTAACAATACATTACATCATGATTCCAAGAAACTAGTATTACTTGTATCATTAATGACTGAACATATTAACAAGGGTGACACATTATGTCTGATGCATATTATTACCTCCCAATGCAGCATGGTCATCAACCATCACATAAACACACTCTCACCATTATTTATAAGCATGGAACATATAGTGTTTTTTTGGCATACACTTGAAATATGCCCATTTTCCTTGTATGGCATTGCAAACTTACACTTTGAATCTATACGATGATAAATCTCTTATTGCAGCTACACATCTACTGTCAACATGCACACAAAGATGTTGGATTAACTATAGTTTGGCAGAGTTAAAACAAAAAATGTTCAGTATAATTAGCACCAGTACATCCTTAAGTCAGCATTTCTGAAACTTAGAGAATTTATGGAAATTGAAAAGGATATTTTTGACACTTTGCACCTAAACAATCACTCTTCTACTATGTATAGATGAAAAGTTGAAGGGGCAACTATAGAACATATTAATTTACAATGGCATAGATGCAATTGCAATGTGATGATTATACGTACAAAAAGGCTTATTTTCAAAGCTAATGACATTGACCAGAATGGTTCATGGAACTCAAGGCAATTGCACATAGACAGTTTCAAAGAAGACCAGCCCAACTTACTCATCATAAGATTTAGGGTCCAATATGCATTAGGATATACGTACAAGAAATGACATGATAGTAAAGTAGTTGATATATACAATAATATTTGAAGTAATTGGTTTATTTGCAAAAGATAAGAATCTAGAAACATCAGGAAAGTTTAATTTGGAGATAAGGAAATATAAAATGTCCAATGTCTGACTATATTGTTTGAGCAATTTTTTAGATACTAGCAGACTAGACTTCAAATATGTTAGCGCACCTTTATATAATGTTGAATTTAGAGTGATGGAAATTCTAAGTTGGGTAACTAAATTTATGTTCAGTTTGCTTTAGTCAAATATAGTCTTAATATCCACAAACAACCCTAATTATTATTATGGGAGTTCTCACCGTCTTCTTCTAATAATAATCACATCAGAAGTAATGTAATATCTGGACATGCACCAATAATTGCTGGTTGCATAGCAGTTCTTTAGGAGAGTTTTGGCAAATGGAGCTAAACAAGTCCCCAATCGGCCATATCTATAACAATTGCTATGTTCAATTATGTGCAGACGCAAAAACAAAAAAGTTTTAACATCTTCCAGCATTCCCTCACCACAACTCTACTCTATAACAAATTTGTTTCACTTAGATTTTCTTATACACCTCAAGACATCAACCATGTTCATATGATGTAGTCTTGAGTTTCTTTATTACATCTTTCACTCAATGGGATGGTCTCCTGTTAATAATAGCAGCAAGCAGATGGAAGAAATCTTCCAACTTATTTGCTGTAAATCTACTAAAACTGTACATAACACTAGACTGGATAAGATTTACCACATATTAAGATCACGCAGCACTTTTATGTGCTGCCACTTTCAATGATAGTAAATACATTGAGAATATCCATCTCTAGCAGCAAATAACTGAGCATAAAGTTTTCAAATGATCCAGACATAAAGGCATCTAAGCTGCAGCTAAAGAAAATAAAAATGACATGAGATATAGAAACTAAATAATTTTAATGTTTTTTACCATCCAACTATCACTTCCTTAGGGTTGACTTTCTGGTGTGACATAAACATATTATGATGATAATCAATATCCAAAGCAACCTGCAATCAAGCACAGAAACAAAGAAAAATAAGCAAAAGAAATAATGCATACAAATATGCATGCTGCAAAAAGTTAAGAAAGTTCCCATATTGTAATTCCTATCAAGACTATGATAATCAGGATAAAGTGAGGACTCATTGTATTATAGCTGCTAAAAGTAACAAAAAACTGATTTTCATTCAAAAATTTAAATGCTAAAAAAAGGAGCCATCACTGTTCGGTAATTTTAGAATACAGTTAAGCGAACATACTTTTTGTATTTCTTAGTTTCCAGTCCAGTTAAATGATTATTAGTTTCCAAAAACTTGCCAGGTAGCTGAGTGGGTGGAAAGATAGAATTGTAAATCCTCTTGATTGATGAGGGAAATTACTTCAGAAGAAATAGTTTCCTAACAATTAGTTATTGGTTCAAGCCAACTTAATTTTAAAAATAACTTCTACATGCATAAGTGTGAAACTATCTAAAGAACTTGTTCATGGGCAGTGGAAGGAGGTTGTGGCATGGAAGGGTGACACATTTGGTAATTTGTGAAAGGCATAACATGTGCAGGCTACCAGAAGGTTCTTGCATTATTATGATTCAAAGATGCATAAAGATGAAATGGTTGGATTTTTTTATCATGATATTTTTTTCCCCCTTAAAAATGAAGGTACGTCTTGATGCAACAGTAGACTTGCTGCATGGTGGCCTAGATGTCATGAGTTTGAAAAAGAAAAATAGCCTCTTCACAAACAAGGGTGATGCTACATATGTTTGACCCTTTCCAAACTCCACAGTGGTGAGAACCTCATATGCTGAGATGCACTTTTATGTAATTTTTCTTGCAAACCTCCACCACTTGTCAGATTATGACTATTTAATGGCTCCATGTATCAGATGGTGAATCCTATGTTTGCTGCTTTGCCTCATCCATGCCAAGACAACCAATTACTAATCTTCTTACAAATGCTTTGCCTAATTATTAGATGAACCCACCCTCCTCAACAATGCATTTCTTTCACCCCTTATAGTGATTCCATATTAAGCAAGTGATCTCACCTACAAGCTTTAAAGTGTCAATGACATGAAAACCATGCAGGAAAGATTTTGTATTGCACTTAGGCAAGTCAAATTCCCAAGATTGAAAGTTCATTTCACCAAACCATTTAAGTTTTAACATTAAATGCCTTGAAGGGAGGTAGTTTAAGATTTTGTCATCAAAAAGGAAGGGCGATTGAATCCTTGCACAGCCAGAAACCCTAGCTAAGTATTTTGTTCCTCCTTTTCGTTGCTGTCTTTGATCTGCAAACTCTTATGCATTTTGCAGCACAACTAATAAAATAGTCTACAAGAAAAGCAGGGAAAAAGAATCCAAACTGCAAGCATGGTGGCATCCAACGATCTCGTGGAAGGAGGAGGAAGAAAAGTAGGAAAAAAACGAAAAGGCGACCTGGTCGGCGGACTCATTGTGTGGGACGGCGTAGGAGTTCTTGATCTCGACGGTGCCGTCTAGGGAGACGGAACCAAGGAGGGTGCCGATGACTCGGTCGGCCTGGTCGGGGCGGCGCACGTAGCAGTCGCAGATGTTGAAGAGGACGACCGGGTGCACTCTCGCGCTCAGGCTTGTCGTCGACGGGAAGAACTGCAGCACCGTCCGCTTGCCGGCCGCCATCTCGCTCGCCGCGCGCGCCTCGAGCCGAAGCAAGGGATTAGGGCTTTCCGTGCGGTCTTCTTTGGCTTGCGAGCGAGGCTCGACAGACACCCTTCCGGACAACGCGTGGAATCAACCTGCGGGGGGGCGATGGAGGGAGTTAGTTTCACGCACGGTCACGCAGCAATCTGAGTGCCCGCCGTGGGTTATCCGGCCCGGCCCGGCCACTTCTCTCTCCCTGTGTTTGGGCCTGATCCGTGCGTCGCTCAGCCCACGGAATTTGCTCTTCCCCTATTTCTCGTATGCAGCCGCCCGCCATTCTCTAACTAACTCGAAGAACCGCGTCTTATTTGCAGACTCTAACAAGGAAGCAAGCAGCCACTCGGAAGACTCGAGAGAAAAACCCTGCAATGGCCAAGACCAGAGATCCCCCGAGCCGGACGCCGCGGATGAGACGAGGGAAAATAGAAAGCGATCGCGATCCCAGTGCCCGGACCAAAGCCCAATCAAGACCCGTTCTCTTGCCTTGCGACGTGGAGATCGCCTCGCAGGCGCACCAACAATGGTGACGCCTGTTATGGAAACGTGACTAATATTGAAAAAATATTAGTTTATGACGCTCAACCATCGATCCTAGACATCGGGAACGAAAAAAGTCTCAAGATCGGAGAGGATTCTTCGGTGGAACCCTTCGATGCCCAAATCAGCGATTGAGGTCACAGCTGAAAAGGGGCTCGAACGAGCCCTTTTTGGTGTGGAAAAAGAGATCTCAGAGAGGAGGAATCCCTTTCTGAGTGCTAAGACCGCGATTTTTGGGGTTATCGCACATACCTCTTTTAGAGAATGGATTCACCTTTGTATAGGGGTTGACATGATCACGTGCGATTCCGTGATGAAGGAATGTCTGCGGATTTTTGGAAGTTGTATGGATCTGGGCTGGTTGGTGGGTCATGTCCCATCGGAGTGGGAGAAAACGGCGGTTGGTGGGTTAAGTCCCATCAATCAGTGGGGCTGCTGAGTTGTTGGGTCTAGTTCCATCAACAACATGGCCAGTAGGTAGGTGGATCTGGCGTTGTCAGGCGGCGCGAGTCAGAGAGATAGTTTCTTGAACGGCTAGGGCCATGTTGGGGCCGATCTGGGGAGAACTGAGACATCTTGACCCCCCCTGGGGAGTCGAGGCTGAGCCTGGCTGACCAGGGGCGGCCGGGGCCGACCTCCCCGGCCAGGAAGTACCGAGGCGGGGTTGGCCAAGGATGGCCTGGGCCGACTCGACGGGCTCGGAAGTCGGGGCCGAGAGGGGCCGGCCAAGGATGGCCTGGGCCGACTCGGCGGGCCTGGAGACGCCGGGACCGAGAGGGCCGGCCAGGGATGAACTGGATCGACTCGGCGAGCCTGGAGACACCGGGGCCGAGAGGGCCGGCCAGGGATGGCCTGGGCCGACTCGGCGGGCTCGAAGATGCCGGGGCCGAGAGGGGCCGGCCAGGGATGGCCGGGGCCGACTCAGCGAGCCTGGAGACGTCGGGGCCGAGAGGGGCCGGCCAGGGATGGCCTGGGCCGACTCGGCGGGCCTGGAGATGCCGGGGCCGAGAGGGCCAACCAGGGATGGCCGGGGCTGACTCGGCGGGCTTGGAGATGCCGGGCTGAGAGGGGCCGGCCAGGGATGGCCGGGGCCGACTCGGCGGGCCCGGAGACGTCGGGACCGAGAGGACCGGCCAAGGATGGCCTGGGCCGACTAGGCGGGCCCGGAGATGCCGAGGCCGAGAGGGGTCGGCCAGGGATGGCCGGGGCTGACTTGGCGGGCCTGGAGACGTTGGGGCCGAGAGGGCCAGCCAGGGATGGCTTGGGCCGACTCGGCGGGCCTGGAGACGTCGGGGCCAAGAGGGCCGGCCAGGGATGGCCTGGGCCAACTCGGCGGGCTTGAAGATGTCGGGGCCGAGAGGGGCCGGCCAGGGATGGCCGGGGCCGACTCGATGGGCCTGGAGATGCCAGGGCCGAGAGGGGCCAGCCAGGGATGGCTGGGGCCGACTCGACGGGCTCGGAGATGCCGGGGCCGAGAGGGGCCGGCCAGGGATGGCCGGGGCCGACTCGGCGGGTCCGGAGACGTCGGGGCCCGGAGATGTCAGGGCCGAGAGGGCCGGCTAGGGATGGCCTGGGCCGACTCGGCGGGCCCGGAGATGCCGGGGCCGAGAGGGGCCGGCTAGGGATGGCCGGGGCCGACTCGGCGGGCCTGGAGACGTCGGGGCTGAGAGGGCCGGCCAGGGATGGCTTGGGCCGACTCGGCGGGCCTGGAGACGTCGGGGCCAAGAGGGCCGGCCAGGGATGGCCTGGGCCGACTCGGCGGGCTCGGAGATGCCGGGGCCGAGAGGGGCCAGCCAGGGATGGCCGGGGCCGACTCGGCGGGGCCGAAGACACCGGGGTCGAGAGGGGCCGGCCAGGGATGGTCGAGGCCGACTCGGCAGGCTCGGAGATGCCGGGGCCGAGAGGGGCCGGCCAGGAATGGCCGGGGCGCAAAAATGCTCTGGTTTTGTTGAGATTGCCCCTGTGGCCGCACATGGCTACACCAGCAACATCAGATGCCCCCCGCCCCTGAGCGTTAAGGACCATGCGCCTGCCGCCCTTTGGGCGAGAGGGGTGCGAAAATTCAAAAGGAATGATTGCTTCTTTTGGTGCACTTTAAATGGGCTGATGAGTTGGCACTTGGTTTCGAGGCGGTGTCTCTTCGAAGACCTCCCGTAATCATGTGTTAAGGGGGCTGACGTTGGCGCCGGACGCTCCAGAGAAAAAGGCTCATCGAATAGTGGAGAAAAGGCAAGGACATCATTGCTGCCCCATTTTCTATACCTCACGATTGGCCGGGGATCACGTCTCCTGGAGAAACGAGGCAGCATGTCTCGAGCCCAGGCGAGATTTTCGGCTGACAACCTGTAGCGCAATGGGCGCACGCCAGGTGGCAGGATCTCGGGCGGCGATAGCCGGAGACAAGGGCTATAAAAGCCTTCTAAGGGCCTGTGGAATCCTTTACACTGCCATTGCTTTCTCTACTTCCTTCTTCTTTGAGTTCTTCTTCTGCAACCTGAGCCCTTTCAACTCCCAGGTTAGTCTTATCCTTTCTTTTCCTATAGACCGTAGCGCCATTAGGGAGGGTAAGAGACCCATAGAGGAGTCTTCCCATTCTGATAGCGAAGACCAGGCCCCTATGACTAGTGGCCAAATTCCTCGACCGTCGGGCGGCGTTGTTATCCGCGACCCATCAAGGGCACTAGGACCTCCGCCTACCTCTGGTCCTCCTATTAGGGCAGTCCCCCTGTCCTCTCGCCGTCCGGCCTTTTCTCCTGCGGTGAGCTCTGATCCAGCGGGTCCGTCGGGGGTAGCCTCAACCATGACTCCTAAGGATGTAGAGGCCATTAGGGCTAAGTTCTTGGTCCCTGATTTCATTGGCCTTTCCGCGCCGGGGCCCGAAGATAGGGTGATTTCTAGCCATCCGCGTCGGGTCGCCCTATATGAGGAGTTCTTCTGGTGCGGGCTACGTCTTCCCTTTCACCCTTTCTTTCTTAATCTTTTAGAGAGGTATAGATTAGTGCCGGCACAGTTGACTCCGAATTCGATTCGGATCATTTGTGCCTTCATTATCCTTTGCCACTTTGAGGGGGCCCGTCCAGAGTTGTCCATGTTCTGTGCCTTTTATAAACTCCGCCGTCAAGGCGAGGGAGCCTAGTGGGCCTTTACCGTCAGGCCAGGTAGAGCCTTCCCCCTAGGCCTTTCGTCCAAAATTAGAGGGTGGAAGTCTAGGTTTCTTTTTGCCCATGTTGAGGGGGTGAGATCTATTTGGAGGGAGCCCGATACTAGCTCCAATGATGACCCCTCCGTAAGGGAGAGAGATAAGGATCTGTTTACCCTGTTATCCAATTATCAGATCCCTGGCTATAAGGAACTCCTGTCCGAGGAGAACCTGATAGAGGCCAAGTTGGCCCCGGCAACCGGTGAGCCTGAATCACTTTGTCTTATTTTTCTGTTTACTGCATGTCGCTGCTAATGCCGATCATCTTTCCTTGTGTAGCCATGAAGCTCTCCGCCAACGAGTTTGAGGCTCTCGCAAGGCAGAAGAGGCCGGCGACCGGAGAGTCATCCAGGCCGCCGAAGAGGCTCCGGAGAAGGGAGCCGGCCAGGCTGGCCATAGCCCCCACGGCCCCAACGCCCGTGGAGAAACCGGCCGAGAGGAAGCCGTTGTGAGAGTGGCCCAAAGGCCAGCCGGGGCCGAAGTTGAAGAGGGGGAGATCCCAGCTACTGCCGAAACGCCGATGGTGGTTTTGGATGATGAAGCCCCTGCCGCCGCCGACGTGCCCGAGGCGGGGCAGGTCACCGTTGCCGTTGGCCCCCCGGCCGCTGCAAAGCCGGGGAGAGAGAGCGCTCCCCCATTCGCCGGCAAGGGGGAGCGGATCGCCAGGGAGGCCTGAGACGGGGCGGAGGCGGTCGAGGAGGAGGGGGATGAGCCAAGGAGCTCATCCCACCAATCATCTTGGCGCCCAGACCGTCCTCAGGTGGAGGGTCCGCAGGAGGGACAGACGCGCCTGGTCCCTACTATCAGCAGAATGGCGGATGCCGTCCGTGCCTCCCGTCTCTTGTCGGGAGTTCGGGCCGCCGATTTTGAGGAGGAGATGCGGGGGATAAGCCACTCCACACTTATGGACATGATTTTGGTCTCCATCGTCCAGGTAACCCTTCAGATCTTCTTTCTTTTCCCGATGCTTCTCTCTTTGTAGCTAACGCGCTTATCCTGTTGCAGATGGCCAACGGCGCCCTTGGGCTTCGTGAGGCGCTGGCCCAGTCTTCCGGCACACTGGCGAGGGCTCTGGCACGGGCCAACAAATACCAGAAGGAGAGCATGGCGCACGCCGACAGCCTTGCTCAACTTTGCCGGTAGACCGCAGCCCACGAGGAGGGCTACACCGGCCGCCTTCAGGAGATGGAGAGCCGGGCCGCCGCGTCCGAGGCTAGAATGGAATTGGCCTTGGAAAGGTTGAAGGCCGCCGCGGCACAGATCGAGGAGCTTACTGGGCGGCTCCAAAGCGCCGTGGAGGAGGCCCGGGCCACCGGGAAGAAGGCCGCTGCCACGGAGAAAGCGGCAGCGGAAGCTATTTTGGAGAAGGCCGGTGCGGTGGCCTGCGCTGACGAGGCCAGCGCCTGTGCCGTAGAAGCCGAGGCCAAGGCTTGGGAGGCTGAGAACAAGGCGCAGTGGGCCAAGGCCGAGGCCGGGCAGGCCGTCTCCAAGTTCAAGGCTTCGCCAGAGTTCAGGCAGGAGGTCCTCGAAGCCAGCCTTGACGCTTATCTTCAAAGCTTCGAGATGGGAAAAGTCCAAGTAGCCGCAGCCCTCGAGGTTGACATCGCCGATCATGAAGACATCCAGGCCGGGGGTCCCGATGAGGAGCCGGCCGGGCAGAAGGACGAGGGGAAGCCTGCCCCCAGCGGGCCTGGAATTGTATTTTCTTTTTCTTTATGTAACTGGCCTTGGGCCCAATTTTGTACTTGTCTTTGGCTATCAATGAAGAAACTTTTGTCCAAGCTTCTTACTTTTGTACCTTTCTTCCATAATTAATGAAAAAGTCCTTTACTCCAAATCTCTTTGCGTCTTGATCCGCTTGCTTCTTTTGCTTTTGAGAGAAACGCCTTACTGTGCCAAATCAGACATGTCGGCGACGTTGTAACTGAATATTGCATCTTCCAAATTGTTCTGTTGAACCTTGAGCGTTGCGCATGCCGGCCGTGCCGAGATCGAACCGCAATTCCAGACTTGGCCAACACTTGAACACATCGCCGAGATGTAAACTGGCTGTGTATGAATCTTTCTAAAGGCTTGGAAAAATTGGCAGATGACTTGCTGCCGGGATTAATTTTGGAGGTGTCGAGGCCAACCAGAAATGGTCAGAACCGATTCGGCCATCGTAAGGGCACCAAGGGTAAGTGAAGTTGACCAAGGGAGGTCTATGTCGACTAGCTCGGAATTGAAAACGCCTGAACTGGTTAGGGCCGATTAGGAAAGGCCATGACCGTGCCGTATCGAGCTGTTAGGAGAGATACCACCGTGCTGGGGCAGAGGAGGGTGGCGCCGGTGGTTGCCTTGAACCGCTTCAGTGGTATGTAAACCGCCTGAAGGGCAACTCAATCGGGTACGGGGCTGTTAGGGTCTTAACCGACTCGGGGGACACTGCCGTATCGAGGCCGAGTGGTGTCCCATTAGCCGCGATGCTAGTGAGCTCCTTTTGAACCACTTCAGGGGTTTGTGTGCCACCTGAAGGGCGACTCAGCTGGGTACGGAGCTGTTAGGGTCTTCACCGACTCGGGGGGCACCGCCGTGCCGGGGCCGAGTAGTGTCCCGTTAGCTGCGATACCAGTGAGCTCCTTTTGAACCACTTCAGGGGTTTGTGTGCCACCTGAAGGGCGACTCAGTCGGGTACGGAGCTGTTAGGGTCTTAACCGACTCGGAGGGCACCGTCGTGCCAGGGCCGAGTGGTGTCCCATTAGCCGTGATGCCAGTGAGCTCCTTTTGAACCACTTCAGGGGTTTGTGTGCCACCTGAAGGGCGACTCAGTCGGGTACAGAGCTATTAGGGTCTTAACCGACTCAGGGGGCACCACCGTGCCAGGACCGATTGGTGTCCCGTTAGCCGCAATGCCAGTGAGCTCCTTTTGAACCACTTCAGGGGTTTGTGTGCCACCTAAAGGATGACTCAGCCGGGTACGGAGCTGTTAGGGTCTTAACCGACTCGGGGGGCACCGCCGTGCCGGGGCCGAGTGGTGTCCCGTAAGCCACGATGCTAGTGAGCTTCTTTTGAACCACTTCAGGGGTTTGTGTGCCATCTGAAGGGCGACTCAGCCAGGTACGGAGCTGTTAGGGTCTTAACCGACTCGGAGGGCACCGCCGTGCCCGGGCCGAGTGGTATCCCATTAGCCGCGATGCCAGTGAGCTCCTTTTGAACCACTTCGGGGGTTTGTGTGCCACCTGAAGGGCGACTCAGCCGTGTATGGAGCTGTTAGGGTCTTAACCGACTCGGGGGGCACCGCCGTGCCGGGGCCGAGTGGTATCCCGTTAGCCGCGATGCCAATGAGCTCCTTTTGAACCACTTCAGGAGTTTGTGTGCCACCTGAAAGGCGACTAAGCCGGGTACAGAGCTGTTAGGGTCTTAACCGACTTGGGGGCATCGTCGTGTCGAGGTTGAGTGGTGTCCCGTTAGCCGCGATGCCAGTGAGCTCCTTTTGAGAGACCTGGCCCTTGGACACAAGGGAGAACAGGCTGCTGTATTAGAAAGGGCCTCCTTTATTACTTCACACTCTAGGGGAATACATCATTGATAATATTGGCGGAGGTTATCCGCATTCCACATACGTGGAATGGGCTTCCCATCGAGTTCCTCTAATTTGTATGCCCCCCTGTGAAGTGTTTCGGTGATGCAGTAAGGACCCTCCCAGTTAGGGGATAGCTTGCCCCCCTCCGTAGGCTTTGAAACCTCAGCTTTTCTCAGAACCAAGTCTCCACAGCGGAAAACCTTGGGACGAACTCGAGCATTGTAGTACTTGGCCGCTCACTAACGGAAGGTCGCCATGCGCAGCCTTGCCCGATCATGCGCCTCATCTATGAAGTCTAGGTTAGCCCGTATCAGTGCAGAGTTGTTTTCCTCGTTGAAGGACTCCATGCATGGGCTGGGCAGACCGATCTCGATAGGGATGATGGCTTCAGATCCGAAGGCAAGACTGAAAGGAGTCTCGCCCGTCAGGGCTCTAGGGGTCATGTGGTAGGCCCAGATCACACTGGGGAGTTCCTCCACCCATTGACCTTTGGACCCGTCCAGCCGGGTTCTAAGTCCTCTAAGGATGGTGCGATTCATGGCCTCGGCTTCTCCGTTGGTTTGAGGATGGCCGACAGAAGTGAATCGGTGATGAATGCCTAACTCGCCACAAAAGACTTTGAATGCTTCATTGTTGAATTGGCGGCCATTGTCCGTGACGAGGGTGTGGGGCAGGCCGAAACGACATATGATCGACTTCCAGAAGAAGGCTTTGACTTTGCTTTCGATAATCTTGGCCAGTGCCTCGACCTCAACCCACTTGGTAAAGTAATCGATGGCGACTAGCAAGAATCTTCGCTGCCCTGAAGCTAGGGGGAATGGCCCAAGAATGTCCATTCCCCACTGGGCGAAAGGCCATGGGGCCGAGAGCGGACTCATTGGGGCAGACGGTTGATGTTGGATGTGAGCGTGGCGCTGGCAACCATCGCACTTCTGAATCAATCTAGCTGCGTCTTCCTTCATCGTGAGCCAGAAGTATCCTTAACGGAGGGCTTTTTGAGCTAGAGATCTGCCCCCCAGGTGATTTCCACAGATGCCTTCGTGGATCTCTCTGAGGATGTAGTCAGCGTCGGTGGGCCCTACACACTTAAGTAGGGGGTAGGAGAACGACCTTCTATAAAGACGCCCGTCCAGGAGGATGAATTTGGAGGCTCTCCACTTGAGCAGCCTAGCTTCGTTGCGATCATCAGGGAGAGTGCCGTCGGTGAGATAACGGACGTAGGCATCCATCCATGTGGGCTCTTAGGCGAGTGGGAGGACTTCCTTACTGTCCTCTATGCTGGGTCTTTCCAAATATTCAATATAAGCATCTCTCGCCAAGCCATCGGTGGAGGTGGCCAAACGAGAAAGGGCGTCGGCCTTGGTATTTTCGCTGCGGGGAATGAAACTGATACTGAAGTAAGGCAGTGGGGAAGTTAGGAGCCGAACCTTGCCCAAATATTGCACATAATGGGGTCGCGCACTTCATATTCCCCATAGATTTGTCCAGAGATAAGTTGCAAGTCGATAAAGGCTCTGATACGCCTTACTCCCAACTCTTGGGCTAGCCTCAACCCAGCCAGCAGGGCCTCGTACTTGGCTTGGTTGTTGGTGGCTTTGAATAGGAACTGCAGGGCACACTCCGTCCTTTCTCCACCCGGGGCAAGAATGAGGCCAGCGCCGCTTCCTAGTGAATTTGATGTGCCATCCACATAAAGAAACCAGGATTCTCCATCATCATCTGGCTCAGGTTCGCACTGCTCCATGGGAGCCTCTTTGGGATCTTCCTCCGCCCAAGTGCACTCGACTAGGAAATCGGCTAAGACCTGAGACTTCAGCGCCGGCCGAGCTTAAAAGGAAAGGTCAAACTCCCCCAGCTTGATGGCCCACTTGGCCAGTCGGCCTGAAGTGTCCGAGCGAGCCAGAATGGCCCGAAGGGGCTGATCCGTGAGCACCACAATAGGATGGGCTTAAAAGTATGGACGGAGGCATCGGGCGGAGACTATCAGGGCGAAAATAACTTTCTTTGTTTTGGAATACCTGACCTCTGCGTCATGAAGGACCTTACTCACATAATAGACGGGTCTCTGAGTTCCATCGGCGTCGAGGCGCACCAGGACTGAGCTAACGACTTTCGACGAAGCAGCTAAGTAGAGGAAGAGACTTTCTCCATCTCTTGGCTTGGACAGAAGTGGCGGAGAAGACAGGAATGTCTTCAACTCATCGAAGGCTTTTTGACAGTCATCTGTCCATTCGAAGCTATTCATTTTTCGCAGGATCTTGAAAAAAGGCCGGCATCTCTCAACCGATTTGGAGAGGAAACGACTTAGAGCCGCTATCCTCCCTATTAATCGTTGCACTTCCTTTTTGCTGGACGGTGGCCTCATGTCGAGTATGGCGCTGATCTTTTTTGGGTTTGCCTCGATCCCTCGCTGGGTCACCATGAAGCCCAGGAACTTGCCCCCCGTGACCCCGAAAGGACACTTCTTGGGGTTCAGCTTGACTTGGAAGCGACGGAGGTTATTGAAGGTCTCCTCTAGGTCGGAGATGTGATCGGAGGCGCGGGTGCTTTTTGTCAGCATGTCGTCTACATAGACTTTCATGTTCCGGCCTAGCTGATCCCGGAATACTCTGTTCATCAACCTTTGGTAGGTTGCTCCCGCGTTCTTGAGGCCGAAAGGCATCACCTTATAGCAATAAATGCCCTTCTCTGTCACAAAGGAGGTGTGTTCCTCATCGTTAGGGTCCATCCTTATCTGATTATATCCTGAGAAGGCGTCCATAAAACTGAGGAGTTCGTGCCCAAAGGTGGAATCCACCAGCTGATCAATTCTGGGCAGGGAGAAGCTGTCTTTCGAACACGCCTTGTTGAGGTCAGTGAAGTCTATGCAAATCCTCCAGCTCCCATTTGCCTTACGCACCATAACCATGTTGGCTAGCCAATCAGGGTAGTGCGCTTCCCGGATGTGGCCGGCACTGAGTAGCTTGTTAACTTCCTCGTCAATGGCCTTTTGTCGGTTAGGAGCAAAGCTTCTCTTCTTTTGGCGGATCGGGCGGTGCCGTGGATCAATGTTGAGCCTGTGGATGATTACTTCCGGAGGGATGCCGGGCATATCAGATGCTGACCAGGCAAAAATGTCCGAGTTAGCCCTTAGAAAACCCAAGAGATGCTCCCGGTCCTCAGGGGAAGGAGTCCTCCGATACGAACGGTCTTCGCCAGGTCCTCCCCAAGGGGGAAGGTTAGAAGGTGCTCAGCTGGTTCTCCTCCCTTACTAGAGTCTCTGGGGTCGGATGCCTCTAGAGCTGGCTCAACTTCCAGGGGACTTGATGCTCGTGATAACAGGGTAGGACCGGGCTGGTCTCGCCGCGCATCTCTCCAACTCCCTCGCTAGTGGGGAACTGCACTAGTAGGCGCCGGGTGGAAATGACTGCATCCAAAAGGTTCAGACCTGGGCGCCCGAGAATGGCATTGTACGCCAAGGGGACCCTCACGACCAAGAATTTCATGATCACAGTGCTTTGGTGTGGCGGTGTTCCGGCTGTCACAGGCAGAGGTATTTCACCTTCGACCCTTACGGAGTCCCCGATAAATCTGACTAACGGGGCCACCACGGGCTGGAGAGAGTCCAAAGATAATCCCATCCGAACAAAAGTGTCATAAGTAAGGATGTCAGCTGAGCTACCACTATCAACTAATATCCTTTTAACATGGTGCCTGGCGACGTCATAGAGACGACTATGCCTTCATTGTTTACATTTTTCACTACGGCAGGTCCCCCCCAGGAATTACATTATTCGGCGCCTCCTCCCCCCTCGACCATTTAGGTGCAGAAGCCGATCCCCAGGACACCATTCCGACCATCCGTTCAGTGGGGGCATTGTCGATCGAAGCTTGGACAGGCGGGGGCCCCATGAGGGCCAGCAGCGTCCTTTGGACATATTTGCCGAGGTAGCCCCGATGAATGAGCTTCTCGATGGCCTTCTTCAGGTTGTAGCAGCTATCAGTATCATGGCCATAATCCCGATGGAATCGGCAGTAGCGGCTCTTGTCGCGGGGAGGACCTTTCTTCATGGGAGGAGGACGTTGGAGATAAGATCGAGGGGCTAGAAGGGGTGTGAGCTTACTCTCGTCGGGGACGGGGCTACGACACCTGTTGTTGGATCGGCGAGGCAAGTCAGCTCGCCAGTGTTGAGGGGGCCCGTTGGGCTCGAGGCGAGCAGGCTTGTGGCTGGAGCTTCTTGAAGATTCCCGGTGGGTGAAGTCGGCTTCATCCGCACGGATGTACTTTTGAGCTCGGAGGAGGAGATCAGAATAAGAGCTTGGGGGCTTCTTATCCAGAGAGAAGGTGAAGCGGGACGGGAGGAGTCCCCGCTTCAATGCCAACGTCGCCACCGCGTCATCGAGATGATAGACCTCGAGGGCGGGGCGGCCTTGAACCGGGACATAAAGTCCCGCAGTGACTCTCCCTCCTTCTAACGGACGAAGAAAAGACTGTCGGCTACCCTTGGGATTTGCCGGCAAGCATCGAAGTGTGCCAGAAAGGCTTTCTCCAGCTCCCGGAAGGAGTCGATGCTGTGAGGGGGCAGGCGTGAGTGCCATGCACGGGCGGCCTTCCACAGAGTAGCGGAGAAGGCCTTACAGAGAAGGGCGTCTGAGGCACCCTGGACTTGCATCATTGCTTTGTAGCTCTCGAGATGATCGAGAGGATCGGTCGTACTGTCGTACGGGTCCACCTGGGGGAAACTAAACCTGGAGGGGACAGGCTCCTCCAATATCTGGCGGGTGTAAGGAGGATGAGTGTCAAACTCTTCCTCTGGCTGATGATTGATTTTTTTGGCGAGCTCATCGAGCCGCTCCACCAGGCATTCCTCCACCTGGCGGCTGATCGTCGGGGCCCTCCAAGATGGCTCGAAAGGAAGAAGAAGAAGAGGCAAAAGGAGATGGAGGCGGGACTTCCGCCTGGGCTCCTCCTGATGATGCAGCTCGGGAGGAGATTTATTGGGGCCGTGGTCAGGGGACCGTGGCCACTTGGGGGGCTCGCGTCGGGGCTTCCTAGGGGAAGCCGGACGTCGGCCGGTCTCTCGCCGACCGGCCTCTCGTCGAGGAGAACCTCCCCTCGCTGACTATTGACTGGCGGGGGGAGCGGTCTGATGTTGGGTGGCCACGGACTGTTGTTGTTGGAGCCCATGGACCATGGCAGTGAGATTTTGGACCTGACGGGAAAGGGTCGCTAGCCGCTCCGCTGTTTGATCAGCGGCCTCCGGTGGCGGGCAGGTAACTGGAGGGTCGATAGCAGGGGGATTGGCCTCCTGCTGCCTAGTTGGTGGGGGAAGCCCCGCTGGACAACTGACGGAGGCATCCTGAGCTCGCATCACCACCATGGTTTCTAGAAGAGAAGAGGGGGGGAGAGAGTCTCGCCTCCTGCGCCGTAGTGCCGGGGGAATGTTCGCTACTTTTTCTTACACCTTTCCCTTCCTGGCACGCCAATCTGATGACGCCCAACCACCGATCCTAGTCGTCGGGAACGGAGCGCTTCTCGAACCTTTCCTTCACCAGGTTGCCTGCAAAAAAGTCCCAAGATCGTAGAGGATTCTCCGGTGGGACCCTCCGACGCCCAAGTCAACGATTAAGGTCACAATTGAAGAGGGGCTCGAACGAGCCCTTTTTGGTGTGGAAAAAGAGATCTCATAGAGGAGGGATCCCTTTCTGAGTGCTAAGACCGCGATTTTTGGGGGTTATCGCACATACCTCTTTTAGAGAGTGGATTCACCTTTTTATAGGGGTTGACATGGTCACGTGGGATTTCGTGAGGAAGGAATGTCTGTGGGTTCTCGAAAGTTATATGGATCTGGGCTGGTTGGTGGGTCCTGTCCCATCGAAGAGGGAGAAAACGGCGGTTGGTGGGTTAAGTCCCATCAATCAGTGGGGCTGCTAAGTTGTTGGGTCTAATCCCATCAACAATGTGGCCAGTGGGTAGGTGGATCTGGCGTTGTCAGGCGGCGCGAGTCAGAGAGATGGTTTCTTGAACGGTTGGGGCCATGCTGGGGCCGATCTGGGGAGAACTGAGACATCTCGACCCTCCCAGGGGAGTCGAGGCTGAGCCTGGCTGACTAGGGGCGGCCGGGGCCAACCTCCCCGACCAGGAAGTACCGAGGCGGGGCTAGCCAAGGATGGCCTGGGCCGACTCGACGGGTTCAGACGCCAGGGCCGAGAGGGGCTGGCCAGGGATGGCCTGGGCCGACTCGGCGGGCCTGGAGATGCTGGGGTCGAGAGGGCCGGCCAGGGATGGCCTGGACCGACTTAGCGGGCCTGGAGACACTGGGGCCGAGAGGGGTCGGCCAGGGATGGCCGGGGCCGACTCGGCTGGCTCGGAGATGCTGGGGCCGACTCGGCAGGCTCGGAGATGCCGGGGCCGAGAGGGGCCGGTCAGGGATGGCCGGGGCCGACTCGGCGGGCCTGGAGACGTCGAGGCCGAGAGGGCCGGCCAGGGATGGCCTGGGCCGACTCGGCGGGCTCGGAGATGCCGGGGCCGAGAGGGGCCGGCCAGGGATGGCCGGGGCCGACTCGGTGGGCTCGAAGATGCCGGGGCCAAGAGGGGCCGACCCGGGATGGCCGGGGCCCACTCGGTGGGCTCGGAGATGCCAGGGCTGAGAGGGGCCGGCCAGGGATGGCCGGGGCCGATTCAGCGGGCTCGGAGATGCTGGGGCCGAGAGGGACTGGCCAGGGATGGCCGGAGCCGACTCGACGGGCCTGGAGACGTCGGGTCCGAGAGGGCCGGCCAGGGATGGCCTGGGCCGACTTGGCAGGCTCGGAGATGTCAGGGCCGAGAGGGGCCGGCCAGGGATGGCCGAGGCCGACTCGGCGGGCCTGGAGACGCCGGGACCGAGAGGGCCGGCCAGGGATGGCCGAGGCCGACTCGGCGGGCCTGGAGATGCCGGGGCCGAGAGGGCCGGCCAGGGATGGCCTGGGCTGACTCGGCGGGCTCGGAGATGCTGAGACCGAGAGGGGCCGGCCAGGGATGGCCAGGGCCAACTCGGCGGGCTCGGAGATGCCGGGGCCGAGAGGGGCCGGCCAGGGATGGCCGGGGCCAAGAGGGGCCGGCCAGGGATGGCCGGGGCCGACTTAGCGGGCCGGCCAAGGATGGCCTGGGCCGACTCGGCGGGCTCGAAGATGCCGGGGCCGAGAGGGGCCGGCCAGGGATAGCCGAGGCTGACTCGATGGGCCTGGAGATGCCGGGGCCGAGAGGGGCCGGCCAGGGATGGTCGGGGCTGACTCGACGGGCTCGGAGATGCCGGGGCCGAGAGGGGCCGGCCAGGGATGGCCGGGGCCGACTCGGCGGGCCTGGAGATGTCGGGGCCGAGAGGGCCGGCCAAGGATGGCCTGGGCCGACTCGGTGGGCCCAAAGATGCCGGGGCCGAGAGGGGCCGGCCAGGGATGGTCGGGGCCGACTCAGTAGGCCCGGAGACGCCGGGGCCGAGAGAGGCCGGCCAGGGATGGCCGGGTCCGACTCGGCGGGCTCGGAGATGCCGTGATCGAGAGGGGCCGGCCAGGAATGATCGAGGCGCAAAAATGCTCTAGTTTTATCAAGATTGCCCCTGTGGCCACACGTGGCTACACCAGCCACATCATTAGTTATTGCTAACTTATCAAATCTAATGCTTATAATTCTTATTGGTTAATTTTCAAAATAATTTAAACAACTAATATTGAAAAAATATTTAAGACTTTGACTCAATTAAATCTAAACTATTTTGACCTAAATAGATCTCTAGTCTTATGACGCAAGTTGGGCCATAATTTTGAACCGGCCTATTTAAAGTGTGGGTTAAAATCTGACCCATACTTGGGGCCCTAACAAAAAAGAAAACTATGGACCCAAACCTAACCTAAATCAGAGAGGGTTGGGTTTTTGGCTTGGGTCAAATTTTTCTAACCCTAGTTAGTACTAATTGGTTATTGCATTTGCTTTAAAATTATTGATTGAGATGCAAACTATATACTCTATGATTTTCTTGGTAAAATTAATCATCCATGACAAATTACTAAATTGCATGTCTATTACTTGCATTAGATTTGATAAGTTAGCATAGATTTATTAGTGATTGAGTCTTACAAAAGTCAAATGGTGACCAGAATTACCCATGGGGAGCAAAGGTTATAATAAGGTATCGACCTTACGTCAAGTTTGCTTTGGCTTGGGTCAAGGTTTTGTATGTTATGTTGTTGTTGTTATTTGATCATTGCCTTCCCTGGTCTTAACCAACACCAACCAGCTACTTAAAGCCTTTTTCATTGCTCCTTTTAGGTCCTTCTTGTCTTCTCTCTCAACAGCACACATTCACTCCCAACACTACAGTAAAATAATGTTATAAGAACTCTTTTCCCCCGACGCTTGCCAATAGCGTCGAAAGTTTTCGCTGTTTACCGACGGTTTTACAAAGCGTCGGCATTGATCACAACCTAATAACAATAACCACCACCACCACCGGGGCGACCTCCTCAGAACCCCCAGTATCTATAAACCAGCTCTCGTCGGATAAGTCCGCGCCCTCTTCGTTCTCTTCTCTGCCCGTGCCTCGAGCTGGTTTCTTCGTCCATCCCCTATCTTCTTCGTCATGTGAGAGATCTGATGGAATCCCTCTTGTGGTTGATCTCTGCAATCGGATCCCTCTTTGGAAGGGTAGTATTGGCCCTCTGGTTGAAAGATTCTTATCATATTGTTATTTTTTTGAAATAGCTCCGGGTTTGTTCTGGCTTGTCTAAGTTTTTTGTTTTCTGGAATCTGGCGTGTTGATCTGTTTGGATCTGTGGGTTTATCGAGAATTTTTTCATCTTCTCCAGCTTCTATTAGATGATGGATTGTTGAATATCACTCATTTTATTTTATTTTTTCCTTTAAGAAGATCGGGGCGTTCAAGGGGTTCCCCTTGATGGTGGTCTTAATCCAGATCACCAGAGGTTTCCGAAGGTCGGAACAGAGGGAAGAGTGTGGTTCTTTGTTTAGTTCTTTTTTTTTCTAAGAACTACCTGTGATTAGAGGGAGTTGGTAGCTGGTGGTGATGGATTCTGTCTTTTGGGTCGTAGGGGGAGTGGCAGAGATTATTGCTCATTTCAGGAGATCGGGAGCTGTAAGTGGTTTTTGTTGCTTCTGCTTTCTTTCTTCGTTACTTTGTTTATTTATTTATTTTAAGATCACTTCTTTTGGTTTTGTAATGTGGTTCCATATTCAGGATCTGAGTTTAGAAATGCAATCTCAGGCAACAGCTCGGTGGATTCGATGAAGAGTCGTTGGGAACTTGTGTGCGTGTCTTGAGTGAGCAAAGAAAAAGGTAAAGAAAGAACGGATTTAGCTGGTTCCGTTCCACCTGCATGCTCTCATTTGAGGTGCGCATATGGATGGCAACAGCCCAAGAATTCTTACCCCTATTTGTAGATCAAAGAAGCGAAACAATTCTGCTATATGTGGTGCCTCTCTACGAGACGTCGGAACTTTCTCTAAGCTTGTCTCTTGGTTACCTCCTCCATCGGGTTATATTAAAATTAATTTTGATGGATCGGTCCATTCAAACTCATATGGCTTGGGAGTTGTCATTAGAGATCATTATAGGATTCTACTCGCTATGGTTGTTCCGCTTTCGACTTCATCTGTTTCTGGTGCAGAGTTGATGGGTGCATGGTATGGTTTAAGAGAGGCCATTCATCTATTCCACCCTACAAAAATTATTCTTGAAGGCGATTGTTCCACAATTGTATCATATATCAACGGCAAATCTAAGTATCAACATATCTGGGACACCTCAAGGCTCTCATTTCAACCATTTCTCGGTTTATTTGCTTGCATATTTATAGAGAAGCTAATCAAGTGGCAGATTACATGGCCAACTGGGCTGCAACATTGCATATTTATAAAGAAGCTAACCCGTTTATTTGCTTGCATATTTGTAGATGATGTTTTGGTCATTGTACATTTTCAATCCCCTCATTCATGCCTCCTTCCTTCAGCTCCATCAACAACATTGTTCTTTCTTTAGTCCCCTTGGTTCTCCATCCCACCCCCTTCGTCTTACCCAATTCCCTGCACCCATGCCCTTGTTATCTTCCTTGTAACCAAAGGACTCACATTGAGTCAAAACCCACTCAAATGTAAATGAGCAAAGCTCAATCTTGGCCTAGACAGCTTGTGAAGAGATCAAGCTAGCTTGAACTAGTAGCCTTTTGGGGGGAACAAAGTTCAAGTTTGGCATAGCTCAATCAATATCAACTTGTTATTCGATCTTGTTGTTCAATTTATGTGTTGCATGACCCCAACTCTGATACATCTTTCATTAATCTCCGTGTACCATATATTTATGTAACTTAATAGTAAAAAGCATCACTAGATCAAATGATGTTTTGACATCAATCTCCTCTATATCCCATGTGCCACAAGAAAGGAAAGATAAGCTAATAAATTTGCTTGCTCATGAAATGGATATCTACCATGACAAGAGTACTTTTTTTGCTTTTCTCAATAATTAAAACATCTAATCAAGCAAGTGCATCCACTCTTTGGTTTTAAAAGATATATGACAATCCCAGATCTATATGAATGCAATGAAAGCCCCCGATTTTACAATATACTCTAGAAGACAAGACTTTGAAATAAAATACCTAATTAGCTTATCACATTCATTATCATTGCTAAACTTGTACTTAATTTGTTCACAAAATTCTTGGTACATGGTTTGCCAGTTTTGAGTGTGCCTGAGATTTGGCAGGTCTGTCACAAGAGGTCCACGACAAGCTTCCAAGCTCTTATGGAACACGATCTCCACACAAAAAAAAAAGAAAAAGAAAAAAAGAAATTCTGTAAACAGTTTCAATGTTTGCAATTTGATGATGGTCATAGCCTCAAACAATTAATTAAGAGGCTCAGCAAGAGCGATATATCTCAGTTATTTTACCATTCAAACACAAAGAATCACATTGTGCAAGAGCAAAGGAAGGAACATGCCTCAGCTGATTTCCACTTTAAGTTTCATCTGGAGGCATTCAGAGAGCAAAATATATTATAAGGAAGAAAAGGGGGAAAAAATGAAATAATCAGTTTAGTTAAGAACATAGATAGTAATCAGGTTAATGATAAGAATTTTTTTTTTTCATTTTGGATATGTACTGAGAATGCAGAAGAAAAACTTACATGGTTGATGGCAACACGCTAGCTGCATTTGAGGCAATCAACCAACAAAAAGGTCCAGTGGCCGTATAGCTTGGTGCATAAGAATATTTGTTTGATTCATATACTCAATTCAACTCATTTAAGCTTTTCTTTTTTTTTTTTTTTCAGCTATAGCATAGTTTAATTTAGTAAATTTATATTTTAAGAGATATGATGAAATTTTACGCTATCTTTGCAACCTTTCTCTTTTATTTATTTGGGCTTGTGATCGGCTTTGATGGAGTTATTTCGTTTGATGCACATGTGGAGATAATTTATTTCCTATTTTCATGAGCTTGATTGAAATTCTGCAACAAGGGGAAAACATATCATTAAAGAAGGTGAAACGAAAATGTGGCCGGCCGGGGAAAAAGTCAGAAGGCATCAAAAGCAGATGTCATACATTTTTTGAAATCTTTCGTGATGCCAATTAGTCTGTCCTTCAAGTCATTATAACTAGTCATCGAGTGAAGCACTTTAGCTCAAAAGTTCCCTCGAGTTCTTCCATGCTTCCCATATACCGTACGTCAGGCAAACCAGCCAGCAGGATTGGCTTGCTACAAGGAGATCCAAGCATGATTAGCTCTCCCATGCAGACATCCATCAGGATTTCTCCCTGTTCATCCACGGCGATAGTTCCTATTATTCTTTTCAATGTTATTGAGGTCCTATGATCTCCCACTGTACCCAAAAAAAAAAAAAAAGAACTTGCAAATATGAAAATGCTACACACAGTGCCCTAATTAGAGAGAGCAGTAAGTTTCAGTGTCTACAAGACCGGGTCATCAAACATGGACGACCTCTTTAATTGCCAAATATATATACATGGCACGAGACAAGAGTAAGGTAAAGAAACATCACACTAGATGTTACAAGTCGTGCTATTTATCTGATTTTTTACAAGTTCAATGAGCTATATTAAGATTATACAACACAAAATTCCTAATAATAATTACGAGGAAATAGATAATCTACGGACAGGCTCAAACGCTATATATATATCTGCAACAATAGAAAATCATAAAACAAAAAATCAAAAAATAAAAACTCAATTTCTTAGTTGCCATCATCATGTGCACGCGGACAGCCATCCTCTTAGTCTTAGGCTCTTGTGATTGTAGCACGCAAACAATTATCATAGAAACTAGCTTGATCTAAAATTAATCCATCTTCTAGGTGATGATAATGGTGATCAGTGAATTGTTGCTGCGAAAACTGGCAAAGCAAAGATTTGTCTTTAACCAGCTGCAGCTACACTTGACTTACCCTTGTAGTCTTTATTCAGTTTAGATAACTGGATAATCATTCGAAATGAGAAATTAAAATGGTACGTAACACCATCCAACAAGATCCAGTTATTTACATAATTGCTTAACCCAGCTGCAAAAGCAAAACAAAACGCACTTTATTTAGGTAAAGATTAGGACAAATATACGAGGGTGGTGATACGAACATCAATGCCATATAACTAATTAAGAGCCACGGTATGCAGTGACTGTAGTGTTTGAAATAGGAAGTAAGAGAGGATATCCTAAATATTTTTTTTATTTTCAAAAGTCATAACTATAAGGGATAACTGGGAATAAAGTTAACCAAAGGGATAATCCATGGTTAATCATGAAATATTCCCTCAATTTATTCTCTAAAAAAATACAGAAATAGCTTGTTATCCCTTCAAATAAGAGCAAAAAAAAGTTATCTATGAATTTATCTTTTTGCATTATTTGATATGATCAATGGGATAGCCAAGGGATATCCTATGGATAGCCAAGAAACAAACTCTATCCCATACATTTATGAATAATATTTTTTCTATCAAATATGTACTAGTGCGGTGGTGAGACATACGAATTTCAAGTTAAGCAAGAATCGTCCATGATTTCTTATATCTTTGACACCAGTCCATAGAAAATTAGAAATTGATTGTTGATTTCTCGAAAGGGCGATTAAAATTTGGAATCGCTAGCGGCGACGGTAGATATCAAGATCTCTCTCATCATCGCAAACCTTATAATAAAAGAAAAAGAAGAGAGAAAGGAAGACGACAAATAAAAGAACGGCTAACGCCAGGCTGGTCATTACGTTACGTGTCGTGGTGTCGTGGATGGCCAGCCGATTGTTATCGAATGGAAGACCACCGCATCAACAACATCTGCACAGTCGACGAGATTCCATTCGATCTCCGCAAGCAAGGAATCGAAGAAGAAGAAGCGATTAAAGAAGCCACCAAACAGGAAAAAAAGCTGATCCCAAACTAATTGCCAAGACAAAAGTAAGGGTGTCCTTTTCAAGTGATATGAATGCGGTCAAACATTAAAAATAAAAGGCTCTTGGTCAAGAATAAAAAAAAAGAAAAAAAGATAATAGATGAACATAATAGTTGCTTCATATATTAAGCAATTTATACTAATTAGTCATTCTTTCCTAACAAGCATTTTTTTTATTTAAAGTTAATCTTGAAGAACTAACTAAATAATAGCTTTCTACTCTTTCAGAGACTATCATTTTTTTTAATAACCTTAATATAGTCAAAACATACACCTACTTAAAAATTTATAAATGAAGTTAACAGTGTCAAATCCATATCTTGAGAATTTTCAAATTGATAAGTCTGCTTCCATTGAAGGTCTTATGGAGTTTAGAATTTTTTTTTCAAATTTACTAATTGGATTTGCTAGATGTTCGAGAAAGGCTCACGTAACTCGATTAATCATTCGTATCATCTTTAATTTCATCAAAAAAAAAAGAAGACATACGGACATTGACTTTAATATTAGAATCGAAAAGATTTAAGAAGTAAAAGAAGAAGGAGAGCATACCCTTTATCTTAAAATCTTTCCATAATTTGATAGTAAAACTACCTAAAATAATGTAGTTTTAAGAACCATCAAACTTCTACGCAATACCTTTCTAAACTAAAGAAATAAGTAGATTTTTTTTTTAATCTGGTCCCAAATTTCTTTTTAGAATATTAGAGCTGCTTAATGAGCTTCCTGCAAAGTCCAAAAGAAATATGGGAGAGAACTTTTTGCACCTACTTTGTCAACAAAGGTTTATTGAGGTTATGCAAATCATTGATTTCTAAGCTTTATTCCTTTTCTTTCCATATAAATGCTCTTCTAACTTAACCAATCCTCGTATGGATCCATTTGGTAAGCTTGAAAATAAAAATAAAGTATGACTAGAGGCCCGGCAGCACCCTATTTATAAGCGTTAATCTTTCCCTAGAAAGATAAAAACTTTCCTTTAGACAATGCTAATCTTGATGCGCACATACATCGGATACAACTCTAACACTGCGTTTGATGCATTGCCAGCAATCCTAAATGATAGATAATATGGATTATCTACAAGATAGATAATATGGATTATCTATAAGATAGATTATCATTGGATGGATTGCCATTAATATTGATTACTATATTTGGTATACACATATAATGTTACAATAATATTGATTACTATGTTTGGTAAGACAAATAGATTATTAGTCATATAATATCAAATTCTTAAATACCCCTAAATCAAATTCATATACTAAATCAAATCTATTAAAAATTTTAAAATATCCAAAAAATACTCCTAAATTAAAGTATTTATATAAAATAGACGATACTAGATTTATTTTTTAAGATTAAAATATATTTTAATCTTTAAACATATATTCAATTTTTTTTATTCTTAAACTTTCAATTATCATAATTTATTTATTATATTTTAAAAATAATTTATTTTTTAATATTCTATTATAAAATTAATTAAGATTAATAAAAATCAATATATTATTTTTTAATTTTTATTTTTTTAAATATTAAATTAATTAAAAATTAATTTTTTTGAAATTAAATTAATTAAAAAATAAAATTAATAATTAATTTTTAATTAATTTAATTTAATATTTAAAAATAAAATTTAAAAATATTTTAAAAAAATAATTAAAAAAAAAATAAAATGATTATTTTTAAAAAATTAAATTTTTAATTAAATTAAATTAAATTAAAATTTAAAAAATAAATTTAAAAATTAATTTAAAATTAAATTATTTTTTTAATTTAATTTTTTAATTAAAATTTTTAATTAATTTTAATTAATTTTTAAATTTGTTTTTTATAAATTTTAAAAATAGTAATTAATTTTTTTTTTTTTTTTTTTTTTAGAATTTTTTAAACTATATTTTTTTTTTTTTTTTTTACTTTTTTTTCTATTTGATATCTTTCTTTTCGTTCGAGAAAAAGATAACAACAACATAATAGGAAGGAGAGAGTAAAATAAAGAAATAATTTTGTTTGAAAAGAGAAATAATTTTATTTTTATAAAAAATATAAATTTTTATTAAAAATATAATAATTATCTTCTCTATTTGAATGCCATTACAAAATAAATTATCATTGTTAAACATAGCTATTCAGTGAGGCCCCTTTAAGATCCATACTCATTTCATATCTGTATTTTTTTTTTTTTTGGCCTATGACTGGCCTCTATCCGTAGCTTCCGGCCATTCTGGCATTGAAGAGGAGGACTA
Organism: Calamus simplicifolius; assembly: GCA_900491605.1. Lineage (NCBI taxonomy): Eukaryota > Viridiplantae > Streptophyta > Magnoliopsida > Arecales > Arecaceae > Calamus > Calamus simplicifolius. The sequence continues at coordinate 263,225 of UESW01004816.1, forward strand.
GCGGGGATAAAGGAAGGGATACCAAGCCTTCTTGTAGCTACGAATCGCTCTACATCTCTGAAACAGTTCATGCTCGGGAATTGACAGACTTCCTTGCAGAAACGGGAAGAATGGCTAATGCCTCTGCACTTGAAGCATAGAAGATCATTTCTACAGCCCTTGCAGGGGTGGCTGAAGTCCTCACAGCAGAAGCACGGGCCAGTTGTAGAGGGAGTTTTCTTCAGGTGGCGTGGATTAGAGGAGAGGGGGATCATTTTGAAGACCACAGTAGAGAGGGCTGATTATTAGCCTTAATAGTTCCACTCCCTGCGTTCTGGATTTCAAAGAGGGGCTTAGGGTGGTTGCAGGAGTAAAGGTCTTGCTTCTTAGCAGCAGAGGCAATGGGTTTATCGAGATTCACCCTGAAAGGCATCCACATTGAAGGACAAAAGATGTCGAACCTTTTCCCCAGCATGTCGAAGATAGCGGATGCCATGTCTTTTCTCTTGGGGCATCGAATCTGGTGCTAGGAATTCCCAAACAGCTCAATAAAAGATCAAATAAATCTAAGCATAGGAGACAAGAAAACGCCACCAATTGGTCCAACGCATGGAGAAGTTCAAATTATATTGATACAAGAAGAACGTTGCCACGGACAAATCCAAGTGCTTAACGTGACAACCAGCCAATTAATTTGTTCTCTCTCGTTTTACTACTTTTATCATTTAACAGATTATAATAATAGCCCTGTTTTTTTTAAGGTAATACATGATACGGATGCTTACTGCATGATGATATTATATGGCTATTATACAGCACAACTATATAAGCTTTATTTCTGTTCAATTTTCACAAAACTTCTCATGAATTTTGGGGCCAACATCCATTTAATTTCTATGTAATATATTCCAGGTGCATATAATCAAGACCCAATTCTGCCAACTCAACTCAATCTGAGGGCAAGCTTGAAGCAAGCTCTTCCTGGAAATTTTGGTCCGGTAAATCGAGACAACAATTAAGCACAAAGATGCACGTTCCACCAAACACCAGTGATTATGCTTAAATTATGCAAGTTGGATCTGAATTATTGCAAATCAGTTGAACAAAAAATCACAAATTTATGTTTGATTTGTTGGAGGCATCTGCTGTTGTTACTTGAAAGACAGCCAAGGGGAGAGGTGCAACTGACAAGTCATCATGATACAGCAAGAGTAACGGAGCTTCCTCTGAGGGTCTCCAAGCATCCATCATGATTTTATGCCACCTATTTGCGAGATGAGTAATCCAGGGTGAAGCTGTTGAGAAGATAGTATCTGTTTCAAATCATTGCATTGACAGAAGAAGATAGTAAATATCTCAGTAAAGACAGTAACATTATGAAAAGGAAGCTGTTCCAGTATATTTCGATAAATAAACAGTGATGATGTTATAATCGAATTATCAGAGAGTGGACATATGGCAATCACCCCGGAGATGATAGTTTAATAATTAAAACGAAGCTGCTATAGCGACTTTGGATACGGAAACAGTAATCATATGTAGTAAAATTGTAGTTTTGGATTCAGGCTCATCTTACTATCTTGAATGGTTTAGTTAAGAAACTCCTAAAAGGGGTATTCTCACTGGTCATATTGGCATAGGGTAATGATTCATATTTAAATATTCTGAAGAAAATATTGAAGAGTGGATCGTTCTCTTTCTACCCTTGGAGCATAGCACGCATTCGACCAGTCCCAAGTCGTGTGGAGATGCGGAAGCGAGATGATATCCCTGCTGAAATTTCTGCAGCAGAATTTTGGATCTTGATCTTGGTAATCTTCCCAGATTGATTAGCAACTAGGATTTTCCTTGGTTTCTTCCGCCCCAAGATTGTAAGAGAGGGTCGTGGCCTCTCTTCTTCCTCACGTGAACCTTCAGATCTGATCCAGAAAATCAAGAGACGTTGCCCAAGAAGAAGGTGCTGCTAGGGTTTCTTCCTTCTCCTTTTTGAGAGAGGCGGCTCCAAGAAGATGGCTAGGGCAGAGATGGCAGCAATAAAACCCTAGAAACCTAGGGCATCTATATGTGAGAAAGAGAGGAGGAGAAAGAGAAGGGATAGCTTATTCTAGGGAGAAAAGGGTTTCTTTCATTCATCTATAATCATCATCGTTACATGACTATATATAACCCGTCCCCATGACGGCCACCAAAATAAAACCAACACCACACATGAACCGGTGCCTTATTATATGGATAATAAACCCTAAAAAACTCCCTTGGACCAATCCCACACCTTGGGCCCAAACCCAGCCCAATGATAGACTAGCCCCCTCAAGACCCAACAACCTGGGCCTTAACCCTGTGGAGCCTACAAACCTCCACCCTAGGATTTAAGCTTTGGAGTACCACACCAGGCTCTACAATCTCCACCTTGGTGCTTCAAAGCTGTTGAAAAATCTGCACATTCCCTCAGACCCATCAGTGTCACACATGAGAGAAAGCTATCCCGTGGAAGAGTCTTCGTAAGTGCATCTGCCTGGTTCTTCTTTGTATGAACTTTTACCAGCTCCACTTCACCTTCTTCCACCAATTCTCTGATCCTGTGATACCTCACATCTATATGCTTTGTGCGTGCATGATAGATTGGGTTCTGAGCCAACTGCAGGGCACTCTGACTATCACTGTGTAACAATACTGTACCCTGCTTCACCCCATTTCCATGATGAGTCTCTTTAACCAAAGAGCCTCCTTGGCAGCCTCTGTAATCCCTATATACTCAGCTTCTGTTGTAGACAAAGCTGTAATAGGTTGAAGGGTTGATCTCCAAGAAATTAATCCACCATACATGCTGAACACATACCCTGTGGTAGACCTTCTTGTATCCAGATCACCTGCAAAATTTGCATCCACAAATCCTTCCAATGGACCTAATGACTTACTTGGGATATTAGATTTCTCCTTAGATCCATCTTGCTGCCCAAAAATTAGACCAAGTCCACGAGTTCCCTGAAGGTACCTCAAAATCCACTTGAGTGCCTTCCAGTGCTCCTTCCCTGGGTTCGCCATGAATCTGCTCACCTGGCTCACTGCATATGCTATGTCAGGCCTGCAACACACCATAGCATACATAATGCTGCCCACGGCACTGGCATATGGAACTCTCTCCATGTACTCTTTCTCTTCATCTGTCTGGGGGTTCTGTAACTTAGAAAGAGACATGTGACTAGCCAAAGGTGTTCCAACTGGTTTGGCCTTATCCATCCCAAACCTCTCCAACACCTTGTGAATATATCCACCCAATGACAAGTGTAGAATTCCCTTGGTCCTATCTCTGTAAATTTCCATCCCAAGTATCTTCCTAGCTGACCCCAAATCCTTCATTTCAAATTCTGTTGATAATGCATATTTCAGTCTATTCACTGCTTCAACACTCCTGCTGGCAATGAGCATATCATCCACATACAGAAGGAGATACAGTGCATCATCCTCATCCACATCTTTCACATAGACACAAGTATCATGTTCACATCTAGAAAATCCAAGGCCCAAAATAAAAGTGTCAAACCTTTTGTACCACTGACGGGGTGACTGCTTCAAACCATAGAGCGATTTCTTTAGTAGACACACTTTTTCTTCCAATCCAGATTCCTTGAAACCCTCTGGTTGCTTCATGTATATCCTCTCCTCTAGACTCCCATGTAAGAAAGCCGTCTTCACGTCCATCTGCTGCAACTCCATACCATGTTGTGCTACGAGAGATAACAACACACGAATTGAAGCATGACGTACCACTGGAGAGAATACCTCTGTGTAGTCCACTCCCTCTCTCTGTGAGAACCCCTTAGCAACAAGCCTTGCTTTGTATCTGACTCCACCTTGCTCTGAAGGTGCCTCCTTCTTTGTGAACACCCATTTTGAACCAATGGCCCGAGCATCTCTAGGTAGATCCACTAGCTGCCATGTCTTGTTCTTTTCCAGGGACTCCATCTCCTCCATCATGGCCTGCATCCATGAGTCTCTTTCTGAACTTTCCATGGCTTCTTGGAAGGTCTCTGGATCTTCATTTGCAATGATTAGAGCATAGGAAATCATGTCATCAATGCGATACCGAGCAGGTTTGATGATGGTACGCTTTGCCTTGTGTAGTGCCACACCCCTTTGATCATCTCTCAAAGCTGAAGTGTGTGACTCCACCTGCACCTCCTTTTGGATTGATGGCTCTTGTGGCTGATCCTTTACATGTATTGGAACATTCATACCAAACTCCACCTCAAAAGAAGCATGTTTTGAAGTAGAAGTAGAAGGTACATCACCTGTCAGCCAATGCTGTCCACTGCTGTCCTGTTCAGCCTTTTCAGCTCCATCTGCAATCTCTGACCTCTTCAAGATGCTCTTCTCATCAAAAATAATGTCTCTACTGATGATACACTTCTGTGAATCTGAACTCCATAGCAAATAGCCTTTAACTCCCTGTGGATACCCGATGAAGATCAGCCTTTGTGATTTTGGGTCCAGCTTGCTCCTTTCAGTTGCCTCCACATGTGCATAGGCTGGGCAACCAAAAATCCTTAGGTGTCCAAGCTCCACCTTCTTCCCACTCCAGATCTCCTCTGGAATGCCTCCATCAAGTTTTCTATTAGGGGACCTGTTAACAAGAAAACCAGAGAACATAATTGCATCACCCCAAAAGACCTTGGGCAGTGATGCCTGCAGCCTCAAACACCTAGCCTTCTCTGTCAATGTACGATTCATCCTCTCTGCCACACCATTCTGCTGGGGAGTCATCCTTACTGTGTAATGGCGTTGGATCCCATTTTCCTCACAGTAGCTTCTGAATTCATTGCTTGTATACTCCCCTCCATTGTCAGATCTCAAACACTTCACTGGTTTTCCTGTCTCCTTTTCAACACCAACTCTCCAAGCTTTAAACCGGGCAAATACCTCTGATTTTTCTCTTATCAGATATACCCATACCTTCCTGGAGTAGTCATCAATGAAAGTTAAAAAATACTTAGCCCCACCTCTGGCTGACACAGGGGCCGGTCCCCATACATCTGAGTGAACTAGTTCCAGAATACCTTCACTCTGCTTGGAACTGCTGGCAAATCTTACCCTATGTTGTTTGCCATAAATACAGGGCTCACAGATGTCATTATCCTCCTTCTTAAGTGATGGAATCAGACCTCTTTTGCTGAGTTCTATAAGCCCTTTATCACTCATGTGTCCCATTCGATAGTGCCACAGTTTATAGACCAACTGTTCCTCCTGTGCCGCTGCTAGCACCTCTGCACCATCTATGGCCACTGAGCCTTCCATCTGATAGAGATTATTTTCCAACCTTCTCCCTTTCATCACCACTAATGCACCCTTGGTTATCCTCAAACATCCACTCCCCGGCTGGCTTCCAAAAGCATACCCATGCTTCTCCAGGTAGCCCAAAGAAATTAGATTCTTCTTCAACTCCGGGACATGTTTGACATTGGTTAAAGTCCTTATAACCCCATCATACATCCTCACCCTTATGCTTCCAACTCCAGCAACCTTACAAGGATGATTATCACCAAGGCATACACTCCCTCCATCAGATTCTTCATAAGTTGCAAACCACTCCCTATGCGAAGTATAATGGTGAGAACATGCTGAGTCAAGTGTCCAACAACTATCACACTTCTTGGTCCCATCTGAAACTACCAGTACATCATCTTCACTGTCTTCAGATGAATTTGCACCACCATTGCTGGCTGAACCTCCCTTGGAAATGCCCTTCCCCTTCTCATTCTTCAGAAGTGGGCAATTTCTCTTCAGATGACCAATCTGATGACACTTGTAACACTTCCATGCTTTCTGCTTGCCCCGAGACTTAGATCTGCCTTTGGACTTGCCTCTAACCTTTTCCCAGGGTCTTCCTTGCCTCTCATTCACAGCAAGTACCTCTGTGTTAGAGTTTCCCATGCGAATTTTTTCTCTTTGCTGGTTTGATCTCAGCACCCCCACAACCTCTTCATAATTCAGGGTCTCCTTCCCATACACCAAGGTTGTAATCAGACCATCATAGGAACTGGGTAGCGAACACAACAAGATGAGGGTCTTGTCTTCTTCATCAATCTTCACATCAAGGCTCATCACCTCTGAGCACACTTGATTGAATTTCTGAATATGGGCCACAAGATCTCCTCCCTCAGGCATTCTCAAGCTGTACAACTGTTTCTTCAACCACAACTTGTTTGTCATACTCTTTCCCATGTAAGTGTTCTCTAAAGTTTCCCATAGCCCCTTGCCGTGGTCTGCGTGCAAATCTCCGGCAAGACTTGATCAGCCAAGCACATCCTGATTGTGCTAAATGCAATCTCCTCTAACTCCTCCCAATCCTCACGACTTACATTATCCGGTCTTTGTTTCACCAAGACCTTATAAATCCTTTGCTGTACCAATAAATCCTTCACCCTTTGCTGCCATAGGGTGAAGTTCCCCTTGCCATCATACTTTTCAAAATCCAATTTAAAGCTACTAGATGCCATATCCAACCAAGAAACAATGCACACAACAAAAACAGAAAATTAAACTTGCTGCAGAAATTTCTGGTTTGATATCTTACCAAGAAACGCCCAAGATCCAATCTTTTCTCCACCAAATCACCGAGGCTCTGATACCAAATGAAGAGTGGATCGTCCTCTTTCTACCCTTGGAGCATAGCACGCATTCGACCAGCCCCAAGTCGTGTGGAGATGCGGAAGCGAGATGATATCCCTGCTGAAATTTCTGCAGCAGAATTTTGGATCTTGATCTTGGTAATCTTCCCAGATTGATTAGCAACTAGGATTTTCCTTGGTTTCTTCCGCCCCAAGATTGTAAGAGAGGGTCGTGGCCTCTCTTCTTCCTCACGTGAACCTTCAGATCTGATCCAGAAAATCAAGAGACGTTGCCCAAGAAGAAGGTGCTGCTAGGGTTTCTTCCTTCTCCTTTTTGAGAGAGGCGGCTCCAAGAAGATGGCTAGGGCAGAGATGGCAGCAATAAAACCCTAGAAACCTAGGGCATCTATATGTGAGAAAGAGAGGAGGAGAAAGAGAAGGGATAGCTTATTCTAGGGAGAAAAGGGTTTCTTTCATTCATCTATAATCATCATCGTTACATGACTATATATAACCCGTCCCCATGACGGCCACCAAAATAAAACCAACACCACACATGAACCGGTGCCTTATTATATGGATAATAAACCCTAAAAAACTCCCTTGGACCAATCCACACCTTGGGCCCAAACCCAGCCCAATGATAGACTAGCCCCCTCAAGACCCAACAACCTGGGCCTTAACCCTGTGGAGCCTACAAACCTCCACCCTAGGATTTAAGCTTTGGAGTACCACACCAGGCTCTACAAATATATAGGCGATAATCAAACTAATTTTGACTATGAAGGAGCACAAACACAAGATCCTTAACAAGAGCATCGTAGATCAAACAAGAGTTTACCTTTCAACCAGAGTGCTTTGACAGGATCTTGGTGATAAAAACCCACCTGCAGATAATATTTGGGGAGCAACTACAACAAATCTTGAGATTAAAAAAGAATCCAGATTCATCTGAACTCTGATCATCACTGCTCCAGGCAGGTTTGAAAAAATCGAATTCCCTGTATCAATTGAATGCTAATCAGGAATTAGTCAAGAGATGAGCATCAATCTGTGGAATTGTTCATCAGCATGAGGCCAGTCATATCTGCACCTTGAAAGCAAATGTGATGTCTGAACTATCAATTTGTAATGTCACTCTCTTCAATTTATCTTCCTTGGATTGCCCCAGCTTGAGAAGCCCCTGGGCATGGGAACCTGGACTGTTATGTATGATCAAAATCACAAGATAAGCAAAAATTAAGTGAACTTCTGGCATGTATTTCAACCTGATCACTTAGCACTCTGCACATACTTGTAAATTCCAGTGTTCCTACTGCAGGAATTTGAACGGATTTGCAGATTTCTACATATGATTTATTCAGCTGTTGCCACACAGCAAAATAAGAAAATAACCAATCAGAACTAGAAAAGATAGGTATTTATAGCTGTACAAGTGAAGCACTGGAAAAGCATTCTGTCCTAGGAAACAATATATAAACCACCATGATTTGTAAACCAAGGTTATGTCTACTTAGAGAAATAGTTGCAGCATGATTGAAGTTATAACACTCGCATGCACATGCACGCAGAGAGAGAGAGAGAGAGGAGGGCTGGGGGATATTTGTATTTGCAATTACTAGTATGATCCTTCAGGTCGTGGGGATTCTAACTAACCTCTCCAAGAGTTGTAGCATTCTTCTTGCATTGGTGAAAGAGCTTCACTAAGGAGCATAATATTATCTGCAGGTGCCAAAAAGAGATCAGGAGCATATAGCTGCTGCCTATGCCCAAAATTGGTATATGTAATAAAGCTAGAAGCGTGTTCTAGTGAATTCCAAACAAGCATAAGTTAGAAGATGATTTCCATAAACATTATGTACAAACTGAAAAATAAGGCCAAAGGTAATCAGCTCCTAAGAAAAATACAAGCATATGAATTATGAACAATGATATGAGGAGACAAATAACCTATATAATTACTGTTACAGCTATAGAAGAAATAAACAGGAGACTGAAATTTAACATGATTGTAGATTAACTTTGAAAGTCAGTCGGATGGTATAGTAATGAACTCCTGAATAATCAATCTGCTTTACAGGGTGTTGTTAAACCCTCTGCTGTTAAGTGAATCTCTTGAGACAATCAATATACATGATGACCTTAATGTAGTAGCTGCATAATGTCCTTGATCCACATGCATTGTTTTCCTTATCTTCCTAACATGTCTCCATTAGTAATGCATTATGCCATACTAGTCTAGGTTACACACTTTGTTTCACTAATTTTAACCAGTCAAAGAATGGGATAATTATAACAGATACAACTTGCAATCACGATATTTGCATAACTCTTCTTGGTTATCCTGATAAACTAAATATTTTCACTGGATTGTGCTATGAATCTCCCCATATTTAAGCATTTCCCCTGATCTTGCCTGTTGATGTTGAGGAAGAGATTGTATGGTATCTACTGCTGCTGACTTGAATGCCTTGGATAGAGCAATATCCATATGATCAAGCATTACCTGCAAAAGATTTAAAACTTTTAATTAATATCTTATAATTAAGAAAAATGATTATGGTCCAACTTTAAGTAACAGCCATCATTCTCTGAGAAAGCAAGTTTTAACACTTATGTTTCATAGCTGTTGTCAAATTTCATATTGCATGATCAATTGGATCACAGCATCCACAATATCTTGGATGCCCAGCATTGTCGGAGTCTGGAAATAGAAGAAGAATATAAACATAGCCAAAGACAAGACCATGATGCAAGGAAGCTGCTAATGGATGGCATATGCTAATTTTAAGCATTTGGCAGTTCTATCAATCTTGATTTTTTTATTTAACAAACAAGCATCAGTTCGAGGAAAAATAAGCAACAAAGCATTGCGGTGTGGCTTAACGTCTCAATATACTATGTCAAGCATGCATGCATGCATAATACAGATCTATCAAAAATTGTTGAGAACAATAGAACAATAAATAACATCAGAAAATTCATGCATTTTTTTCAGAATAAACTCTCTCCTATCCAGTATTTCCTTTAAAAAATGGCATAAATAATTAAAATTCGTTGGCCTGGATAACGATTAAGGCATACTAGGTGATATGGTTGTCCAGATGAAAGAGAATGCAGAACGGTATGAATGTACAACTAAATGCTAAAATCAAATGACAACAGTTGCTCAAAAAACAAAATCAAATGACTGCAGAAAGTTGTTAGTTAGTGAAGTTTGTCGTATGCAAGTTTCAGATAGGCATGTGATACCAACAAATATCCAACTTACCATGTCAATATCTTGGTTTCTATTAGCATCTTGCAGCTGTACTTCAAGCACCTCAACTGCATTCCTGGAATGAAGTGAAAGCAGTTAAATTTGACTGCACTTCCATCCATGAGATGCAGAATTCAAGCAATAATCAAATATAAAATAAGCAATAACTGCACAATATAAGTTCAGTCAGGATAAACCACAAGTAATACCTATTAAGATGACAAGACAAATAATGCCAGCTAAGTTAAATGGTTCTGTAAATGCTAAAGGTATTCTTTTGTCTTAGTATAGTTCTTGATACTAGTGACCATTGCAGTAGTTGCTCAAATAGTTGCTTGCCAGTATAAAAACTTAATAGATTTCCATCATGTTAAATATGATTTGATACAAATGTTGTGATAGTCCATATTGGTGTGTGTTTAGTCCCACATTAGTCATGCAATAAGAAGAGCGTAGGTAGGATCAAGGAGTTCAAATAATAGTTTCTATTTAGCCTTTTTAAGTAATATCCTAAATGTTATAAATAATATTAGAGAGGACCGAATTCATGGCCCATGGGGATTAGGGAACATTATAGATGTGTTTTATGTATGTTGGGTAATGGGCCAAAATAGGCCTTGAATACCCTAATAGGCCTTGAAAGCCCATTACCTCCTTATGTATGTGAATGAGAAATTATGGGGACATTTAGTCCCACATCGGAAAAATCAAGAAAAGAACGTTCACTTATATGGAAACCACTTCCTTGAAGCTTAAGTTTCTTAGGCTCACCATAAGTGAAGAGCTACGCATCACCCTCGCGCACGCGCACGTGTGCGAAAGACGCAATGGGCGCTTTGTAGGCGCACTTGCGCGTGTGCGAAAGGCGCAATGGGCGCTTTGTAGGCACACTTTGCACTTCGCACGTGTGCATCGTCACGAGGAGCTTGAGGGGCTTTAAATTTTTTCTAGATCATGAGAATCCGACGGTGGAGACTGATCAGATCAAGATAAGGGGCTGAGATCAATTGATCGTTGATCGATCGGATGAAGGGTCGAGATGCGGTGATCAAATCACGATTGCGATCGCGATCCAACGGCTGATACCCGTCGATTGACCAGTCAACAGGACGATTGGTGATAAGGCATCCGTCCGATTGTCGGTTGGTAATAAGGCACCCGTCCGATCGTATGGTTGGAGATAAGGCATCGCTCCGATCAAGTTGTTGTGATAAGTGATCTTGAAACGGCGTATCAAAGCCGTGCAACCACCTATCTGATAACGTGATCACCGGATCACGATGGTGAAAAGGCATATCAGGACGAGGATAGGCTTATCTGATCGGCTGATCATCAGATCAAAAGGATGAATCAGTGTATCAAAGGCTTATTGATCTGACCATTGATCGGATCCAATCAGATCTAATGGTACATATCAATTTCGAAGGGTTGCTTCCAAGGGGCACCTAAAACCTATAAATAGGACCCTAAACCAAGCATTTTCATTCATTCCAAACCATTCCGAATTGAGTTCAATCCGAATCAATTCTAGCCTTCTCCTCTCTTAGGCATTTGCATACTTTCCTAAGGGTAGTATAGCAATAGTGCATTAAAAAGAGAGTAGCATTCTTGGTTCAAAATTTTTGGTGAATTGTAGTGCTGCTTTCATCAAAAGGAGACTGTTGTATCCTGGGAGACAATCGTCATACTGACCGTAAGCACTATTGCGGGACGAAATTATCTTAAGGACATAGAGCATAACTCTAGCCTCAGTCTTATCATCTAGGTAGCCACCATCTGCCACACCCAATAATCTTAAGACAATTTCTGCTACCACAGAAGTGCTGCTGCAGATGGCTACTATGACGACATCAGTTCAAGCCGAGAGACCGGAAAAATTCTCTGGCACGGACTTCAAGAGATGGCAACAGAAGATGTTATTCTACCTCACAACTCTGAATCTGGTCAGAGTACTGAATGAAGATCCGTTTGTCCTGAAGGAAAGGAAAACCAACAAGCAAGTCATTGCTGCGATGGAGGCATAGAAGCACTCAGACTTCCGTTGCAAAAACTATATCCTTAATGGTCTGGACAATACCCTGTACAATATGTACAGCAGTGTTGCTACTGCCAAGGAGTTATGGGCATCCCTGGACAAGAAGTACAAGACAAAGGATGTTGGACATAAAAAGTTTGTGGTTGGAAGGTTCTTAGACTACAAAATGATCGACCACAAAACTGTTATGGAGCAAGTCCAAGAGCTTCAGATCATCCTGCATGAGATACATGCAGAGAAAATGTCTCTCAGTGAGTCATTCCAGGTAGCTGCCATCATAGAGAAGCTACCACCATTATGGAAAGACTTCAAGAACTACCTGAAGCATAAGCGAAAGGAGATGAGACTTGAAGACCTAATTGTCCGCCTAAGGATAAAAGCCAAGACAAGAAGACAGGAGGACAACCTGCTGAGCCAAAGGCCAACCTCATAGAAGGAAGAAAGAAACATAAGTTTCCAGGCGAAGGCTTTAAACAGAAGAAAGGCAATCCAAAGAAATATAAGTTTAAGGGAAAGTGCTTTGTTTATGGAAAGCAAGGACACAAATCCAAGGACTACTGTTTCAAGGACAAAGAAAAGAAAGAGGTCAATATTACTGAAACCCTATCCCAAGAGGTATCCGAGATGATGCCGTCAACTGTTGTATTTGAAGCAAACATAGTTGACAAAGCAAATGAGTGGTACATCGACACTGGAGCTACCAGACATGTCTGCTCTGATAAGAGTATGTTCTCATCATATACTCTATCAATAGTAGAAATTTGGTCATGGGTAACTCCGCTACATCCAAGATAGAAGGATTTGGCCGCATTATTATGAAGATGACATCTCGCAAGGAGCTTCTACTTAATGATGTGCTGCATGTCCCTGACATCCGGAAGAATCTTATATCAGGCCCCTCCTAAGCAAACGTGGCTTTAGGATGGTCTTTGAGTCTGATAAATTTATACTCACTAAGGTGGGGATATTTATTGGAAGGGGTTACTTGAATAATGGATTATTCAAGGTTAATGTAATGACTGTACACAGAAACCTTGAAATAAATAAAGCTTCTTCTTCTGCTTATATGGTTGATACTTCTTGTTTATGGCATGATAGATTAGGACATGTGAATTTTAATTCATTACGAAAATTAATAAAATTAGAATTATTACCTAATCATGAAATTGATCCACATTACAAGTGTGAAGTGTGTGTTGAAGCTAAATTAGCAAAAACACCATTTCTATCAGTTGAAAGAAATATTGAATCTCTTGACTTAATTCACAGTAATTTATGTAACTTAAAGTCAGTTCAAACTAGAGGAGGTAAAAAGTATTTTATAACATTTATTGATGATTCAACAAGATACTGCTATATGTATCTACTAAAGTCTAAAGATGAGGCTTTAGAAATGTTTAAATGTTATAAGAATGAAGTTGAAAATCAACTTGACAAAAGATTAAGGCCATAAGGAGTGATAGAGGTGGTGAACACGATGCACCTTTTGACGAATTATGTCAAAAGCATGGCATTATTCATCAAACTACTGCTCCTTATTCGCCTCAATCTAATGGAATTGCGGAACGTAAAAACCGCACAATGCTATGTTAATAAATTTTGGTACACCACATAATTTATGGGGAGAAGCAATTCTCTCAGCAAATCATATTCTTAATAAGATACCTCTTAAGAAGGAAGTTACTCCATATGAGTTATGGAAAGGAAAGAAACCTTCTTACAATTACTTAAGAGTGTGGGGGTGTCTAGCTAAAGTAGCTATTCCGGACCCTAAAAAAGTCAAAATAGGACCTAAAACTATTGATTATATATTTATCGGTTATGCGCATAATAGTAGTGCATATCGCTTTCTTGTGTATAAATCAGATATATCTGATATATAGATAAATACAATCATGGAATCAAGGAATGCAACATTCTTTGAAGATATATTTCAAGTAAAAGGAAATTAGAAATAAGTTCAAATAAAAGAACTTATGATAATACTGCTAGTAGTAGTCATCAGGAAGAATATCCTGAAGATGAACCCAGACGCAGTAAGAGACCAAGAGTTGCAAAGTCTTTTGGTTTTGATTATGTAATTATATGTTACAAGATGAACCTCAGACATTCAAGGAGGCAATGTCTAATCCAGAAGCACCTTTTGGAAAGAAGCTGTTAATAGTAAAATTGAGTCCATCATGCACAATCATACCTGGGAGTTGGTAGACTTATCATCTGGTATGAAACCTTTAGGGTGCAAGTGAATTTTTAAGAAAAAGCTAAAAGCTGATGGATCAATTGACAAGTATAAAGCCAGATTAGTGGCTAAGGGCTTCAAACAAAAAAAAAAGTATAGACTTCTTTGATACCTATTCACCAGTAAGTAGAATAACATCTATAAGAATGTTAATCGCTTTTGCAGCCATTAACAATCTTGAAATTCATCAAATGGATGTTAAAACTGCTTTTCTGAATGGTGAATTAGATGAAGAAATATACATGGAACAACCTGAGGGATTTATTGTTCCAGGACAAGAAAAGGTGTGTAGACTTGTTAAATCCTTATATGGATTAAAGCAAGCACCTAAGCAATGGCATATAAAATTTGATAATGTCATGTTATCAAATGGATTCAAAATAAATGAATGTGACAAATGTATATGCCAAATCCCTGTCTGAAGGGTATGTGATAATCTGCTTATATGTAGATGACCTGTTAATCATTGGTAGTAATACTGAAATGATTAAACAGACAAAGAAAATGTTGATCAAACATTTTGATATGAAAAATATGGGTGTTGCAGATGTTATACTAGGAATTCGAATCACTAGAACATCTGAAGAAATAATATTATCTCAATCTCATTATATTGAGAAAATATTAAATAAGTATAAAAAGTATGATACTAGCCCGGTGAAAACACCTGTAGATGTTAATCTACATTTGGCTAAGTATACTGGAGAACCCATATCTCAATTGGAATACTCACGTATAATTGGCAGTTTAATGTATGTCATGAATTGCACTCGTCCTGACATAGCATATGCTGTCAATAAGTTGAGTAGATTCACAAGTAATCCAGGTCCAAATCATTGGACAGCTCTAATAAGGGTATTAAGATATCTGCGATATACCCTAAGTTATGGATTACATTATTCAAGATATCCAGCTGTACTAGAAGGATACAGTGATGCAAATTGGATATCTAACACAGAAGATACAAAATCCACAAGTGGATATGTATTCACCTTAGGAGGAGGTGCTGTGTCATGGAAATCTTCTAAGCAAACATGTATAGCTCGATCCACTATGGAATCTGAGTTTATTGCCTTAGAAAAGGCAGCTGAAGAAGCAGAATGGCTTCGAAACCTTTTAGAAGATATTCCATGTTGGCCAAAGCCTGTGTCTGCAATATGCATACATTGTGATAGTCAATCGGCAATTTGCAGAGCACAGAATAAGATGTATAATGGTAAGTCTAGACATATACGTCGCAGACATAATACCATTAAGCAGTTACTTGAAATTGGTGTAATTTCTATTGACTATGTTCAGTCAAAGAAAAACCTAGCGGATCCATTAACAAGGGGTTACCAAGAGATCAAGTAAACTGTTTATCGAGGGGAATGGGTTTAAAACCTATAACTGAAAAATCTTCATAGTGGATACCCAACCTAGCTGACTGGAGATCCCAAGATCTAGGTTCAAAAGGGACAACTAAATTATGAAGAGACTTGATAGCACTAAGGATGTCCAATCCTACTCATTCCTATGATAATTGGTGCTACCTGCTAAAGGTACTAGGATAAGCATTGCTTTTAATGATTCTTATGACATGAACATTCATGTGGGGTATAGCAGGATACTCTTAATAAGAATCACCTATGTGAGTGTGAACTGGGCCAATTCTATGAGAATTTTAAGGTTTAATTCTCTGAAGCACTCATGAGACCAGGAGTTGTTCGGGGCCAAAATGAACACAACCATGAGAACCAAAAGAATGCTCGGGAAGAAGTTGCGTGATTGTTATTGTCTTAGTTTACACAAAACGCTGAAAGGTTCAAGACATCATGTTCACCTTTTAGCAAGTAAACTCGATAACAACTCACTAAGGAAGGTTCAAAGCCACAAGCTACCTATCCCGATACAACTTCATCCCATTATACTCTCTTTAGTGTGTCTGCATATTCATTTGCATTAAAATCCTTTTATGTGGGGGTTTGCCTTTGCTGATCTTTGATGATCTTTGATCTAAGTCCAATTTCCATTCATGTGGGGGATTGTTGGGTAATGGGCCAAAATAGGCCTTGAATACCCTAATGGGCCTTGAAAGCCCATTACCTCCTTATGTGTGTGAATGAGAAATTATGGGGACATTTAGTCCCATACATCAAAAAATCAAGAAAGGAAGGTTCACTTATATGGAAACCACTTCCTTGAAGCTTAAGTTCCTTAGGCTCACCATAAGTGGAGAGCTTGAGGGTGATGCGCCGCATCACGCGCACGCGTACGCGCGTGTGCGAAGGGCGCAATGGGCGCTTTGTAGGCGCACTTTGCACTTCGCACGTGCGCATCGTCGCGAGGAGCTTGAGGGCTTTAAATTTTTTCTAGATCATAAGGATCCGACGGTGAAGACTGATCGGATCAAGATAAGGGGCTGAGATCAATTGATCATTGATCAATCGGATGAAGGGTCGAGATGGTGATCAAATCACGATTGTGATCGCGATCCAATGGCTGACACCGTCGGTTGACCGTCAACAGGACGATTGGTTGACCAGTTAATAGGACGGTTGGTGATAAGGCACCCGTCCGATCGTCGATTGGTAATAAGGCGTTCGTACGGTTGGAGATAAGGCATATCAAGCCGTTGTGATAAGTGATCTTGAAATGGCGTATCAAAGACGTGCAACCACCTATCTGATAACGTGATCATCAGATCACGATGATGAAAAGGCATATCAGGACAAGGATAGGCTTATCTGATCGGCTGATCATCAGATCAAAAGGATGAATCGGTTATCAAAGGCTTATTGATCTGACCATTGATCGGATCCGACAGATCTAACGGTAAATTAATTTCGAAGGGTTGCTTCCAAGAGGCACCTAAAACCTATAAATAGGACCCTAGACCAAGCATTTCATTCATCCAAGCCATTCCGAATTGAGTTCAATTTGAATCAATTCTAGTCTTCTCCTCTCTTAGGCATTTGCATACTTTCCTAAGGATAGTATAGCAATAGTGCATTAAAAAGAGAGTAGCATTCTTGGTTCGAAATTTTTGGTGAATTGTAGTGCTGCTTTCATCAAAAGGAGACTGTTGTATCCTGGGAGACAATCGTCATACTGACCGTAAGCACCATTGCGGGACGAAATTGTCTTAAGGACATAGAGTATAACTCTAGCCTCAGTCTTATCATCTAGGTAGCCACCATCTGCCACACCCAACAATGTATTTGTGATTGGATTTAGATTTGAACACTTAATTTGGTGAAGACACCAAGACTTAAACAAGGAGAGTATATGAGAGCTCAAGCTGGCATGTGTTTAGTTTCATATTGTTTATACACTAAGGAGATTTTGGATCCTTGTACAGGATCAAGGGGTCCGAATGACACCTACTAACTAGCCTTTTAAGTGAGGTCCTGGGTTGTTGCAAATATGCACCAAGGTATAACTATATGTGCAAATACACGTTTACTCCTATCATGCACCTGAAGGCCAAATAAAGGAAGAGATTTTAGGACAGGAGGAAGAATGAAGCAAAAACCTACTACTAGAGACTAACATGTAGATAAGATAAAAGGACCAGGTGCCAAAATAATGCTGCCAAAACCCATGACAAAGACAACGATCCAAGCAAGATCAAAGAACACAAGGAGAAACCTCATGAACTGTTGTTGCAAGAATGGAGCCACAGATGAGGCGATGAAAGGTCCAAACTGCAGTGGGACAACCAATTTCCTGACCCAAAATGAAGTGACCAAGACTGCAAAGAAAGAGACTGAAACTACCACCAAGCTGTGCTTTTAATAGTAAAAGTGCATTGGTGAAAGAAAATGGCTGTGAAATATCATGCATGCTATTTGAAGGATGCAATTGGACTTCAAAATCTGAAATTCCTGCAGGGAATTGAACCAAAACTTAGTCCAGTCCATCCAATCACGTTCTTAACAACATGCACAACAAGTTAACAACTTCAGCTGACAAACTTTGAAGGCAATGATATAGTCACGCAAAGGAAGAACCAAATGAAGAATAGAGGTCAAAAAAGGATCAGTCAACTAGTAATGATAAGAAACCAAGTTATCACGAAAGGTTGGAGAAGATGATCTCAATTTATCGCATCATGTTATTGAGGAGCAACCCTGAGTTCCACATGTACAATATAGCACATGCATTTGAAAGATTTGGTGAAGCTTTGACAATTAATACAAGTTAAAATTAACACTAAACAAAATCTCAATGTGTTAGAATCAAAATGTTACCAGCAAACACCAAGTGCTCTTCTCATATCTCCAGATGCCGCTGCAACTTTCTGCCATCACCATAAACACCATTAGGACATATCTAGTACCTTGTTTCTTGGTCTCAAGCCTAAATAAATGCCATGATAGTAATCATTTATATACAAAATAAGTAAGCATTTTTATTTGTCATGGTATTCAGGAGAAATTTTCACTCGGAAAATGTTGAGGAAAAAGTTTACTCATTCAGATGAATTTTTTATTTATGAATTGGATAACTATAAAGGAATATGTTACTCAAAGTTTTTGTGTGCAAGATCCATAGTTTGACTGAAAATGCTCTCTTTTTATATATATTTACTTGCATTGTTTTAAGACCCAGGTGCTATATTTGCAAGAGGAGAATTTTGTTCAGACAACAGACCATCAAGATATTCCTGCATTAAAGAAACATAAATGAACTTACTCTGGCACAAAATTCCAATGCTGAAGGTTGGAAGACATTGAATCCAAGAGCCTACAAATCAAAATTCAGTTATTTAAGGAAAGTTTCTACCACAACAAAGGTGAATTGGTATACGAGATCAAAAAAAAAAATCAGCTTCCAGATTTTGGGAGAAAAAATACATAATGCATGATAATATAGACTGGAACGAGAATCACCATAAGCCTCTGCTGAAGGATTTTCATTATCTGGTCTTTAGAGTAAGCACGGAAAGTTATAACCACAGGCTTGCCTACCATCGAGTGACAAAAATGGCAATGAAGATGTTAGTTTCATATCCAAGTGCAATGTGATAAGAATTGTAACTTGAAAAGAACACTTGCAATAAGCATCAATTAAATAGTAGTCAAGTGAGATATCTTCATGTTACATCCAAGACATGGATATTGTACAGCACAAAGTAATTCCATCATCTGAATATATTAGAACCCCCATAATATTCCTTGATCCTAATATAAAACTAGAAAAGATGAAGAGAGAAACAAAGACACTCACAATTCAATGATTCAAGTTTTGGAAGAAATCGATCTGCTAAGTCTATGGCATTTGCAATTCCTGCAGATATACACCAAACTCAGCAATCAACATGAATCTTGGTTTTAATAGAGCACAACAACACTGTGTGGAACTAAAGAAAATGCTACCTCCTGTTTAGCATTAATATTCCTCTGAAAAGCCATACCTATTAGAATGCATCTCGAAAATGGGAAAGTTGTAAGCATGAAAAGATCATGCAGAACGGCACGGTCTTTAGTTATCAAGTAATCCATCTCATCAATGATGATCAACCTGTCATAAAATATATTTCCAGGCTTAACATTGCTTTGGTTGGTAAAAGGACAGCAGAACTACAAAAATTGAGAACAACATCTATCAATTAGGAGCTGTGTTTTTGTACCAAAATGGTGCTGTAATTGAGCATCAAAAACAATGCACAATACAAAGGTGGGTGTGTGTGTGTGGGTGTGTTTCTCACATCATCTTTCCAGAAGATGACCACTTTTTCTGAGAAAAGAGAATTTGGAGATGCTGAAGAGGTGAAAAACCATTGCTTGTCTTCCTATGAGAAATAAATTTCTCAAGTATCTGCAATAAATAAAAGAAGTATTTTATGATAAACGATATATCATGCACACATCCAAAGTATATTCAGTGTGTTGACAGGATACCTTGCCAAAAATTTCAGATGTATTAGTGAGAGAAGTGCAATTTATGGCTAATGTATCTGGTGACTGAATTCCCACCTGGCGATCAGAACAAAATTCATACCAATGAAATTAAACTGATAAATGTCTATAATCAAAATTCTAAAATTGCTAACACAAACTCTTAGCAGTAATTTGCAACTTAAAAGTTTGTTTCAGTGCTAAAAGTATCAACATTGAGCCCTCATAGAGAAAATGAGAGTATTGCAAGCTGAAAGAACAAAATGATATGTGACACTAAATGAATAAAATTATGTCTTTAGAGATACTGATACAACTGAAGAATACAATCAAATGCAATACAACATAAATTTGAAGATACATTATATTAGTATTTACATACCAAGGCAATCGATATATGGTATTAATAGCTAAAACAAGTTTAAGATTGATACCATCCTTATTTCATCATATCTTTTTCTAGTGATGTCTCTCATTAAGAGCCTCATTTCATCCTCTTTTCATCTTATTCTTTATGCAATGGTGCACTCCCATTGAATATTCTGATTCAATCATTTTAAATGCTCTATCCATTTCCTCTAACGAAGTGGGAACCTTGTGATGTTTCCTAAAGCATATCAAGCAGTTTTGAAAGCTTTCCTGTGACGAGTTTAATATTTCATCTCGCCCCTCTACATGATAAGTTTTTCCAAAAATGTCTTTGAAAAAATTGATGGGCAGGCCCATGAACTCCATGTCAAATGATGATACGCACGGTCCATGATATATGGTTTGACAGTCTGCATTAGCAATGTTCATTGGCTCATAGTTTCAAACACTTTAAACTCTTTTAACAAACATTTTTCTTCATGGCCTAGCACAAAGAATTATAGAGAGAGAGAGAGAGAGAGAGAGAGAGAGAGACTTCCGGAGACCTGCATTCCTGCATACCAATATGACAATGCAATGAGATATGAGGGTGTTCAGATGTGTAAATTACATAATTAAAAATATAACAAAATCGCCCATTGCTTATGTCAGAAACTCACATACAATCTAACATATAATTTGAAGGAGCAGGAAAATGTACCTCTTTTGACCACACACCTAAAAGGCCTTTCACTTTATCAATCGATAATGTTTTTCCAGTTCCAGGGCAACCACATACATATAGACTACCAGCTTTCTCTTGTTCAATGCATGCCTTGCAGAACTCGAGTATCCTTTTCTGCTCCTCTTCACGACATGTCACATTAGTAGGGACAGTAGCTACATGCAGCGCTTCTTTCACCGCTTGCATCTGTGCGGGATCTATGGATAATAGATTCGAGTCTCTAAGTCAGAAGGTCGACGATAACACAGGAAACTTAAATTGTAAGACGAATAAAAGAATGAGCCGAGTTATTGCGAATGCTCTGCTTGAGATCATAAAAGCATATAAAGAGGTGACAAACTGAGTCCAAGATCGGTCGAGCAACGAAATCAGATAGAGGACAAAATTAAACAATAAGTCCAGAGAGGTCTAAATTAGAGAAGGCAAATGCCTGGACATAATGGTGGAGTCATACTAGCAACAGCATTTGATCGAGATCGATCGCGAAGAAAATAAAGAGATGAAGACTTCGAAAAGGGTAAGAGCACTTGCCTCTTGGATTCCACTTGGGTGTCTGTGTCTGATAAAATTGATCAGACAACCTTTTCCTCGGAGATTTAGGAGAGCGTAAGAGGTTGTCATTGGAATTCTTGCTATCTTCCTATTAAATCGTATCGGATCGATGAATTACAATCATATCGAGAAAGATTCCTGTTACGTAAACAATTATGAAGCGGGAAAAAAAAAAACTTGAAACCCTAAGATCGGATCGGATCGGATCGGATCCGTATGTGAGAAAGGAAGTCACGTTTCCATAACAGGCGTCACCATTGGTGGTGCGCCTGCGAGGCGATCTCCACGTCGCAGGAGAACGGGTCTTGATCGGGCTTTGGTCCGGGCACTGGGATCGCGATCGCTTTCTATTCTCCCTCGTCTCATCCGCGGCGTCCGGCTCGGGGGATCTAGCGGGGCATGCGGAGCCACCGTTGGCGCTTCTGGTCTTGGCCATTGCAGGGTTTTTCTCTCGAGTCTTCCTTGTTAGAGTCTGCAAATAAGACGCGGATCATAGAGTTAGATAATGGCGGCTGCAGACGAGAAACAGGGAAGAGCAAATTAAAGATAGGGGAGGCGACTGTTTTGCGCGGGAAGTGGAAGTAGCGGAGCGGTCCCCTTCCCGCCATTAACAATTCCGTGGGCTGAGCGACGCAAGGATCAGGCCCAACACAGGGAGAGAGAAGGGGCCGGGCCGGATAACTCACGACGGGCCGCCAGATTGCTGCGTAACCGTGCGAGTTGCGCGAAACGATGGGGACCTGGCTTTCCGACATGGCTACAGTTGGACGCCATCTTCGCCTTTCATCGCGCTTTGACGTGCAGTCGTTTCACTTTGCGTGTTGTTGACTATTTTCTCTCCCCGGCTGCCAACTTAGAACGGTCAACGCCGAGAAGAGTCTAACAAGTAACAATGTTTGGCACTCGATCGGTCCAACTGTTTTAAAAACTCAAAATACTATCAGAGCCAAAAGGGTTTCAGATCCATCGGAACAGGATATATGCGCTTGTTGCTGTCAAAACACGTTCTTCAAATGATGGATGATGAAGGATCATCTCATTTTTTTTCTTCGACAAAAATCATGCAAAAAAGTTCTAGAAGGCCGATGGTTTCGATGGGGACCATTCGACGCTCAAGTTAGTGCTTTAGAAAATAGTATTGAATCATAATAAGCAAGAAAATATGTATGAGAATTGCCTTGGATTTTGATCCCCCCACCTTCATTACGAGTGAAGGTTGTTATACCTGTTTGGAGGTTTTCTTTTACCTATTTTCAGAAAGTGGCAGCGATGTAGGCGGTAGTGGGCCTGATCATATTAGAGGCATCCCACCACGTGTAGTTGTAGGGAGTTAGTGGGTCACGTGGCGGTTGCAGAAGGCTAGTGGGTCACGTGGTGGTCGTAGGATTACGGGGTTTCGAACATTTCGAGGCCGAGGGGAACACCGAAGGTCCAAGGCCGAGGAAAACTCCAGAGGTCCGAGGCCGAGAGGAGCCCCGGGACCGAGGGAAACTCTGGGAGTCTGAGGTCGAGGGGAGCTCTGAGACCGATGGGAGCTCCGGGGCCGAGGGGAGCTCCGAGACCGAGGGGAACTTGTTGGGAATTGTATCCTAAAGCCAATCATTTGATGATTGTGCTGATGTAAATTGTATATAAATTGATATATTAATAAAAGTTATTTGGCAGTTTATTCATTACAAGAACATCTTCTTAATACTCCTGAAAGTAATGAAGCCCTTAGGATCTTCCTCACGATAAAGGAGAATTTATCTTAGAAGGTCCTTAAAAGAGTTCGCGACCAAATGATATACTATGATAAGGCCATAGTACTATCAATTATAGGACGTTGTATATCATATTTATTGGTTATCCTCTTAACCAAGGAGTGTAGAGACACTGGTATGACATACAGGTGAAAGTGTAGGAGTACATTTCACCGAACGTGACTCATTTTCGGATACTCTGCTGTCAAGAGTTAATCCGAGAAGATATAGGTATAAGTATCCTTCAGACCTGAAGATTACAACCAGTGGCTTACAAGCAACTCATTGTACTTAGGTGCCGGACCACCTGGATTTCTAATCCAGCTACGAAAGGTTACTGGGTGCAGTCAAGTACTTGTGGTAGTCAGTTGTGGATCAAGATGGAATTTGACCTATCCCATTAAAAGGAGAAATGCTTGTGTTTCAATTTAGCAAGACCTTGGCCAAGGCACTTCATGTGAAAGTCACATGATCACTAAAGTTGAAATCACTTTATGGATTTGCTATTTAGAGTTGACAGGCTCTTAAGCCATCCTTAGCATTTATGGTCAAGAGGATGAATTATACGGTAACTGTTTCTTAGGGTTCTTGGAGTTTGCTCGGCAACTCTTCGACCTATCCGAACGTTGGGTTCCATTGCTAGATGGGCACATCGATTAGTATAGAAAGTTGTTTCTATGCTACCGGCTTAGGTTCGAACCTAGAGAGTCACACGCATAGAAGTTTCCTAGGATGATCTATTTGCTGATCAACGATTGAGAATCGTATATGATTTAATTAATCAATTTGATTAATTGAATTATCTCAATTGGGTTAAGTACAATTGAATAAGATTCAATTTGGTTTAAGTCTATTAGAAGGACAAGTCAATTTCAAATATTAATTTGAAATTAGACTTGATTTGAATTTAAATAGATTCAGGACTAGCCAAATTTGATTTGGGCTTGGACCATGATCTATGTGGGTTAAGTCAAATAAATTCAGATCAGAACCCAAACCTCTCGAATATGGATCTCATATGATGAGATGGCTAAAATCTCATCTTATGATATAGAATTTAATGCATGACATTTATTTACCGAACGTCGGATTTATCCCTCGTCTCTTTGGTTTTCTCCGAACGACGGAACTAAACCAAACGCCGCGACTCCTTGGTTTTCTCCGAACATCGGAATTAAACCAAGTGCTGCGCCTTCGGCATCTCTTCGCTTTTGCCAAACGATGGATTCTTAAATGTCAGAATTAAATGTCAAAGCTAAATCTAGACTATAAATAGAGGGCATTCCCTCACCAGAGAATACAGAACAAAAAATAGAACAATAATACATGATTTGTGGTGGATTGTAATTCTAAATTATCGTGGATTATAATTCTAAAATGTTAGAATAGAAAATCCTGGTGATTTTGGTGTTAGCGGAAGCCTGGTGGATCTTGGAGGAAGATTCAAGTGAGAGGATTCAAGATCAGCAAAGCTATTTTTCTGCGAGCTAGCACTCCCGGAAATCTGATCATTCGGGGCTTCGCATGGATGATACTAGAGGCCGAACAATTGAACGGCTGCAGAGCAATAAGGATTTACCTACTGTTCTTAAGGTAAGTGATTTGATCCCTAGATCTTAAGGCATGCTTCAAGATAATGTGACTAGTCATCTTGAAGATCAAGATATGATCTTGATATTTTTATATGCATATTTTAGATCAAACGACCCTAAATATATAGGCAAAGATATGATCTTGATGCATATTAGATAGATTAATATGTAATCTTTTAATTTTCGCAATGATAATAGTTATCAATTTTTAAAAATATGAATGCCTCGGAGACTATTTCTCCCTACAGAACTCTGGGAGTCTGAGGCCAAAGGGGTCTCTCCATCGGCCTCTTACTTCGTTAACCTTAATGGGGCTTGATCAGCCACATCAAATGCCCCCCGCCCCTGAGGTGGTGCGGGTTCGCCTCCCGCCCATTGAAAGGGGCACAAATTCACTCGGCAGCTGGTCCAGCCACGTCATTGATCGCGGAGGGGCATGTGCCCTCGGGGTGCGGGGATTCATCAGTGCCAGTGGCATGGGTCGTTGTAACGCCGCTGCTCTTGTCGATCTGCACCATTGGATGTAGGAGGATCCTTCTCGAAATAGGGAAGCCTTTTTGATACTCGTGGAAAGGTAACCGCCATCATTGTCGTCCTTAGGCTGACGTTATCGATATCCCGCCATTAGCACTAGACGACTGCCGAGGCGTCCCTCCCAACAGGAGGCATGCGTGTGGCAGGCTAGCTTAGGCGGGACGATTTGAAAGGAGCTATAATAGAGGGATGCTCTGAATCTGATGCTCCAATACTCCCAAAATCTTCTTCTTTCTGAACCTCTCCTCTTCGGGTCCTACAGTTCTCCCCGCCATTCTTCTCCCATTAACCAGGTCAGTCCTTCACCCATGGCTTCTTCACCTTTTTGGTCCTCTTCTGCTCCTCCGAGGATTGCTTTCCTCCCCTGCACATGCAGGCTTCTTCATCTCCTACTCCCGTCTGGTCTTCGTCTTCCTCCTCTGAGGACCAGATTTCTCTGTCCCAGCGGTGGATTGCCGGCCGGGCCCTCACTAGGGACCGTCCGATCACTGTTGGGGCCCATAGGGTCATCTCAGAATCCCCGGAAGGGGCCGCCTCCATCGTGACCGGCCGAGAGCTGACCAAAATTAGGAGCGTCTATAGGATCCTGGATAGTATCCGGTTGTCTCTCTCTACCCCTGATGATAGGGTGATCTCCTTCTAACCTAGGAGGGTTGCCCTGTACAAGGCCTCCCTTAAAGCTGGCCTCTGACTGCCCCTTCATCCCTTGATCGCCAATCTTCTCAACCTCTACTCCCTCACGCCTGCATAGTTGGTTCCGAATTCCATTCGAACCATATGCTCTTTTCTTGTTTTGTGCCACCTCGAAGGGCTAGAGGCTAGGGTCTCCCTCTTCCGCAGCTTCTATAACCTCCGCCAACAATCGGGCTGGTGGCTGTTCCAACCCCGACCCAATCAAGCCCTGAAACTTGGCCTCCCTACATCTGCCAAAGAGTGGAAGACCCACTTCTTCTTTGCTGACCTTGAGGGGGTGAAGCCGAGTTGGGGGGATCCGGATGTGGGGCCGAACAAAAACCACCTTGTGACTTCGAGGGATAAGGAGGCCTTTGGCATATTGCAGACGGCCATGGTCCCCTGATGCAACCAGCTCCTGTCGGAGGGTAATCTCTGGCTCGCGAACCTCCTCCCTAGCGGTGGTGAGCAGCCCCGAATTCTCCTCCCCCCCCCCCCCTCTTTTTTTTTTGATCGGCTTTGATTTGTGCAGACATGAAGCTACTGGACTGTCTTGTGAGGAGGGCGATAGCTAAGAAGAGGAAGGTCACCGATGGCGCCAAGGCATCAAGGAAGAGGCCTCGGCTTTGGATCCCTTCTCGATCTCCGACTCGATCTCCAACCCCGGCCCCACTAATCCGCCAGCCCCGAGGGGACCGGGAGCAGCCTCAGGGAGGCCAAGAGCCAGTCCTCCTAGTCGATTTCACCGCCGACACACCTCCCGAAGGGCTAAGAACCGAGGCCACCCCCCAAGCCGAGGAACCAACCCTGCCAGATGCAAGGCCATCCTACCCAGGGGTCGAGCCGGCCCAGGAGGAAGTCCTGCCCATGGGGCAGGCTAGGGAAGACTCGGCGACAACGAGATCGCCAGCCAAGGAGGGGGCATCGGGCCCCAATGCAGCACCAGCAGCCTTCGACCGGGCTGGGACCGCCGAGGGAGACGAGTATGGGGCCATCCCCTCCAGATCATCGCTGATGAACCAGGGCCGTATGGCTGAGTGGCTGGTGACCCAGATCTACCGGCCCGAGTTCTAGAAAGAGCTCCACAGCCAGGGGGCCGCGTCGCTCTTCCAGGACATCTTTGTGGCTCAGCTATGGGTAAGTGTCGTTTTTCCTTTGCCCTACATTACTCTTGCCCTTTTCCAATTGCTTACTGACGATGACCCTTTAATGCAGACGGCGAACTCCATAGTTGCGATGAGGGATGTCCTTGCCCGGGGCGAGGCAGCGCTCTGCCAGTCCCAGCAAGAGACAGCCGACGTTCAGGCCCGGGCCAAGAGGGCTGAGAGGGCTCTGGAAGCAGCCCGAGCTGAGCGGGCCGAGGAGCTTGACGGGGTCAAGCGCCGGGCCAAGGCCGAGCTCGAGCACGCAAGGAAGAGGCCGGAGGTCACCGAGGCAACCATCAGCACTCATGACTTGCGCATTCAGTCCCTCGGCATCGCGGTGGAGGTGGCTGAGGAGCGGGCTTCCAAAGCAGAGGAGATCGCCCGAAGGTCGGACGCCCGGGCTGTCGAAATGGAGGAGACCATCCACAGGGCAAAGGAGAGGCCAACGCCACCGAGGAGAGGGTCATCGCTGCCGAGGGGAAGGTAGCCGCGGCCGAGGAGGGGCTGCCGCCAGTGAAGAGAAGGCGGCCACAGCGGTAGATGAATTCTGGAGGAGCACAATTTTTGTGAAAGAGTTGGCCAAAGCTTCCACCGAGGCCTAGCTCCTCGGCTTTTGGGACGACAAGGAGAAGGTCGGCCGAGTCTATGGCCTCTCTGGTCTCGACGATCTCGAGCCAGATGAAGTGTCAGAAGGATCGACGGCATCCACAGGGCCGACTGGCGATGGGTCCAGACCGACCGAGGCCTAAGCATGTATACATCTTTTTTTTTTTTGCTTATTCTTGTACTGAAGTTCGACCTAGGTCGGCATTTTGTAAACTTTTCAACAAAGTAATGAAAAGTATGGATTTTTGCAAAGTGTCAGATCTTGTGCCTTTTATAGAATACTTAGCTCCGCTAGGATGTCGCCTTCGTGAGGTTGAGTGAACTAGAAGTGAGCTCGGCCCATGATTGAAGTAGCAATTCAGGGCCAGTGTTGAGGTCAGTGGGGTCTCAGACGCCGACCAAAGTCGAACCTTGGGGCTGAGTCAACCTCAAGCTCTGAAGGCCGACCGGATTCGAGCTTCGGGTGCCGATGAGATATCGGTCTTAAAGTGTCGAGCTGACCTTGGGCTTGAGTTCCGATAGTACATCGATCTTGAAGTGCCGAGCTGACTTTGGGCTTGAGTGCTGATGGTACATCGGTCTTGAAGTGTCGAGCTGATCTCGGGCTTGAGTGCCGATGGTACATCGATCTTGAAGTGTCAAGCTAACCTCGGGCTTAAGTGCTGATAGTACATCGATCTTGAAGTGTCGAGATGACCTCGTGCTAGAGTGCCAATGGTACATCGGTTTTGAAGTGCCGAGCTGACCTCGGGCTTGAGTGCCGATGATATATCGGTCTTGAAGTGTCGAGCTAATCCCGGGCTTGAGTGTTAATGGTGCATCGATCTTGAAGTGCCGAGCTGACCCTGGGCTTGGGTACCGATGGTACATCGGTCTTGAAGTGTCGAGTTGATTCTGGGCTTGAGTGCCGATGGTACATTTGTCTTGAAGTGCCGAGCTGATTCTGGGCTTGAGTGCCGATGGTACATCGGTCTTGAAGTGCTGAGCTGACCTCGGGCTTGAGTGCCGATGGTACATCGGTCTTGAGCTGAAAGGACAAGTTACTCGAACACATCTTCATTAAATAAAGGGACATGAGATATTCAAAGTTCTTTATTTCAATAAGGTGGGAATGAGGTACTCGAACCTAAGATCACCCAATTGCGTACATTATTGATAGTATCACGGAGGTTGTCCGAATTCCAAGTGCGGGGGAGAGGCTTTCCATCAAGGCTTTCGATTCGGTATGCTCCACGATGGAGGGCCTCTATGACTCAATAGGGGCCTTCCCAATTTGGCGACAGCTTGCCTTCCTCCGTTGGTTTCGATACCTCGGCTCTCCTGAGAATCAAGTCTCCTGGCAAGAAGGATTTGGGACGAATACGGGCATTGAAGTATCTAGCAGCTCTCTAGCGATAAGCTGCCATTCTGAGGCGTTATCGTTATCGTTATACGACTCTACCCATTGAAGTATCTGGCAGCTATCTAGCGGTCATGCACCTCTTTGACAAGGTCTAGGTTGCCTCACAGCTGAGTCGAGTTAACGTTATCATTATACGACTCTACCCAAGGGCTCAGGAGGCCGATCTCCACGGGGATGATAGCCTCGAAGCCAAACACAAGACTGAAAGAGGTCTCCCCGATGGGAGTATGCGGCGTGGTGTGATAGGCCCATAGCACATTGGGAAGCTCCTCCACCCATCTCCCTTTGAAGTCATCCAGCCATGTTTTGAGCCCTTGAAGAATGGTGCGATTCGTCACCTCAGCCGCTCCGTTGGTTTGTGGATGGCCAACCGAGGTGAACCGTTGGTAGATGCCCAGCTCAGCACAAAACTCTCTGAAAGGGGCATTATCGAACTGCTGACCGTTGTCAGTAAAAAGGGTGTGAGGTAGCCCAAACCGACGGATGATGGATTTCCAAAAGAAGGATATGACCTTATGCTCGGTAATCTTCGCCATCGCTTTAGCCTCCACCCACTTGGTGAAATGGTTGATGGCAACAAGCAACAATCTCCACTGATCGGAGGCCGGGGGAAACAGTCCCAGTATGTCCATCTCCCACTGAGCGAAGGGCCATGGAGCCAACATGGGACGTAGTTGGGAGGCTGGCTGTCGCTGGATACTGGCATACTACTGGCAGCTGTCACATCTCTGAACCAGCTCGGCTGCATCCTCTCTCATAGTTGGCCAATAATATCCTTGCTGCAAAGCCTTGTACGCCAGTGTTCTGCCCCCCAAGTGGTTCCCGCAGATGCCCTCATAGATCTCGCGTAGGATGTAATCGACGTCTACCGAGCTGGCACACCGAAGGAGTGGATAGGAGAAGAATCTTCGGTATAGCCGCCCGTCTAAGATCAAGAACTTGGGGGCTCGTCTCCTAAGCAGCTTGGCTTTCGTAGGGTCGTCGAGGAGAGTATCGTCGATGAGGTACCGGACATAAGCCTCTGTCCATGTGGGCTCTTGGCTGATTGGCAGGGCCTCTTGATGGCTTTGATGCTTGGAACTTCCAGATGCTCCACGTACATCCTCCTCAGGGCCCCGTCGGCCAAGGTGGCCATACGGGACACTGCATCAGC
The DNA here is from genome assembly GCA_900491605.1 of Calamus simplicifolius. Taxonomy (NCBI): domain Eukaryota; kingdom Viridiplantae; phylum Streptophyta; class Magnoliopsida; order Arecales; family Arecaceae; genus Calamus; species Calamus simplicifolius. Next base: position 293,718 of record UESW01004816.1, read on the forward strand.
TCTGGCGTTCTCGCCCTTGGGGATGTAATTGACGCTAAAGTGAGTAAATGATGAGGTTTGTAATGAACCTTACTCAAATAGCGGGACATGGTTGGACCCCGAGCCTCATATTCCCCAGCGATTTGTTCGGAAATGAGTTGGGAGTCGGTGAAGGCTCGGAGGCGCTTCGCTCCAAGTTCCTTGGCCAGTCTCATCCCGCTAGCAAAGCTTCATACTCTGCTTGGTTGTTGGTTGCGGGAAAGAGGAACCATAGGGCGACTCCACCATCTCTCCCTCTAGGCTAGCCAAAATGAGACCGGCTCCACTCCCCTGTAAATTAGAAGCACCATCGACATGAAAGATCTAGTCTCACCTCTCGGCCCCAGCCACCGCATATGGGGATGCTGAGTGGAGTTCTTCTGGTAGTTTCTCAATCTAGGTGCCTCAACCAGGAAGTCCTCCAGGACTTGGAACTTCATGGCCGACCTTGGTCGAAAGGATAGGTCGAATTCTCCCAGCTTGATCGCCCATTTCGCCAATCGGCCCGAAATGTCGGGCCAAGATAAAGTTGCTCTGAGCAGCTGGTCCGTGAGCACCACGATCGAGTGGGCTTGGACGTAGGGCCTAAGGCGCTGAACAGAGACGACAGTGCAAAAATAATCTTTTCGTACTAGAATACCTGATCTTCGCATCATAAAGCACCTTGTTGGTATAGTAGACGAGCTTCTAAGTCCCATCGGTGTTGGCGCAGATGAGCACAAAGCTGACGGCCTTGGTGGAGGCCGCGAGGTAAAGGAAGAGCTCTTCCCCATCCCTTGGCTTGGACAGCAACGATGGGGTGGACAAAAATCCTCTCAGCCCCTTGAATGCTCTCTGGCACTCTTCAGTCCATTCAAAGTTGTTGACCTTGCGCAGGGCCTTAAAGAATGGTAGACACCTTTCACCGATTTGGACAGGAAATGGCTTAAGGCTGCTACCTGCCCATTCAGGCATTGCGCCTCCTTCTTATTGGCCGGGGGTTTCATATCAAGGATGGCCTGAATTTTATCCGGGTTTGCCTTTATCCCTCGCTGGGTCACCATAAAGCCTAGGAATTTGTCTGCTGTGACCCCAAAGGTACACTTCCGTGGGTTTAGCTTTATCCGGTAACGACGAAGGTTATCGAAAGTCTCTGCTAGGTTGGCAATGTGGTCGTCAGCGTGGATGCTTTTGGTCAGCATGTCATCCACGTAGACCTCCATGTTGCATCCGACTTGGTCTTCGAAGACCCTATTCATCAGCCTCTGATACGTGGCCCCCTCATTCTTCAGTCCGAACGGCATCATCCTGAAGCAGTAGATACCCTTTTCGGTCACAAAGGAGGTGGCCTCCTCATCCGTCGGATCCATCTTAATCTGATTGTACTCCAAGAAGGCATCCATGAAGCTGAGGATCTCATGGCCCGATGTATCGTCTACCACTTGGTCAATTCTGGGCAGTGGGAAGCTATCCTTAGGGCATGCCTTGTTGAGGTCGGTGAAGTCAACACACATTCTTCAACTCCCATTGCCCTTGCAGACCATTACAACATTGGCGAGCCAGTCCAGATAGCGCACTTCCCAGATATGCCCGACTGCCAACAGCTTGCGGATCTCCTCATCGATAGCCTTCTATCGCTCGGGGGCAAAGCTTCTCTTCTTCTGTCAAACTGGCCGACATTGAGATTGATGTTGAGCTTGTGGGTAATCACTTCAAGTGGAATGCCTGGCATGTCCAATGCCGACTAGGCAAACACATCTGAATTGGCCCAAAGAAAGATAAGGAGTTGGGCCCTCGCTTCCTTGAAAAGGAGCGAACCAACTCGGATGGTCTTCGTTGGATCCTCCCCTAATGGGAAGGTCAGTAGGTGCTTGGCCGGTTCCCCCCTCTTTTCTGAGTCCCTAGGGTCAAGCAGCTCGGTCACTAGTGGGGCCGGCGCCTCTCGAGGGCCAGGCGTCGTGTGATAGCAGAGTGATAATAGGTTCCTCTCTCTACGCATCTCCTCGACTCCATTATTGGTTGGGAGCCTCACGAGCAACCTCTTGGTGAAGATGACGGCATCCAACAAGTTTAGTCCGGGCCTACCGAGGATGGCATTGTAAGCTAGGGGGACCCGGACAACCAGGAACCTCACCAGGACCGCCTTCTAGTAGGGCGACGTCCCAGCCGTGACCGGGAGAGTGATTTCTCCTTTCACCTTCACAAAGTCTCTGGTGAAACCCATGAGGGGTGTAGCTATGGACTGAAGGGAGTCATGAGACAAGCACATCTGAACAAATGCATCATAACTTAAAATGTCGGCTGAGCTTCTACTGTCGACCAATATCTTTCTTACAGGGTGCTTTGCAATCGTCATAGATACGATGACGCTATCATCATTGGGATTGCTCACCCCCTCTAGGTTCCTTTCGAAGAAAGGGATTACAGGCTCTACTCCATCCTCCCCCCTAGGCCTCTTAGATGGACCGCCTGCCTCCCAGGATATCATAGCCAGTCTTTCCGGTTGGGGCGTTATTGACATTGACCTGGGCAGGTAGGGGCGCCGAGGGACCCGGAGTAGCTGGATTCGCCCTTCGGACGAACTTGCCGAGGTAGCCTTACTGAATGAGGTCCTCGATCGCCTTCTTAAGCCGATGGTAGCTTTCGGTGTCATGGCTATGGTCACAATGGAAATGACAATAGAGATTTTTGTCATAGGAGGTCCCAGGCTTCAGAGGCGGAGGGCGCTGGAGGAACGACTTGCCGATCTCCATCAAGATACGAGATATCAGGGCGAACAGGAGGGTATAGAGCCCCTCTCTGGGGGCAAGAGCCCTCGGTCGATTGTCGGATCACTGAAGAGGCTCAGGTCTCTCCTGACGTGGCTTATCAGGTGCAGGTCAGGCCTGTTTCTTGTTGGGGCCTCCATCTGCCTTGCATCGAGAGGAGTCGGCTTCTTCAGCACAAATGTACTTCTGCGCCTGACCCAATAACTCGGCATAGGAGCTCGGCGGCTTTTTATCGAGAGAGTATGCAAAACGGAAGGGGCGAAGCCCTCGATTCAAGGCCAGAGTGGCCTCTGAGTCATCAAGGATGTAGACCTCGAGTGCGGCTTCCTTGAATCGGGCTACGAAGTCCCTCAATGACTTGTCGCTCTTCTGTTGGATGGCAAACAGGCTATCGGCTACCTGTGGAATCTTTCGGCAGGCATCGAAATGCGCCTGGAAGGCCCTTTCCAGCCGCCGGAAGGATTGATGCTGTGTGGTGGTAGCCGAGAGTACCGAGCCCGCGCAGCCTTCCGAAGAGTGGCCGAAAAGGCGATGCATAGAAGAGAATCAGTTGCCCCCTATACTTGCATGAGAACCTTGTAGCTTTCCAGATGGTTTAAGAGGTTGGTAGTGCCGTCATAGGGGTCCAGCTGGGGCAAGTGGAATCGGTTGGAGATTGGCTCCTCCATTATACGGCGAGATAGGGGAGGGCGATTGTTGTAGTCTACCTCCAATGGATTGGTGACTCTGTGGTTGAGCTCCTCCAGCCGCTGGTTGTACTCCTTGAGACATCGCTCGGCTCGACGAACGATATGTCCATCGAAGGAACCTTCCCGTAAAGATCCTAAAGACATGGAAGGGTAGCGCCGATGATGATGCCCTCGCTCGGTCTCCTTCCCCGGCCACCACCTGCGGGAATCGTCGAAATGACGGGAAGGAGACCAAAGCCTTTTGGAGGTCTCCCGGCGGTGATGCTCGAGAGAGGTGTTGCGGCGGAGAGCTTTCCTTTGAGGAGCTCTCCCGTGAGTGAACTGTTGACTTGGTGGAGTAACCCCTGCGCCCGAGGAAGGTGGCCGGGGACCTTGCTGTGAGGCCGCCTCTTACTGTTGCAGATGTTGGACCGCCGCCACCAGTGACTGAACTTGCAAAGCGAGGGCATCGATCCGGTCACCTTGGCGTGGTGACGATGGCGAAGCGGGGAAAGAGACCGGAAGAGCCAGGAGGCCAGCTTCTTGCTGCTCCGGCTCCTGATGATGCCCATCGGAGCAGTTGGCCGAAACCTCTTGCGCGCGCGTCACCACCATCTTCTTGAGTTATAGAGGGAAGTAGGGGCTTGCAGCTAATGGCTCTGAGACCTTCCGTCTTCTTGCTCTCTTTCTCTACGCCAGCCCCCTACCTAGCGTGCCAATCTGTTGCCGCCAAAATAGGTCCTCCAAACGCCAGGTAACGAAGGATCTCCTGGCCTCTCCTCTTCGACAGAAATCCTGCAAAAAAGTCCCCGAGGACCGGTGGGGACCCTCTGACGCTCAAGTTAGTGCTTTGAAGAACAGTATTGAATCATAGGCAAGAAAACATGTATGAGAGTTGCCTTGGATTTCGATCCCCCACCTTCATTACAAGTGAAGGTTCTTATACCTGTTCCCTTTTTACCCACTTTCGAAAAGTGGCAGCGATACAAGCGGTAGTGGGCTTGGTCATGTCAGAGGCATCCCACCACGTGCAGTTGCAGGAAATTAGTGGGCCACGTGGCAGTTGCAGAAGGCTAGTGGGCCACGTGATGGTCGTAGGATTACGGTGTTTTGAATATTTCGAGGCCGAGGGAAACTCTGGAGGTCCAAGGCCGAGAGAAGCTCTGGGGCAAGGGGAACTCTGAGAGTCCGAGGCCGAGGGGAGCTTCGAGGCCGAGGGGAACTCTGGGGTCCGAGGCTGATGGGAGCTCCGGGACCGAGGGGAGTTCTGGAGGTTCGAGGCCGAGGGGAGCTCCGGGGATTCGAGGCCAAGGGAAGCTCCGAGGCCGATGAGTGCTTTGGGGACAAGGGGAGCTATGGAGGTCCGAGGCCGAGGGAAGCTCTAGGGCCGAAGAAAACTCTAAGAGTCCAAGGTAGAGGGGAGCTTTGGAGCTAAGAGAAATTCTGGGAGTCCGAGGCCGAAGCGGTCTTCTTACTTCGTTACGCAAGGATCAGGCCCAACACAGGGAGAGAGAAGGGCCGGGCCGGATAACTCACGACGGGCCCCAGATTGCTGCGTAACCGTGCGAGTAGCGTGAAACGATGGGGACCTGCTTTCCGACATGGCTACAGTTGGACGCCATCTTCGGCTTTCATCGCGCTTTGACGTGTAGTCGTTTCAGTTTGCGTGTTGTTGACTATTATCTCTCCCTTTGCGGCGGCTGCCAACTTAGAACGGTCAACGCGGAGAAGAGTCTAACAAGTAACAATGTTTGGCCGGACAAAAAACGATATCCGTTGAGTGACCGTTGAGTGCTTTAAAAATCGTGAGCTGCGCGACTGCTGAGTGTTTTCTGTGGTGCTTTGCGATTCGTGCTCGGAGTCATCGTCCCCGATCTCCACCGGCTTCTGCTGCTGGTTCCCCTCGATTCCCTGCTGTTCGATGGCATCTCCGTCCGGCAAGCCTCCGGTGGTGGCTGCTTCTCGGAAGACAGCCGGCGCTCCGTGGACTCAGGCCCAATCGACTCGCTTCGAATGGGTTTCACCATCGCCGTCTCCGGATGCGGTCGCCGAGCTGGAGCGTCTCTTCCCGGAGATCATCCAAGTTCCCTTGCGGCCGCTGGAGGAGGAAATCGGTCGATGGAAGAACCTGGCAGTGATTGCACGCAGTCTTGGCAACTGGGTTCCTCCGGAAGCTCTGGTTCGCGAATTCGTCCGCGCCGGTGTATCGGGGGAAATTGAAGCCGTCCCTCTGCCGCATCGCCAGTACCTTTTCCGGTTTGATGATATTCGTGCTTCGGAGCTCGTCCTCAGGCGTCCATGGACAGTTAATGGCCAAGCTTTCGCTGTTTCTGAGTGGATTCCGGATTTCGTTCCTTCTGAGAGCACTCTTCTTCAAGCTCTGATTTGGGTCCGATTGCCACTGCTCCCCATCGAATTCTGGACTGATGATGCTCTTGCCTCAATCCTATCTGCAGCCGGGAAATTCCTATACTCGGATGCTTTGACCAAGGATCGGAAGCGAGGTGGTTTGCTCGTGCCTGTATCGCAGTCGACCTGGGTAAGCCTCTGCGCCCAGGTGCTCGGATTCTTGGCTCTGGCATCCCATTTTGGCAACAATTTTCGTTCGAGAGTATAGACGGAATCTGTGCCTTCTGTGGATCCTTGCACCTCTCTGGGTCCTGTGAAGCTTCGCCTGATCCCTCGTCTTCAACCTTGAAGCCTCGGTTCGGCCCTTGGATGTCTTCGGTGAGACGAAGGAAGACCTCTGTGCTGCAGCAACCGGTGCCTCAGAGATCCTCTGCTCCGGGTACGTCTTCCTCTCCCACCCCCGCCTTATCAAATGAATGGAAAACTCCTAAGAAATTCGCACGAAGGAACACTAGGAATGGTCTGCATGTTGTGCCGGGCGTTGCTGTGGATCCTTCATCCATTTCTACTGCTCCTTCTTCTCTGCTTGGAATGAAACAGAGCCGGTTCCCCCTCCTGGGCCATCGGCAGTGGGAAAGACTTTTTGATGAGGACGGTAGGATTGATAACCCAGTGACTCGTCTTCATCCGCAGTCTCCTCCTATTCTCTCTGAAGAGCCTGCGTGCCAGTCTTTCCCCAGCGTGCCGGTTCGAGCCAATGGAACAGTAGACATTGAAACACTGTTCAACAGTAAGTCTGAATGTCTAATTCCTGTTCCAGTGACCTCAGGAAATTGTGAAGGCTTAAGCCTCAGTCCTTTAAGTTGGGGGGCCAGACTCAATCGACTGATGGTTGCCTTTCTGGGCTGTCGAAACGGGCTCGGCCTGTTGAGCCTGTGTCGCAGCGGGTCTTGTCCAAGGTATCCAAAGGAAAGGAAAAGCTAACCTCAAGGTTAAAGACATTGGAAATGGATCCTTTGCTTTCTCGGCTTCGCTTGACTCCCCTAGGGGTAATTCTTGTCCGGTGGGGTCGAGGAAACAAAAGACTCGTCGTAAAGATAACCTGGCCCCTCAGTCTACTATATTGGCAGTCCAGCCGTCGCTCTCGACTGTCACTGACCATGACGAAGCGGTGGCCATTCTTAAGGCAGCCATCCAGAAGGATCGTCCTCTTGAGATCATGGATTCGTCCAGGGTGGATGACTCTGCTGGCCACGGACCTGAGGGTCCCATGCTGATTAATGATCTCCTTGGCGAGAAGGTTATGGGGGACACGATTGGGGGTCCCTCTTCATCAACTTCTTAAATGAAAATTCTTATTTGGAATGTTCGTGGGGCCCTGAAACCCTCCTTTCGTTCTTCGTTTGGAAGGCTTCAGCAGCTTCATAACCTTGACATCTGTATTTTGACGGAAACTCGTCTTTCGGGGGACAGTTTGAATCGCCTTCGGAGGCAGATTTCTAGATTGTGGAATTCTTATGCTATAAATTCTGCGGGTCTTTCTGGAGGCATTTTGGTTCTTTGGAGATCGGATAGAGTCCGTGTGGATGCCTTTCATGATTGTGGCCAGCAGGTTGCTTTAGTTGTTTCTGAAGGGTCCTCAGCACCTTGGCTTCTTTCGGGAATTTATGCCAGCACTGAGTTTAGGATGCGCCGAGTGCTTTGGGACGAGATCCAACTGCTTCTTGGCCAGGGTTTTCCGTCCCTCATTGCTGGCGATTTTAACTGTATTGTGGGGGCCTCTGAGAAGCGTGGAGGTAGACAATTTGTTGCTTCCCCGGGCATTATTGAATTCAAGAACTTTATCAACTCTGCAGATCTTTTCGATTTGGGTTTTACAGGACCCCGGTTCACCTGGTGCAATAATCGCCAGGGGTCTGCTAGAGTCTGGGAGAGACTTGATAGGGCTTTGGTGTCTGCCAGCTGGCTTCAACTCTTTCCTTCTGCTACTGTTACTCACTTGCCAAGGATCGGGTCTGACCATTGTCCTATCCTCATTTCTACTGATTTGCCTCTTCAGCGGTCTAGACAGTTTAAGTTTGAAAAGTTCTGGACCTTTTATTCTTCTGCGAGACATATCATTTCTCAGGTCTGGCGGTTGCCGGTTAGAGGGTGTGCCTCTTACAGACTTTCTAGACGGCTCCTTCTTGTCAGTCGTAGACTTTCTAGCTGGAACAAGAGGGAGGTCGGGAATATATTGAGGCAGGTCGAACATGCTGAGTCTATTATCTCTTCTTTGCAAGACAAGGAGGACCAGCAGGGATTTCTCCTTAATGCGGATCTATCGACCCTCAGATCCACTCTTGCTGTCCACCATTCTCTTATGTTGCAGCAGGAAACTTATTGGAGGCAAAGGTCCCGTATTCAATGGATTAAGGAGGGTGACCGTAATACGAGGTTCTTTCATCAGACTACTTTGCGGCGCCGAGCGGCGAATCGCATCAGATGCATTGATGATGAGGAGGGCCACTCTGTCGAGGATCCGCTGGTGATCAGGGATCAGTTTGTTAACTTCTTCCGGACCAGATGGACTGAGATGTCAGGGGTTGGGTTCCCAGTTTCTCCGGTTCTGCCTTCCAATAAGGTCTCCGATGTGGAGAATGATAGTCTTATCAGACCTCTTACTATGGAGGAAATTCGCCTCGCTTTATGGGAGCTGGGTCCTGACAAAGCCCCGGGACCTGATGGGTTTCCGCCCTTATTTTTCCGCTATTATTGGGATATTGTCGGTCCGGATGTGGTCTCTGCTATCCAGTCTGTCTTTCTGCTCAATCATATGCCTTCTGACTGGAAGCGGACTCTTGTCACCTTGATTCCTAAACGTCCTGAGGCTTCCTCCCCTATGCATTACCGGCCCATTAGTCTGTGTACCACTTTATACAAAATCTGTGCTCGAATTTTAGTAACTCGTATGGCTTTGGTTATGCCCCGTCTAATCTCTCAGGAGCAGGGTGCTTTCCTTAGTGGCCGCAGTATCACGGACAACGCCCTGCTGGCCCAGGAGTTTATGCATGATCTTCACCGTGTCTCGGGACGTAACTGCCTCATGGCTATCAAGCTTGATATGGAGAGGGCCTATGATAGACTAAGGTGGGACTTTCTTTGTAGTACTCTTCATGAGTTTGGCTTCCATGAGGTTTTCGTCGACTGGGTGATGGAGTGTGTCCAGAGTCCATCCTTCTCTCTTATGATTAATGGCTGCTGTACGGAGTTCTTCCACTCGGCGATGGGTTTACGTCAGGGCTGTCCTCTTTCTCCATTCTTATTTATTCTCTCTGCCGATGCTCTATCCCGGGAGCTTTCTTTGGCAACGCGGACTTCTGACATTGACCCTTATGCTGCTGGCCCCCTTGGCCCTTCGCTGTCCCATTTACTTTTTGCTGATGATTGTCTACTGCTGGGTAGGGCTACTACCAGTAATGCCTCCATCTTTGCTTCCATCCTTCATCCTACTGTCATGCCTCGGGGCAATGTGTCAATCTCAGCAAATCTCTTATTTGTTTTAGTCCGAGGACGTCCCGTTCTGTGAAGAGGGCTATATCTCAGATTATGGGCATTCCTTCTCAATCCGATCGGATGTCCTATTTGGGGATTCCTATTTCGGGGAGACGGCCTCGGTGTTCGGACTTTAGTTATCTGGAGAGGCGGATCCGTGATCGTCTGGACGGCTGGCAGGTGTCTGGTCTTTCTATGATGGCGCGGATTACCCTTATCCGGTCTGTGCTCTCGTCGATGCCTGCCTATCTTTTATCTAACACTGCTATTCCGTTGGCTTGTCTGCGGAAGATTGAGAGATATTTTCGTGAGTTTCTTTGGGCTTCGAATCAAGATGGCCACGGTATTCATCTTATGGCTTGGGACTCTGTCTGCTTGCCTTTGGCTGAGGGTGGTCTTGGTATCCAGTCGTTACTTCTCAGGAGAGAGGCTCTGACAGCTAGGCATGCCTCCCGGTTCGTTCTTGATCCGAATTGCCTGTGGAGTTCTTTTATGCGTGCCAAGTATGGCAGCTGGAATTCTTCATCTATTCCTCAGTCTTCCCGGGGGCATTCTTTTTATTGGAAAGAGGTCTGTCGTCATTCTTCGACTATCCTGGACTGTACCTCTTGGATCATCGGGAACGGTTCTTCGGTGGATGCCATTCAGGATGCTTGGATTGCTGACCTTCCTCTGTCGCGGTGGCCCACTTTTATCTGCTCTGATACTCCTCATGGTATGCGTGTCAGTGACCTTATATCCGACGACTGCCCTTCCTGGTCGCATTCTCGAGTGGCTAGTTTCTGCGGGACTGAGCTTTGTCGGCGTATTCTTTCCATACCTCTGTCTCCTTTTGCTAGTACTGATACCAGGGTCTGGAGGAGATCATGCTTGTCTCGTGCTCCCATGAGGGACCTCCTCTCGATGCTCAGAACTTATCCTCAGGATTCGAGGGACTGGGATTGGATTTGGCATCTGTCCGTTCACCCTCGAGTGCGTCTTTTCATCTGGAAACTTGCTCATGGTATCTTTCCTACCTGCTTCCTTCTCTCGTATCGTGGATTGAGTATTCAGCCTACTTGCCCGGTCTGTGGATCGAGGATGAAACTATTGATCATGCCATATTCGATTGTGCCAGGGCTCGTCAGATTTGGCAACTCTCTGGTACTTACCCTGGGTGCACAGTCCTGATTCCCACCGTATTTCTTTCCTGAGATTACTGAAGCAGGGTTTAGGAGGACCTACTCACCATCGGGGATCTCTCTGGGCTTATACTGCTTATCAGATATGGCTTTCTCGGAATCAAATTGTCTTCGCTGATACGGTTCATTCTCCTCGTAAGGTGCTCAGGACGGCTTCCTCCCTCTTTGCTGAGTATTCTTCCCATCAGGACTCCTTTGATTTTGCGAACCTTGGACACTGGGTCTCCCCTGCTGCTGCGGCAGCGAACCGTCGTACGGTTTTCATTTCTTGGGAGCCCCCTCCTCCAGGGTTTGTTAAAATTAACTTCGATGGGAGTGTCCGGGGTAGATGTGCTGGCTCTGCCTATGTCATTCGTGATGCGATGGCAGGATGCTGGCGGCTGGAGGATTTAGCCTTCTTGATCCCTCGGTGCCTATGACGGAGCTCTATGCGGCTTGGGCGGGCCTTCCTTCGCCATTCGGACTCTTGGCGTCCGCAAGCTCATCATTGAAGGGGACTCTATCATAGTCATTCGTTGGATTCGTCAGCAGTGTAGATCCCGTTTGCCCTCTATTCCTATATTATGTGATATCCGAGCTATGATCTTGGATGCATCCAACATTCAGATCCGTCATGTCTATCGTGAGGCTAATGTTGTTGCGGACTGGATTGCGGCCAGGATGGCCTCTCACTCTGACCAGTGGATATGGAAACCGGGCGACCTCTGCCCTCTAGTTTTGTCTCAGTTATTAGTTTCTGATGTTACGGGTCCGTCCCGATCTAGGGTGGTGTGAATCACCGTCTTTACCAAAAAAAAAAAAAAAAAAAAAAAAAAAAAAAAAAAAACAATGTTTGGCACTTGATCGGTCCAATGTTTTAAAAACTCAAAATACTAGCAGACCAAAATGGTTTCAGATCCATTGGAACGGGATATATGCGCTGATTCTTTTTCATCACGATGTTGTCGTGACAAGTATTCATTCCCTTTTCTTATGCATCATGGCCCATACCAAAGAAAGCAAGCATTCCGTCTGTTTTTTTTTTTCTTGGTAGTGCGCAGAGGTTTTTAAAGCACAACTTAGAAATTCTCTTTATCAACAAAAATCATTTAAAATCATCAGATATACCTGAGATTATGCTACTAGAAATTATCAAGAAGGCGAGAGCCTCAGAAAAGGGAGCGAAAAGAAAAGAAAAGAAAAGAAAAGAAAAAAAACCACGCCGCACCTGCAAACCTTAATAATTATTATTTTTCTTTTTTTTTTTTCCCCCAAAATACCGGCAGCCGTTGGGGGAGTCAAAAAGAAAAACCGGGGCCATTCCTCTAGAACATGGAAGCCTAAGGTCTACTATTAAAAATGGATAATCTCTTGGGGTTTTAGATGGCGGTTCCGTAAATATACATATGAGAACGCGAAATGGACGCTGCCAGGACGGGTTCGGTGCAAGAAAGGGGATTGTACATGGAAAACGTGTGGGACAAGCGGGTCGAGCATTTAGATAAGATCTCGTATTTTTATCCACATGGTTTTTCCTTGTAATTACATTTCAAGAATTCCGAGCGCGCACTACTTCCAAGCGCCTTCCCCGTTTCCACTTCGCACCGCGATCCCGCTACTGCTGCCTATATATATACGCCATTTCTTTCCAAATCCCTTCAGGCTTCATTCGATCGGCGCTAAGCTTTGTATCGGATTTATTTTATTTTTTCTTTTCTTTCACGACGTTTATGATCGATTGGGACAGGGGAAACAGCAAATATGGCAACACCCCGGATATCCGCTAGATCGCACCAAAGCCCATACGTCTCCGCTCCTTCTTCGCCACAAATCCAAGACGCCCCCGCTACTTGCGCTTACGAGCAATACCTCCGCCTCCCGGAGCTCTCCAGTTTCTGGAGATCCAGAAATTTCCCCGGGTGGAAGAACGAGTCCATCCTGAAACCCAGCCTGCAGGCCTTGGAGATCACGTTCCGTTTCATCTCTCTTACCCTCTCCGATCCCCGGCCCTATGCAAACCGCCGCGAGTGGAAGCGGCGGCTCGAGTCCCTCAGCGCTCGGCAGATCGAGCTCATCGCCACCCTCTGTGAGGAGGAGGAGCTCGGTCGCGGGGTGCCGGTAGCCGAACTCGACTCATCCAAGGGGGTCTTGTCCCGGGAATGGAGTTCTCAGGAGGTCTGGCAGCTCCCCGGGACGTCCACCGTCGTCAGCCGCACGAGCGTGGCGAGCTTGCTTCCGAGGCTAGCCACGTGGGAGAAATCCGAGGACGTAGCATCTAAAATCTTCTTCCAGATCGAGAGCCAGATGCACCGATGCCCCTTCACCCTTGGACTGGGCGAACCCAACCTCGCCGGAAAGCCCGCCCTCGAGTACGATCTCGTCGTCCAGCCGTCGGATCTGCACTCCCTCCAGAAAAGCCCGATGGAATCCAAGAATCGAGAGAACCAGACGCCCTTCACCGCCCACCAGATTCTGGAATCGTGGCTCTTTGCCGCCGGGGAGCTGCTGAAGCGAATAGGAGACAGGATGGACGCGAAGGAGTGGGAGAAGGCGGCGAGCGACTGCTGGCTCCTGGAGCGGGTGTGGAAGCTCCTGGCCGAAATAGAGGACGTCCATCTGCTGATGGACCCGGACGACTTCCTCCGCCTCAAGAGCCAGCTCGCGATCCACGCCACCTCCGGATCGGAGGCGTTCTGCTTCCGCTCGAACGCTCTGATCCGACTCACGGGTGGCTCCAGGGATCTGAAGCGAAAGGTGCCGTGGATTCTCGGGGTGGAGGTGGACCCCAGCGGCGGGCCCCGGGTTCAGGAAGCGGCCATGAGGTTGTTCCACAGCCGGAGGAGGGGCGAGGGTGATAGTTTCGGGAGGATTGATCTGCTCCAGGCGCTGCCGGCCATCGAAGCGGCGGTGAAGAGTTTCTTCTTCGCGTACCGGCAGTTGATCGTGGCCGTCATGGGAGCTTGGAAGCGAGCTGCAACCGTGCGCTGCAGCTGCCGTCGGAGTCGCTGGATTCGCTGTCCCACATGTTCTTGGAGCCCCCCTATTTCCCGAGCTTGGATGCGGCCAGGACCTTCCTGGGGAATTTCTGGCAGAACGAGCACGCGGCAGCTAGCACCCGCGCGGCGGGCCGGGCAGATGATCGACCGTGAAAAGGGGCACCGATGATTGAGCTCGTGGTTCCGCGGGTAAAATACGTCTCGTTCGTGTGTGGGTGAGATATATTACAGCATGGTGTGATAGTTTAGATATCTAGTATACATTTATTTGTTCATTTCCTTGAAGCGCATAGATCCATTGAATTTTTAAGATATATCTCTATTTGAGTTTGTATGTCTTCATTAAACGATGGTTTGCACTACAAGGTTTGGCGGCTGAGATATTGTATTCTTTTTCTCCACCAAGGTTGATGATCTTATTAACCAATAATCAATCTTTCTCCGTTTTTTCTCCCATGACTCTGCAATGTCAAACATCATGTGCCTCCCGACGAGATCCGGTCTCCTACTTACGTTAGACATTGTCAAATATGTGCCTCTTCCAAATATCCAACCACCAGCATCATAAACAATTGGTATTGGTGGGCCGCGTAAAGCCATTTCTACAAGGCTAACGAAGAAATTTCCCACTAGTTTGGTCGAATAGCAGTCTGGAATAATGGGTCGAGTTGGAAACCATTGAAAAAGCATGTCTAGCTAGCTGGGATAGATAATGTAGTGATTTTTTTTTTGGAAATTGAAGCGGATGGATTCAAGTTGGACTTGAAAGCAAGATGCGAATCAAACATCTGAATGAAGACCATACGAAGGCTTGCGATCTGGATCAAGATAAAAATCTAAATAAAGCCATGGCGTGTGGGATGGTTTTGAAGGACGATGAGACATTCATGTTATGTAATCCAATCGTATTGAAATGCATGTAAGCATTGCTGCTGCCAAGCACAACATGATGTAGCTGGCCGTTGCCATTATTTGATATATAGATTAAGATAGTGTTTAAAATAAAAAATAAGAAAAAATATTTTCTCTTATTCTTAAAAGTCATAACTATAAAGGGTGGCTGAGAATAAAGTTAACTAGAAGGATAATTCAACAATGAATTATCTTTTTTTATTTTCTAAAAAATACAGAAATAATTGATTATTTCTTCAAATAAAAGTAAAAAAAAAATAGTTATCCTATAAATTTATCTTTCTACATTTAATATAATTAATGGGATAGCCAAAAATAAATTTTATTTTGTATACTTATTCATAAATAATATTTTTTTTATTAAACACTGTCTAAAAAGCTACGAGCACGCCTTCATGAGGGCATGCACCCTCGTCAAACAGAATGCATGAAGCTGTCAAAATTTTCAGCACTGGGATGTCTCGGTGACAAGCCATGAAGCTGAATGATACATGACATTCTGTGCGATAAACCATGAAGCTGGATGTTACGTGACTATGCGTGCAGTTTGGAAAAGATGAAAGTTTGAAAACCTCTAACACGTGCTCGGATCACATGCCCAAACAATTTAGCCATAAGCAACCAAACCAGTAGGTTTAGCGCAGTAACTCAGATATTCATCCAAAATGAAACTAGTTATCAATGTTATTAGGACTCTTTGATCCTATATAAATATATAGAATCTTTTTAGTATATAATTATATGACATTAAATACTTGCTAGCAGAGGCTCTAATATACTCCTTTATTCAAATTCTTACATGCTTGCTAGGTCAGGGATGATATCAAAGCCTGCATTCAGCTCCAATAATAAACACTGGCCTGAAGTACATAGAAAAAAATTTATGAGTATGTTAATCAAATTTTTTATTGATCAATTTACTCATGTTATTTTACTTTGATAAAAAAATCAAAAAGATAAATTGTATTCCAAAATTATCATTTACATGTCAAATTGGGAAAAGATGTCTAAATTAATTTTTCATAAAGTAAGTAAAATATATTTTTTGAAATCTTCCTCCAACATCACACCATGATCTTGATTTTTTCTTTCATTAATACTTGATTCTTTCTTTTTAATCTTTTTCTCTCAATGCATTTTAGAAAGATAAAAAAAAGAATATAACATTTATAAAAAAATTCATAGTCAAAATAAAAATATTTGGATATAATACTATCATTTAATTAGATATAGTAATTATCAAAATTTATTTTTATTTTTTAAATTATATATGATTTTTGACAATGTAAATATTAAAAATATAACAAAAAAATATAGTTTGGAAAGAAGAAATTAAGCTTCGATCACCAAAAAGATAACATATAATTAGTATACAAATTATGTTTGATGGTATAAAGAATATTATGGAAAGATGGATGAATTTTATCAATTCATATAAAAAATTTTTAACATAAAAATATGAATAATAGATAATATAATTATTTTTTAATGCATAAAAAATAAATAGATTTTTTTTATTTAAGTATTATTTTGGTAATATTTATTTTTTAAAATAAAATTTAAGTAATTTTAATATTTTTCAAATGATGAAATTTTTCAATGTTTATTTTCATTCTTGATTGGAATAAAGTTAAATCTTTCAAGAAAACATGGCTCTCGTCGTGGGCCATCCACATGCCATCCAACGATATAAATGTTTGTTTTATGTCACGTCAAAAAATACAAGGACAAAAAAATTATACCACTTGATGGGGTCAGTTAACCCCATGGGCAATAATGCCGGCATGTTCTGGATGACCCTATCCAAAGCGGCCTCCCATCTCAACCTTCCAAGTCGGCCCTGTCCAAAGCGGCCTTCTATCTCGGCCTCCCAAGTCGGCCCCGTCCTTCATGCCAGCCTCTATCCTCACTTCTAGCGCCCGGCTCTCGTTCGTGAATCAGCATTTGTGTTGGTTGCTCCCAGCTCTGTTATGGTAACAACCAACCCCTTAGCCTCGGTCAGTCGGCCCTCGGCCTCGACCTCAGCAAGATAGCCAGTCGGCCGCGACCTCTCCCCCTCGGCCTCGGTCAGTCGGCCCTCGGCTTCGGTCCTCTACTCAGGCTCGGCAAGATAGCCAGTTGGCCTCGGTCCTTGGCCTCGGCCTCAGCAAGACAGCCCCTCACCTTAGCCAATCAACCTCGATCGGCACATCCCATCCCGGCCTCCAGCTTCATCCCAGCACTGTGCCGGACTGTTGAGAAATTATTGAAACATAATTGCCCCAACTTTATTGATTTTGATGATTTCCAAAAGCCATGAGTACCTTAAAGAATACAATGTGTTTATTTATCAAAAACCTTGAGCTTATTCAAATTGAAAGGAATGAACTATCAATGGTTATATCAAATGAGTTTTGAAACCGTTAGAAAAAGGAGTTTCAAGTTCAATGCTTAAAAGATTTCAAAAAGGAATTTTTATACATTATAATTCAATCGATGAATTCTTGAAACATGTCTTGAATCCATGATAAACGTCATATTTAATGTATTCAAGTCAAATTTATATTTAAATTTAATTGGGACAAGTTTTAAAGTCTATCAGAACATTTTCTGATTTTTGTATCGCTCCCGAGCCGACTCAAGGGTTTCCGAGTCGACTCCCCAAAATGACTGATTTTCTCGAGTCGACCCTTAGTTTTTCAAGAGTCGACCCCTGACTCCTTGCGAGCCGACTCCTGTCTGTGCGAGCCGACTCCGCTCAAATAACAGAACCCATGTTTTTTTAGCACTTCTCGAGTCGACTCCCCATTTTCCTCGAGTCGACTCCCGACTTTCAGGAGCCGACACTTTAGTTTTCGCGAGTCGACCCTTCAATGCTTAAAATGTTTCTATTTTTAGTAATCGACTTCGAGCCGACTCCCTCAAAGCTCGAGTCGACTCCGCGAAATCTGGGCGCGATTTTTAACGATGACACATCAGCCCCAACGGTAAGATTTTTGAATAACGGCTATTTTTCCTTATCTCTAACGGATATATTTTTGCAGATTCTATAAATAGAGGAGCTCTTTTCAAATCAAAAAGACCAGAGAAGATATCGATTTTGAAAATCAAAGAGAGAAAAGAATATCTTTTGAAAAGAGGGAAAAACAGAGCATATTGAAAAATTCATCTAGCTCAAAGGAGAGAGATTCAAAAGGAGTGAAATCCAAGTGAAAGTTTCGTCTACTCCTTCTCATCAATCCACAAGAGCCAAAAGAAAATCCACAAGCATTTCAAAGGTCAAATTGGAGGATTTTCAAAAGAGAAAAAAGCTTCATCTCAACTCCAAAGACTTCAACGGTCAAGAATCTAGCTGAGGCGTGATTCAACGTTTCAAGAGGAGTTAAAGAGAAGAAGGAAGAAAGCCCAAGCCTCTATCATCTGCAATACAATCAGGCTTTCTAACCTTATATTATTTTGTACTTCATTTGTATATTTGCTCAAGGGGAGCATTTCATTGTTCAAACACTATCATTCTATTTGTTTGCTATTTCAATCAGTGGATTGAATCAGTGGAGGTTGGTATACCTCGTTACAAGCCGGAGTGCTTGTGTTGGGTTAGTTGTGAGCCCGTGAAAAACAACGTGTAAGGTTTTGTGCTGGTAAGCCCGAGTTAAAACCAGCTGGGTTCGTTGTGCACCCGGTAAAACAACAAGTTTGAGTTGTGAGCTTGGAAAACAACTCGGTTGTAATCTAGAGAGATTATAGTGTGGACCCAAGTGAGTCTTGGGAGTGGACGTAGGTGTTGATTGCACCGAACCACTATAAAATTATCTTGTGTTTGTCATGCCATATTTTCTCTTTCTCTATCTCTCTTTACCTGCTTGTGCATTGATTTTAGTTAGACTCTCACTTGCACATCTTGCTAACTAATCAACAAAAGTTAAAAAGTCTTAAATTTTAAGAACCCAATTCACCCCCCCCCTCTTGGGTTGCCATCTGGGCCAACAATTGGTATCAGAGCAAGTGCTCATTTAGAATTTGATCTCACGATCAAGGGCTAAAGATCCATATGGCAACACAAATTGGTTCAAGTTTTGCTGAAGGTCATTCCACGAATCGACCTCCTCTATTTAATGGAACCAACTATTCATATTGGAAAGCTAGAATGAGAATATTCATTCAAGCTTCGGACTATGAATTGTGGGGAGTAATAATGAATGGACCTAGTACACCCACACACCTTATTGATGGCACTATTGTTCCTAAACCCGAAAGGGATTGAAATGACAATGATAGGAGAATGACATAACTAAATGCTAAGGCCATTAATATTTTATATTGTTCCTTAGACTCAAATGAATTCAACCGAATCTCAACTTGTAATTCCGCAAAAGAAATTTGGGATAGGTTGGAAATAACTCATGAAGGAACAAACCAAGTAAGGAATCAAAAATAAACATTTGGTTCATAAATATGAATTATTCACTATGGAACAAACTGAAACCATCACATGCATGTTCACTAGATTCACTGATATTGTGAATGGTTTAAAAGTCTTGGTAGAACTTATTCTAATGCTGATCTTGTGCATAAAATTCTTAGGTCACTACCAAGATCGTGGGAAGCAAAAGTCACTGCTATCCAAGAAGCAAAGGACCTCAATGCATTACCCTTAGAGGAGCTTCTAGGATCCTTAATGACCCACGAGTTAACAATGAAGCAGCATGTTGAGGAGGAAACAAAAGGAAGGAAAAACACTTGCCCTCAAGACTGCAGAAATGGAAGAGAGCAGCAGTGAAAGTAATGATGAAGATGATGAGGAAACTGCTCTCTTGGCCAAAAAATTCAGAAGTTTATGAGAAAAGGCCTTTCCATAAAAAGAAATTTGGAGCAAGATTTGAAGGAGAAAAGGATAAGAAAAGGACAAGGAGAAAGAAAAAGAAAAAGAGCCCTTAGTATGTTATGAGTGCAAAAAGCCAGGGCACTTTAAGTATGATTGTCCTTTACTGAAAAAGGCCTACAAGAAAAAGAAGAAAGCATACATGGCAACATGGTCTGATGAATCTTCCTCGTCGAAAGAAGATAGCAAAAGGAAGTTGCCAATATCTGTTTCATGGCCAACGACGATGACATCGACAATGAGGTAAGTTCTGAAAACTCAATGATGACTTTACATTTGATGAAATGTTTGAGGCTTTCAATGAACTTATGATTGATTTTAGATCATTGAAAAAGAAGTATAAGTTTTTGAAAAATGACAATATTAGTTTAGCTAAAAGTAAACATGAATTAGCTTTAGAAGTTAAGAACTTAACTAATGAAAAAGAAGAACTTAGCAAAGAAAGAGATAATCTTAATCAAGAAATAGATTTGTTAAAATCTGAAACTAAAAACTCAACTAAAGATTTAAAAGATCAACTAAAAACTTTAGCTTTAGAAAAGAACAGCAAGTTAAAGAAAATGACTCTCTTAAGAAAAATGTTAAAAAATATAAAGACATTGTTGAGAAATTCACTTTAAGTTCAACTAAACTTAACATGATCTTAGATAGTCAAAACGCTGTTTTTGACAAAGCAGGTTTAGGATATAACACATTAAGGAAACAGAAATCTCTAAAGAATTTTTATAAAAGCCAACCAAAGTAATATAACTTGTTTCAAATGTAATGAAAAAGGTCATAAAGCATTTGAATGCAAAACCTTAAATAATAACAACAAGTTAAATGTTAAAGCTAAGAAAATATGGGTTCCGAAAGGAACAATTTTGTTGCTGCTAACCATGAAGGACCCAAGAAAGCTTGGGTACCTAAGCATAAAGTTTGA
Source organism: Calamus simplicifolius (assembly GCA_900491605.1). Classification (NCBI taxonomy): domain Eukaryota; kingdom Viridiplantae; phylum Streptophyta; class Magnoliopsida; order Arecales; family Arecaceae; genus Calamus; species Calamus simplicifolius. The sequence continues at coordinate 313,885 of UESW01004816.1, forward strand.
TTATATTGCAGGAATGTCTTGTAGCCAAAAGATCAAAGAAAAAGTGGTACCTTGATAGTGGCTGCTCAAGACATATAACGGGTGACAAAGATGAATTCATCAC
>UESW01004816.1:315599-378385 GCA_900491605.1 Calamus simplicifolius
AGCCTCACGAGGGCCCGTGTGCACCACGTTAGTGGTTGCACAGAGGGGGAGGCATGCACCATACATGCATGGGAGAGGCAGAGATAGCCCCTTCTGTCCAGCGAGCGGCCCTTGCAATCTGCTCCACGACTCAACTTCACGGTCCTGGCTCTCAGTTCCAACCACAACTATTCCCAAGTCCTGATGGAAGCTCTTGGCTCCAGCACCCTTCTGGTCTTTTTCCACGTGGCCTACAGCCATCACGTGGCCCACTTGCTGCTTGCGACCACCATAAGGCTCATCCACTGACCACAGTGCAAGCTCGACAAGACTCGATCCACCAACCAGCTGCAACCACCCACTCTGACGGGACTTGGCCTACAGCTCTGACATGCCAAAGAAGGAGGCAAGCCCTGTCATTGCTGCCACATTGATGCTACCTTAAAATGCTCTGACAAGTGGTGGCACCCCAAGCCTCACAAACATCAGCTTTGACACTTCACCCATAAAAGTCATCATTATGAGGCCTCAACCACTCAAACTAGACAAACTCTAAGCATCTATAAATTGGGTAAGATGGACCCCCGACTAGGTAACTTAAGACACTACCACTCCAAACGCTCATTCTTTGCTCATAGAAAGCTCAGTTCTAAGCCTCTCTCTTCTTCTCTTTCAAGCTTTCTCAAACTCAAGATGTTGCCCAAAGCACTGACTTGAGCGTCGGAGGGTCCCTGCTGGAATCTCCGATCCCCAAGACTTTTGTAGGCTCCCATATGCGAGAAGCTCGCCAGAAGATCCCGGGCTCGTTGGAGAAGGTGACTGGATGCTCGCAAACGTTTGAGGAGGGTCATCTAGCAACAACAGATTGGCGCGCCAGGAAGGGGGGAGAAAGATGACGACACTAAGCTACAAGCTCTCACTCCCTCTATGACAATAATGGGGATAAAAAGATGGTGATGGCAAAGACCCAAGAGGCTTCCGCCAGTAATGTTGGGGGGCACGCTCAATGAGCTGAACAGCAGGAGGTCGGCTCTCTGTCCATCATCACCACTATCTTGGGCCATTTAGGCAAAACATCATGCCACCCCCATCCTGCAAATCTAAACATTAATGGCAGCTATCCAAAAGCTATGGGAGCGATATTCCATGGCCACACAACAACAAACAAGAGCCCATGCTGCTCCTTTAGTTACCGCTTAAGCTAGCCATCATCCATCCGATGGAAGATCTCCCTAGTGAGAGACTCACCACCGTCATATCTCTATGAGGCTCATCAGCAAGAGTAAGCTTGAGCTATCAGTAAAGAGCCCCTCCAAGCTCATCAACAAACACCACAAACGTGAAGCCCCCCCAAGCAAAGCAGAAGGAGATAAATTTCCCAACGAAAAAGCTAAGTACACTACACTTTGGAAAAAAGTTTCTTTTCATTAGTGTCTGAATGCATTACAGGAAGACCAACAAAATCAATCTTTCAAATGGTTCTCAACGATCCTGCAATCATAAGGTCACCCCCAGGCCGGCCACGAAACCCCCAAGGCGGTTCCGGAGGAGCTCGACGACATCGCGGCTAACGGGTCACCACTCGGTCTGTCTTAGAGATGCCTTAAGGCGGTTCAATACCCTAACCGCCCATACCCGCTCGAGGAGCTCGGTAGCATCGTGACTAATGGGTCACCACTCGGTCTGGCTTAGAGATGCCCCCGAGGTAGTTCAATACCCTAATAGCTCGTATCCGCTCGAGTTGCCTCCCGGACTAGCACACAAGCACCCGAGGCAATTTTATTTAGCCCTCGCGGCTCTTTTTTCGCTTCAGCAATTTTATCTCAGCCCCAGCGGCTTTATCTGTCTTGGCAACCTCAAGTCGGCAGATTACCGCGAAAAGACTTTCATACTTCATGTCAAAAGATAAAAGTCAAGTTGGCTCATAGTGGGAAAGACCAACTTCCCAGCTCATAATTGACGGGCATCAGCTTCTGGACCCTATGTGTTAATAAAGGATTGATGGCTGCCCTCAGTCGGTTGATGGCAGTTAACTTGCCTTCAAACTTTGCTTAAAAGTTCTTGAACAGGCAAAGAGCATGGCTCCAGAGAGTGTGTAGATGTCCACACAAGACAGCGTAAAAGGAAAGGATTTTCCCCATTTGGAAGGAATCATAGTTGAAGTTAACATAAAAAGATAAGTGCAAAGGTAAAAAGTTCTACACTCCTTTCGCTTAGCTGATGCAGGGCACATAAGCTCAAGAAGTGTTGGGGGCATCTGATGGGGCCAGTTAACCCCATGGGCAACGATGCCGTCATGTTCTGGATGGCTCTATCTAAAGCAGCCTCCCATCTTGGCCTCCCAAGTCAGCCCTGTCCAAAGCAGCCTCCCAAGTCGGCCTCGTCCCAAGTCGGCCCTATCCAAGGTGGCCTCCCATCTCGGCCTCCTAGGTCGGCCCCATCCTTCATGCTAGCCTCCATCCTCACTTCCAACCGCTTGGCTTCCGTTTGTGACCCAACATTTGTGTCAGTTGCTCCCAGCTCTGTTTCGGTAACAACTAGACCCTCGGCCTCGGCCAGTCAGCCCTCGGCCTTAGCCTCAGCAAGATAGCTAGTCGGCCTCGGCCAGTCGGCCCTTGGCCTCGGCCTTGGTCCTCAACCTCAGCCTCGGCAAGATAGCTAGTCGGCCTTGGCCTCAGCAAGATAGCCCCTCCGTCGGACATGAACAGTGCTCGACCACCTCAGCCTCGGCATCGGCCATGAACAGTGCTCGGCCATCTCAGCCTCGACCTCGGCCATGAACAATGCTCGGCCCCCTCAGCCTTGTCCTTGGCCATGAACAGTGCTCGGCCCCCTCAGCCTCGGCCTCGGCCATGAACAGTGCTCGACCACGGACGTCCCGGCCTCCAGCTCCTTCCCGGCTACGAACATCCTGTCCTGACCTCCAGCTTCATCCCAGCACCGTGTCGGACTCTGCACCGACTTCATCTCGGCACTCCAGCTCGGCCATGGACATCCCTGCCTCCAGCTCCTTCCTAGCCACGGACGTCCCGGCACCCTAGCTTGGCCATCGACGTCTCGGCCTCCAGCTCCCTCTCGGTCACGATGGCTTCTCTGGCTCTGGCTCCCACCCAAGAAATAGTGTGGAGCTCCCGCCTCAGGTTCTCTGCTCCATCTTCTTTTCAGTCACGGACGTCCCATCCTGGCCTCCAGCTTCGTCCCAGCACCATGTTGGACTCTGCACCGACTTCGTCTTGGCACTCCAGCTCAGCCACGGACGTCCTGATCTCCAGCTCCTTCCCACCACGGACGTCCCGACACCCCAGCTCGGCCATGGATGTCCTGGCCTTTGGCTCCCTTCCTGGCTTACGGACATCCCCGACCTTCATCCTCGCTTCCAGCCGCCCGACTCCTCCGACCTTCATCCGTGGCTCTGCTCCAGCATCCCAGCTTCGACCCCACTTTTATCTATGTCCCCTTCCACGACTGTCCCGGCTCCAACTCTGGCACAACCAGCCGCCTTTCGCCTCTCCTTGTCCTGAAGACTGAGGCTATTAGCAGCTTCCTCTAGTCCCGGGCGACCGACAATTGTTGCCGGCCCCTGACCTCGGCAGCCTCATGAGGGCCCGTGTGCACCACATTAGTGGTTGCACAGAGGGGGAGGCATGCACCATGCATGCGTGGGAGAGGCTATAAGATAGCCCCTTATGTCCCAGCGAGCGGCCCCTGCAATCTACTCCATGACTTTGACTACACAGTCCTAACACTGGCTCTTAGTTCCAACCACAACTATTCCGAGTCCAGATGGAAGCTCTTAGCTCCAGCACCCCTTCTGGTCTTTTTCCATGTGGCCTACAGCCACCACGTAGCTTGCAGCCACCACGTGGCCCACCTGCTGCTCGCGGCCACCATGAGGCTCATCCACTGATCATAGCGTAGGCTCGACAAGACTCAACCCACCAACCAGCTGCAATCACCTACTCTGACGGGACTTGGCCTACAGCTCTGACATGCAAAGAAGGAGGCAAGCCCTGCTATTACTGCCACATTAATGCTACCTTAAATGCTCTGATAAGTGGCAGCAGTCCAAGCCTCACATACGTCAACTCTGATACTTCATCCATAAAAGTCATCATTATGAGGCCTCAACCACTCAAATCAGACAAACTCTAAGCATCTATAAATTGGGTAAGAGGGATCCCTAACTAGATAACTTAAGACACTACACTTTCAAATGCTCATTCTTGTTTACAGAGAGCTCGGCTCTAAGTCTCACTCTTTTTCTTTTTCGAGCTTTCTTAAGCTCATGGTTGTTGTTTAGAGCACTGACTTGAGCGTCAAAGGATTCTTGCTAAAATTTTTGGTCCTTAAAATTTTTTGCAGGCTTTCAGATGTAAAAAGCTCGCTAAAAAATTTTGAGCTTGTTGAAGAAGATAACTAAATGCTCTCAAACGTTCAAGAAGGGTCATCATAACCATACCACTTATCCTGTACCTAATTAAGACTTAGTAGTGTTTGATAGGAAAAATATTATCCATGGATAAGTGTACGGGATAGGGTTTATTCCCTAGTTATCCCTAGGGATATCCCTTGATCATCCCATTGATCATATCAAATGTAAAAAGGTAAATCATAGGATAACTTTTTTTACTCTTATTTGGAGGGATAATCAGTTATTCCTATATTTTTTAGGAATAAATTGAGGGATATCTCATGATTAATCATAGTTAATTATGAATTATTAACTTTATTTTCTATTATCTTATAGTTATGATTTTAAAAATAAAAAAATATTTAAAAAATATTTAAATATTTTCTTTTTTATCCTATTTTAAACACTACCTTAATTAGCGCAAGCAGTGCTTAGAATTGCTGGGGTAAGTGCGCGTGACTTGCCATGATTGGTCGGCCGTCGACATTAAATTCATAAGTGAGTCTCTCACAGTAGCAACTTGGATCTCAAAGAGAACGGCACTGATTCAGTGATTCAATGACCACTATTAATAAATAAATCTTCGTACGACGCCTGTTTTCCTCCATCGTTTTGAGGCCAACGGCATATTCCGACACGGAAGTCAGTCAATCGATTGGTTGGCTAACCCAAGGAACGAGCGAGAGAGTTACCGAATACCGAACCTGCCCTCCACTAAACTGCTGTTCTAACCGCCGATTCTGCATGCATGCGATGCTGCAGAAGCTTCATCGGCCATGATAATTAATGCATGGATATATTAAATATAAAAAATATTTTCAGTATATATATATTTTCGGCATTCCATCGAGGCTTCCCTCCCCTTAATAGAAAGAAAAAGCAGGGCAAAAAAAAAAAAAAAACGCGCGTTTATCGTCCCGACCCACGCCGCCCAGGCGACGGCTTCATCCACATTTTCTGGCGTCCTCCCCTCCCGTCTTGACGCTCGATGGGCCGAAGCAATGAACGACACTTGGAGTTGAACCTAAGGGAGCGGTGGGTTCTATTTTGACTCGTTGGGTCTCGGGATGTGGTCCGACGACTTTGCCTAGGGCTCCATGGTTCCAGCTCTCCCTGGAATGGCGGGGGCATCCCCGATCTCCCCTTCTTCCGTTGTCGTCCAGGGCCTCGATACAAGAGCCCGCGCATTCGGAGGTGTTGAATCTTTAAGGTTGCCCACCTCAAGATCCACGCCCATTCGCTTCTCCCCCGTCTTCCACTTCATCCCTTGCGTGCTCACTCACATTGTCGGTACCGCGCAGTGCGTCCTTGCTTCGATTCTCTCTCTCTCTCTCTCTCTCTCGAAGCCCGGGCCTTCGTTTTTCATTTATTCCCGATCTCCTCTGTCTTTCTGGGGATGCTCGCCGCAGGCTGCGATCTGATTCATATACCTTACGCCCAGATCCGAGATAGAAGAACGACATACCATACAGAGGTACTTACCTCCGAAGATCTGAGAGAAGCGACTCTATTTTCCTTTTAATTGGTCTCCGAGGTGATTCTTTCTGTTTCCTTTCGCACGGTTAATCTGTTTTTGGCCGTGACATTTTCCCTTCCCTTGCAGGTGCGGTGCTATGCCCACGGATTTCCAATCAACTTCACTTATTAACTATGATACAGAGCCTTTACCGAAAAATTATGATGTCGAGGCACCCGGCTTCAGAGCTAAGAATGTGGCCACAGATTTCAGCAATAAAGCATTTCACAAAACACTTCATGGTTTTTTAAAAAAGGAAACAACTCAATCATCAAAGCTGCAAGGAGGGCCATGGTTAACAGGTTCATGCTTTATATTAATCAATTGTTACTATTTCTCTATCTTGCCCACAATTTCTACTCCTTTCTAAAAGAAAAGCAAAAAAAAAAAAAAAAAGGGTTTAATCATGATTGATCCTTCTCTCCTCATTCTGATACGTATTAACATATGGTTTAATTTAATGCACTATTAGTAGTGCTGCTGCTTCTACTATTTTTATCTATTGCTGCTGTTATTGTTTCTGTTCTTGGTATTAGTTCCTTTATTTCTTCCTAAAAAGAGAAGCACTAGCTGGTAGGCCACTGTATCATAATTTCTAAGTAAAAAAGAAGAGTTGCCTTGAGCTGAAAGTCCGTTATTTACATGACATGCGAAGCTTGGTATCTCCCATCCGAATAACTGGTTACTGTATGAGCACATCATCGACTATGACCTATCAGAAATTCCTGCAGGATTTAGTACTCTGTTATTTGAGTTAATATTATGGATATCAATCATGATCCAGAGTGAGTCCTCTCCAAGGAGTTCCATATACCAGCATTATAACATACCAGATGCAAACATTAGGACTATTTTAGCCATCTTCTGTTAACAGAGTTCATACTGGAATTCAATTACCAGTGTCTTTTCTTCGTATCACCCGTGTGTGGTTCTATTCAACTTCAATTGTTCTTATGCAGAATATCTAATGGAGCTCAAACAGCATCAGATGATGTCTTTGATGAATATGGAAAGCAGTATGTTGGAATTGAGAGTAAATCTGGGGCCTTGTTATCTGGAATAGCATATTGCGTTTCCTCTTGCAGCATGATATTGCTGAACAAAGTTGTTCTTTCCAGCTATAATTTTCATGCTGGAATATGTCTAATGCTCTACCAGGTAATAATGCTTATGACTTATAATAGGCCATTTTAGGGCAATTTACCTCATCTGCACATGTACATGTAACTTTGCATCTTGCTTTTGGTTACCTTATCTGAGGTGAAATATTTATGTCAAAGCGCATACGCTGAAACATGTTGCAACTAACTGCATTTATGGCACTTCTGAGTTTCATGATCTGATGTATGGGTGATGTTATCGCTCCCTATTATTTGTGAATGCATGCTAGAATGTCATGCCCTTGGGTTCAGCATATTGGGGTATGTCCTTGTGATGACCCCTGTGGTCAATGAATTGGACTAGACCTCAAGCTCTAGCTTGTCTGATTTGGTATCGTATGCCTAATTTATGCATTGACCTACTTTTGGCATTTATGAATTAAATAAGCCAAAAGATATGTGTGAGTGTCTGTGTTCTTTTCTCATTTTTATGAGAATTAACAAGAATGATGCTTATTCATTGGTAGATACTAACTTAGTTCCCGTCTTCATTGTTCAACTCCACTAGAATAACAAGATACTGGTTATACTAGCATTCAGCTTAATTTAATGACACTTATCCATGCATGACATTCTTGAACTGATGATGTTTCCACTTGTGCTCAGTGTTACTCTGCTTTCTGAATTTTCCTAATAGTCATTATTTGGTTCACAGAATTAAGAAATAAAAAGCAACAAAATAACTTAAATTATCACCTATATTTTATATACATACATACTTGTGTGCACGCATACATTTCTGCTGTATTTTGATTTTATCATGTTATATACCCATATTTCTATCTAATATATTGGATGACAATGCTGTGCTGCTGCCTGTTGGTATGCAGTTTTCTTCTGGATTTGGGGTTGAAGCATACTTAACACTTTTAATGATACACTTATCATTCCCTCTTTTTATAATTATGATACATTTATCAATCTCTCTTTTTATAATCATCTTCAATTTATTTTTAGCCATATAGTTAACATGAGGTGAGCTGATGATCTTATATGCTGCAGAACTTTATAAGTGTCATAATTGTCATAGCGTTAGAGTTCTTTGGAGTAGTCACAATGGAAAGACTCACGTGGAAGCTGATCCGAGTTTGGATCCCTGTAAATCTTATATTTGTCTGTATGCTGGTGACAGGCATGTACAGGTAATTGGCAAATTCTTTTCTACAAATATGGGGCTGGGCCTTCATTTTGAGGTTTAAGGAACAAGTTGTAAACTATGACACTTCCCCCAAAGACATTGCTGAGCCCTTAGCTCTGCTAGTTTAGATATATAACATGGCCTCATAGAAAGCAATGGATTGTTATATACTTGTACACACACCCACTTCAGGGTCCATAATCTTTTCATTTATTTTTGCCCTCATCTTTTTCAGCTTGAAGTACATCAATGTTGCGATGGTGACCATCTTAAAGAACATGACAAACATTTTAACTGCTACCGGAGAAACATATCTTTTCAGAAAACACCAGAATGAGAAAGTCTGGGCTGCCCTTTTCCTAATGGTATGTAGCATTCATGTCTTCTCATTATACTGTATTTTTTTTCTCTGGATGTCACATTCTGTAGATTTGTCAACTTATGCATCGAAATTGTTTGAAATATACGAATTAAATCATCACTTTAGTATCCCTTGCTTTCATGCTTCATACTATTTATATGGCACTTTACACTTAGTTAAGCATAATGGTTGTTGCAAGTGTACTATTGCTGCAAGAGTACCATACTTATCAAGAAGCAGATTATTGCTATTTATGAAAGTTGAGTAACTCTGCAGAATAATATTGGGAGGTTAATTTTTAAAAGACAAGTTGAGTGTCTGATTTGGATTCTTCATGTTCCACTGAATTCCATCTCTTAAGCTAATTGATTACTTGTGCATTATTTACATCACCAATGATACAGTAGTGACAGATAAACCCTCTGGTAGAATATCTAGACAGGGCATCATTTGGTTACAGCCTTTGTGATTGTTGTTCTCATTGCTTGATTTTTTGTGAGAATTGAGAAGATGTTGACATGGTTCTGGTATAATTGGGATCATTAGTGTAGTCTTCCATAGATCTGAGAAACAAACACTGAGCTGCTCTATCTTGACATTGTTATATCTCAATGTAATGCAATAGACCAATACATTATCCTGCTCAATAAGATGCTTGGTTGGTGCATTCTTCTTTCTAACTAATGGTTGCATGCTCTTTTCATTTCCAGATAGTATCAGCTGTATGTGGGGGTATCACTGATTTAACTTTCCATGCAGCAGGCTATATGTGGCAATTTATGAACTGCGTTTTCACAGCAAGCTACTCGGTAAGTATCTTTGACAGCATATACTTATGTTGGATTTGGAGTGCTGATGATCAAATAGATACTTTTTTAGCTTAAGTTATGCGCACCTGCACAATGTTTAAATCATGTTGCCACAAAAAGTTTATAGTACATTTCTAGAAAGCTCTGGATAGGTTTGTTTCACATGTCACCCTCTTTTTCTGTTTCTGCTATTATGCTGTTCTTCATGGTCTGATAACTATGCTCTTGAGTCTTTTCTTCTTTCTAACACCAATTGGCATCAATCCTTTTCCTTTATGACAGCTGATCCTGCGTTGGAAGATGGATACAGCAAAACATTTGACACGATCTGGTTCACTCAATGAAGTGTCTATGGTGCTACTGAACAATTTGTTGTCATTACCCTTTGCAGTATTCTTAATTATTCTCTTCAATGAGTGGGAATATGTTTACAAGGCGTAAGCACTCAGTTTTGGACTATTATGGAAACTAAATTTGGTTAGGATCGTAAATCTCAATCAGTATGGCTCTAGGATTTTTGCTAATCTAATCTGTGGGCCTGATTATGCTGTCTTGATGTTGTAAGTTGCAATAATTATCTTGGACCTATCAGTGTAATCACACTCTGATGCTTCTTCATCCTTTTGTGCATCTATTGCATTGTTCTAGAAGAGCTTTTACAACTTAGTTCTCCAGTTTTTCCATCAACTAATATGTCTAAACTTGCAAATTCGTCCTAACATGCAACTACAGTCAAAGCATGTGGTTTCTGAATATCATTATTGAAGCTCTACGGTCTTGACTGTTCTTATCATTCTTACTGCTTTGTTTTATTAGGATCTTTATTTTGCCTACAGTGGTTAATAAATTTATCTGTGTGGATCATTGAATGCTGAACCACCCTGAACTGTATTATTGGCGAGCTGGGATGGTTCACCTGTTTGGATAGGGTTCGAACTGACTTGAATTGAACCAAACAACTGGTACTCACCGAAACTACCCACCTATACTTACCTGAATCGACTGAACTTAAAAGTGAAAAAATAGCATTTCATCTTAGTACAGGGAGTGTGCCATACAATACTGGTAATGTATCGGTATAGATCTCAGCAGTATGGATCTTAGTACTAGTTTTGTAGACCTTAGCATGGATAAATTGTTAGAGTTTCCTTAATCCTGCATATGTAAGGGTCTGCCGAGCTTCTCAGCTTCTTATTATTGAGTGGTCTCCTTTTTCTTTTTTCCTCTTTTTAAGAAATAAGTTGCCTGACTGTTGTTTTCAATGTGCAGGGATGTAATCAGGATGCCTATGTTTTGGGTGGTGGCAACGGCAAGTGGATTGCTTGGACTTGCCATCAGTTTCACCTCTATGTGGTTTCTAAAACAAACAGGCCCCACCACCTACAGGTAGAATGATCCTGAACTTAGGTTCTGAATGTCAGTAAATTGGTAGGAAAAATGTCATTTCATTTATGAGTTTGCTGGCCTGATTCCATTACACATGTTCATCTCATTTGCACTGCTGATAAGTCAATAAATAATCTGTCATTGAAAAGGGACGTATAAACCAAAATATGCTTAATCCACCATGCTGCCTGCTGAGTTTCATAGTGAACATTATTTCTTTTCCTTTTTCCTCTTCATATCAACTTAACATCAGTTCTACTGTGTCATTATCTATTCTATTTTTTTTTATTATTATTATTTTGGTAAAAGCTGTTCCATGATGCAGTTAGTGGTAAATAGAAACAAGAACTAGAAAGTAGGAACAATTGAATGTTAAATATCAGTTTCAAGCTCATAAACTCAGTTGTTTGACAGATGACATCGAACTTTGAGTTTGTGATATAGAGTCCAACTAGCCTTTTTCTTATCCATGTAAAAGGTATATCATGCTGATGTTAATCAGCGGAAATTTGAACCACCATTTTTCTTGTGCAAAGGGGAAATTTTTAATGTATGTAGCATGGCTATCTCAATATTTCGGTTCTTGCAACTGAGTGGGAATTTGGGACCCACCCAGCTACTCCAACCAAGCATGTAATTAGGTCATGCATTTTTGAGTTTGGTCAGGTTTGGGTTAGGCACCATGGTACCTATTCATTGAATAGATGAGGTTTTGTTAGGGGCCACGAGTCATAAGAATTATGACTATAATGTTGGTTATGTTTTGGGTGGTTTACACTAAGGTTTTAAATCTCATGAGACAAGGCTATTCCGAATTTTTCTCAGAATGAGATGACCACCATCCCACTCTATCCCAGCATTTGGGGTGGGGGAAGTCCAAACTTATATCAATTGAGATGTTAGGACGATAGTGGGACAGTCTTCTTTCAATACTTGGGATGGTAACTCGTCCCAGCGTCCCACGAGATGTTTTATTGGAATTTGAAACCATAGTCTAGACATTAACTCTTATAGCAAAGAGTTCCTAAAGTACTAGCTTAATCAGAAATTTTCTTGGCCATCAGATCTATGTCCTGTGGCCTCCTAGAGTTCAATAAAATTTGGTAAACGGGAAGATAAAAATATAAGGCAGCAGGATGATTTCTTCTTTTGTTTGTGGCCTGCCTTTATTTGAGTCTCTCATGAACTCAGCCAGAGGGAATTCAAAAGCACCAAGCTTGATAATGATCTTCTTTTGGAAGGAGAAGAGCTATTATTATTCAGAAAAAATGTTTAGTTCACAAATTAAAAAAAAAAACCATCTTGTCATATTTAATTTTAAGTTTATGCATAAACTTCTTGATCTATTGCTCTACCATCTCCATTTTCTTTCCCCTTTTTCTCATTTTTCTTCATGAAATTTGAAGAGGAATAAAGTTTTGGCTTGGGTGGATGTGTCAACTTGGGCCGTGCAGATTGGCTTGCTTTTTTGCTACGGGATTAAGCAGCACTGACCTGCTTTCAGAGTTATGAGAGTAAACAACCATTAGTATATGAAGTTAGCTCTAACTAAATCCACCATGTGGTCGCTCCTATGCCAACTTCTATTGACCAAGAAAATTAATGCTGATATATATAAGCAAGTGCAAGCTTTTATGAGTCATTGAAAGTCTCTTTGTTACTCTTAGGAGTTCCTAGCTGTCCTGGATGGGTTGATGGCATTGTAGCAAATTAAATGCTCTTCATTTCTTCCAAGATCCAGTATTTTACCACTTATGGATTTAATATCATAGAGGAATAGTTCCTAGCTGTCCTAGATGGGTTGATGGTATTTTATGGCATCTTAATTCAATCTTTTTGGAATAGCAAGATGCAAATTATGATCAACCTATAAATGAAGCTCTCCTTGTCGTGTATGAGAGCATCTAATGCTATTCTTTTATATTTACTCTGCAGTAAATGTGAAGTCTTTTCTTTTTTTACAGTCTAGTGGGTTCATTGAACAAGATTCCTATCTCCATCGCTGGTATCTTGCTGTTCAGAGTCCCGATTAGTGTACCCAACTTATTCAGCATAATTTTTGGTAATATTTCCTCTTTCACAAAGACATCTTGGTACCTTTAAGCTTCTGAGTTATCTCAATATCATGCTTTACTCTTGAGCAGGTCTTTTTGCTGGAATTTTCTTTGCGAAGGCAAAAATGTCGTGATTGCTGTTGAATACAGTACCAGAAATTATGTTTTTAAGTCATGCAGGACTCTACATTTCTTCCTAACATATGCAATATGAAGTACACACATTGAATTCTGTAATGCTAAAAAAGAGTAGCGAGATCTCACTTGTGACATTCAAAGCATCAAAATAGTGCGGCCATTGGTTGGAGGAAATATCGTTCATTTTGTTCCTGTAGTGATGGTATAATTTTTCCAATTGCCAAACCTGCTATGTATTTTCCTGCAGGAGAATTTCTGTCACATGGTAAAATAGGAAGAACAGTATTGTTGTTATCAGATAATCAGACACAAGTCGAATGATAATTCAGAATTTGAAATATTTATTTTCTGCAATCAATAGTACCATTATCTTTTGTTATACTTTTCAAGTTCAGCTGCATTTGTTGTTGGTTGGGAATGCCGTAAATAAGTGCAGGCATCTGATGCAAAATTACGTGTGATATCTCTGACCTATGAATTCATACCTTTCAGCTTGTATCTCAGTGGATGATGACATTTTGGCACTTCAATTCCACTAATCCTAGCAATCTTGTATCTGAATGCATTTTCAAGCTCAAGTTTAAATTTCTTCTTCTTCTTCTTCTTCTTTTTCCTTTAAAAATAATTATTTTTGGCATTCATATTCAATAATGAGTTGCAGTGGATAATAATATCTGATGGAAGAAATTCATCTATATTTGACAGAAGTAAGGATGGGCCTCTAGCTAGAGCTGAGCAAATTCAGCCCAGTTTGCTCAGGTTGATTTGTGCGGCTCTGGGCAATTACTGCAGACAGGATAGTCAAAAACAGTAGATATTGTTTGCATTTTGCGCACACTCGAAAAATAAAATAGTTATAATGTTATCCAGTATGGGGCATGTTATGGGTGGTGCTTCTTTTTGAGTAAATAGTTAACGATGATCTCTTTTAAAAACATGCTTCAGCAAACTGCTTGGTATTCTTCTTCTTCCTTTTTTTTCAAACTTAAACCAGCTAAATCTACTAAAAATTCATAAAATAATCTTATAAAAATCTCTCTTTACATGGTTTCGAATTTTCCTTCTCAGATAGTCATAGAATATACTTGTGTTCACTCGGTCTTGATTTCTCTCTTCTCTTTTTTTGTTTGTCCTAATGCTATAGTTTTGTTTATTATGATACAATCTCATGTTTAAATATATGCAGTAAGTGTGAATTGCGGCATCCATTCATTGCATTGCATGCGTTTCTTCACCATATCATCCATGTTATTATGAAGACATACATCCTTGAATTGGATTCATTTAAAGTTATGCCCCTTGAATCACCATCAAATTAGATGTCCGAAACTAGATATCAACATGAGAAATAATTATACCATCAAGACATCCATCTGTTAGCACATGAGAAATAATCAGAAATGATGTGTTCATATGATTTTAAGAGAGGAGAGAGAAAAAAAATTGATATAACAGGTAAATTTTATCCCTCAAGTATGCTGGAAGGTTATATCATTTATGACAAAGGAATCATATTTAAGTGGTTTGTGTTTAGTTTAATATAGGATTATTCTTAAAATTCAAAATTTTTGTATTATTTTTAATTAATAGCCAACCTATTTTTAGATATATTGATGCTGATAGAGGAGGATTCAAATTGGTTTGGTCTCCCATGATATTTTGGGAGTCGACACACTGACTTGACAGTGGTTGCTTCTTAATCTCTCTTCTTAGGAATATGGTTGAGTGCTTTTATTCGCTTCCTATAGATGCTAATTAATAATCTGTTAGTGTTTGAAATTAATTTTGACATGCTATATATCCATAAAAAGAAATCGTAAAGTATCTTCTTCAATTGATCCATGCATGACTGCAAGAAAAACCGAAAGAAAAAAACAGAAATGGTCCAAAGATTGTTTGTAGGGGACTCTTTAATACTCAAGTCAGTCCAAATATTAAAAAGAAAGTGTAAAGCTTCACAGGTCAGCATTCTACATACAAGAGCTTAAGTAAGATTAGACTGAACTCATTACCTGAGAAATGTAGGGCTATTTTATAGGTGTTTGAAAGAACTCTTTTTGTGTTAGACCATTCATGAGTTAGGATCCTTGCATGATATAATGCCCTTGGGAAAGTCATCATCAGATTGGACGTGCGTACTGATCTGGTTGGCTAAACTACATCAATTTGTAGTCATCTGCTATATGTGACCGTTGTGTCAACCTGGCAATTCAACTCACACCACTAGCTCAGTTCTTATTGCATCAGTAACATGTGACACAGTGCAGTTTATGACTCAATGATCCCCTAAAGAGATGGAAGGGTTCCGTAATGCATGTAAGATTATCTGATGATGCACCGGAACACAGGGTCCAGGAGATGAAGGAATCAGCAGAGAATCCATCCAGATCCAGTCACGGACTACTCAATTGCCTCAGCCTTGATTCCTGGGCCAATTTAAATTGCCGTGTCATCTACCCAACATGTGAAAGCGGATGCATTCGCATTCTGTGGAGTTCAGGCTAAGATCAAGCCGTAATAAGGTTTCTCTTTGAAGTCATTTATGCAAGCATCTATTTAATTAAGTTCCTGATTTGAGATCATGGCTGATTAGCCCGTGCATTGATGTTTCCATTCTATAAACCTTAATTTCTAGCCTCTCATTTCTCATATTTGAAGCAACTAACGACTCCATCGTTCATCTAATTATTAATATGGCCCTGCGCATTCAAGCGAAGCTAGGGACTCTGAAACCTACTGTAAAGTACTACTTTTCCAAACAACTAACATAAATAATTCCAAGCTGTCTCTGATTTATGGACGATATCACTATAGCAATACCGACAAATATTGCCTCATCTTATCCATTTAGCGATTGATTTAATTTTTTGTGGAACTTAATTTCTTGACTTCATGTTCCAGTACTTAATTGTTTGCTTCTCTGGTCTCTCTCGTTTAGAAAGCAAAGAGAGATCCATTGCTTACAGCTCGCAAGTAGCCAGTCACAACTGCATTCGCCGATATGTTTTCATTGTCAATATTGCAAGTGAAATGACTGCACCTTTTTTAATTTCTTCAGATAACATTGTCTGTTTCCTTGCAGATTTAATTAGTAGAATCAATGGACCCGAACCACCATCAAACTAATCAAATCAGGTCCCATAGGGCTCCAACTAGCTAGATATATAGACGGGTGAACCACGCTCGCTTCTATCGTTGTTATGTTAATTTCTTGCCAAGCATAAACTCCCTACCAAGTGCAACATCTTTCCTATGAGAATGAAATCATGACTCGAAAACATCCTTGCAGCCTGTGGAATATAAATATGTAGGTAGGTGTACTTGGAAAATCAATCAATCGTAGCCTTGATAATTTTTTTTTTTTTTTTTCTTGTAAGCAACGGAAGGTATCCTCCAAAGTCTACCTAAGATCTTTTATGAGAAATAATTCTACCAGGGACTCTCTCGGTCAATTTCTTCTTCCAGTAAAAATTGGTGGACTGGGAGGTATCCGGAGAGTACTTGCTCATTGCCGAGCGCAAAATGTCAAGTGTAGATCGCTTCTATGCATCAAGCGGGGTTTGATTTGATTTGATTTGAATTACTCGCGACGCATCCTTTGGAATATTGCTTCTGATCGAGTTAGTTATCCACCAATGCGAAACTTCTTCTTGTTTTGCCACGAAGTTGTAAAAGTTTGTTGGTACGTACTTGAGATAAAAAGGTATCAGGAGAAATCTTGGATTGCCCACAATTTAAAGTCAATGCATCCATCAGGAAGGAAATGATCTCAAGCTCAACAATGATCCGTCTCTTGAACGTGGATTCAATAAATTGGCGAAACTTACTACTAATTCTAGCACCTAAAATATTAAATGCATTATTATTTATGCTGTTGAGAGACGACGGGCTATTTCTAGATTGAACGCATGCAGTGAAAGTTACAACTCTCGCAAATTAAAAGTTGATTGGTGGGAAATGGTTATTTGTTTCCAACGAATCCACCAAGTACCGTACAATTGTTTCCGGTCAACTTAGTTGGGAACAAAAGGGCGCAAAATATGCAGCTGCCTGCCTCTGCAAGCTAGCACAAGGGATCTTCTGCTCTAATGCTCCAAGAGCTTAAATAGAGTCAAAATAAAAAATTTTCTACTTTCAAGATTTCAAAAAAATTTAAGCATAAAGATATTTATAAAGGCTAAAAAAAAATGAAGATGATATGATAAACATCTGTGTACTCAAAGAGGAAGATAAGGAAATAAGTGGCCAATAATGTGGCTGATATGTAAATTAACGATCAAATTACTTGATGACGAAAGTCGAAAGGATGCTAACAGCCCCAATTCTAAGGGCCCTAGCTCTAAGGGCCCTAGTTCTAAGGCGGCTCCGGTTCTAAGGCGGCCCCAGTTCTAAGGCGGCCCTAGCTCCTAGGTGGCTCCGGTTCTAAAGCAACCCAGTTTTAAGACGTCCCTAGCTCCTAGACAGCCCCAGCTCTAAAGCGGCCTCAGTTCTAAGGTGGCCCCAGCTCCTAGGCAGCCCCAGTTTTAAGACGGCCCCAGCTTTAAGGCGGTCTCAGTTCTAAGGCGGCCCCAGCTTCTAGGCGGCTCTGGCTCCTGAGCAGCCCCGGTTCTAAGGTAGCCTCATCTCCGGATTCGGCCTCAGCTTTCCAGACAAGCCTTCTCTTTTGATGAAATTGGGCCCACCAGCCACCTGTGGCCTGTGTGCCTAATAAGATAAGCTCCATTAGCTCGGGCTTAAAAAGTCATCATCCATCATGAAGCTTTAATGATCCAGATCAGAGCCTAAAAAGTCATCATCTTTAATGATCCAAATCAAATAAGCTCGAAAAGTAATCATCTGCCATAAAGTACCAATCACCCAGTTCAGATGGGATAAATTCATTAATTCTGACATTCATCCAAAAAGTCATGGCCCATCATGAGGCTCCAAACTTCTCAGCAAGTCTCACAAATTTCAAGTATCAATAAAACGGATAAGAGGGACCCCTGACCAATGTATGAACTATTGAATACTTAGAGAGCTTCAGAATCCCAAGCTTTTCTCGCTCGAGCCTATTCAAGCTCACGGCTGTGATTCTGATTACTAACTTGAGCGTCGAAGGATTTCCATCGAAATATCCGATCTTCAAAACTTCTTGCAGATCTCGGCGTGGAGGTGAAGCTTCCTCGACAAACTCATGGTATATCCACTGACGCTCAAGGACGTCAGCTCGAGATGATCAGGTATTATCAGCTGGGGTTCCTTTTATAGACGAATATGATTGGATCTTGAAGGAAAAGAATGGGATTTGGCTTTAAAAAAATTTAAAACAAAAAAGATGCATCTAAAGCTGAAGAAAGTTTATATTTGAGAAAAAAAATCAATTAACTTGGATAACTAATTTATTTGATTTTATTTTGTTAAACAATGTCTCATAATTCTTTCAAAAATGACAAGCACCAATTGGAAGTGGCACGCGGGTTTGACAGATATCATGAGCGAGCAGATCATGTGGGCGCAGCAAATTAAGTAATCCATGCCAGGAGCAGCAAGTGAAAAAGCCTACGGATCTGGGCAGATTCGGGCATGTAGCAAATTTGGTAACTCATGCCAGGAGCTGTAAGTGAAAGCTTGCCAAATGCACGGGCGCGCATAGATTTGGCAGCCCGAGCTAAGGATGACATGCATAGATTTGACAGTCCGAGACAAGGATGGCGCTCATAGATTTGACAGTCCGAGCCAAGGATGGCAGACGGGCGAGTGTGATGCGCAGAGATAAAACCATAATAGATTTTTATAGCTGTAAGGCCTTTCTCTCAATAAAGAAGAACCAAAAACCTTTTATGGACGTAGGCAAATTACCGAACCACGTAAATCTTTGTATCTTTTGTTTGATTGCTCTCTTCTCCTTTATTTTCTATATTTAGGTTAATTCTTATTTGCATTCCATGAGTTCCATGGTAGTTTATTCCACAACAATTGGTATCAGAGCACAGGTTAAGACGAGTGGATTGGAAGCGCACACCAAGTTTGACAAGTTTGAGGGCAAGGGAAATCTTTTTCTATGGCAGATGAGGGCGAATGATCTGTTGACTCAGATGAAGGTTTACGAGGCTTTAAGGGGACAGAAGTCCGCTAATATGGAAGAAGATGATTGGCAGGACATGGAGTCAATTGCCTTTAGTACATGTTTTACGTGGTTCGGTTTTTCCCCCACCCCTGCCGTCTCTGGCCACAGTCGTGGCCATTACCGTGGTCTCAGGCCACGGCCGCGGTCGTGGCCGGCGGTGGCCTGGCCACGATGGCCAGACCACCATTTTTTTTTAAAAAAAAAGAGGCCTGGGTGGGGTTTTTCCCCACCCCTGCCGTCTCCGGCCACGGCCGCGGCCATGACCGTGGTCTCAGTGTTAGGGTCCCCGGTCAAGGACTCCAAAACATTCATCAACTCCTCTGCGCGATCCACTCCAACACCACAATCGATCCTCCCGAACCGTTTCCAGTAACACACGAGTGTGGTAATTAGGATCTAACACACAAGAAATGAAGAATGCCTCACTGTTATTACGAAGAACGTGGTCTCAGGATTATTAGTCCTTTGAACCACCAGAACACAAGAACACTCGTACAAGGGTTATTAGCCCAAGCACGTCCAAACTTAAGAGGTTATCAGCCCCCAAGTTTACTGGCATAAACATGTCTATGCCTGGCCAACATTCATAAGCTCTCTAAGCTTACAAAACACCACCCCGCTATTGCTCCTGAGGAGTGCTTATATAGGCATCCTCAGGAGCTTCCAAAATCCTACCAACCCAATCAAATCAAATCTAGATCAAATCTTCAAGATTCTAAGGAAATAATTTGAAACAATTCCTAGAATCAAGGAGATTTGACGATACATGCCTAAAACAACTTAACTGAAAAGGAAACTAATCTTCTAGAGTTTAGGAGAAATATCCCAAATCTAGAAGATATGATTTATTCAATCACTCCCCACAAGGAAATCAATCTCTGAAGATATCTCCATAATGCACTTGATCTCGCCGCCGTTCGCCGTCCTACACGGTGGCGCCGCCGCCATTCTCCTCCATGGATGGTGATGCTCCTTCGACTTCCCAGGCCATGCTCGTTACATCCCGCTTGGTCACCGCTAAGACTGGTGGTGCTCCGTCGCCGAAGGTGGCTGCTGTGGGTAGCCACTCTTGATCATCTGCTACTGGTTGGCTAGGCTGGTGGCCAAAGTCTTGCTGTGGCACTTTGTCAAGACAAGTCTGGGTGCTGGCCCTGGGCTTGCCATGGCATGGCTGTGGTGCTTCAGCCGCGCGCGCTATGGGCATGTCATGTGCTTCGGCCATGCGTGCTGTGGGCATGTCAGGGGCGCCCATAAGTGTCACTGGGGCCGCATCTCGCAACTTATCCTCCCTGTCGTGGCCGTGTAGGCCATGGTCTTCACTTGGGATCCTTTCACTCAGGCCACGGCCACGGCCATCGCTGCCGTCTCCGGCCGGCCGCAACTGTGACCATGGTTTCAGGCCGCGGCCGCGGCCGTGGCCGGCGGTGGTCTGGCCATGGTGGCCAGGCCACCATTTTTTTTAAAAAAAAAGGGGCCGGGGTGGGGTTTTTCCCCCACCCCCTGCCGTCTTCAGCCATGGCCATGGCCGGGACCATGGTCTCAGGCCACGGCCGCGGCCGAGGCCGGCGGTGGCCTGGCCATGGTGTCCAGGCCACCATTTTTTTTAAAAAAAAGGGGCTAGGGTGGGGTTTTTCCCCCACCCCACTAAATTTTACATAAAATATTAGAGAAATTTGCATGTAATCTATAATCTTGTAATGCATTATTTGATATTTGCATAATATTTGATATATTTAAAATTTATATATTTAGATTTATAAATATCTTATGTTATCGAATATGTTTATTTCTTGAAATATTGTTATGATATATTATTATTAGAATGCTTATCATGCAATTTATATGGTTTTGATAGTTTAGATGATTAAATTTTTAATGAATTTATATTTCTTTATTACATGTTATATGTTGGCTTAGCAAATTTTAAATATTTAGTTTTTAAATATTGTCACAATCATTTTCTTAGCAAATTAGAAAAAAATTAAGAGTATTCATGTTCTTCAATTGAAAGAAATTTGATATAGCAAACCATAATTTGATATAATTCTCAAATTCTAAACCAACCAATCAAAATAAATTCGATATCATGAAGAAAGAATGATATAGCTCATTTAGAACTAAATTTAATGCAAGAATATTAAATTTGATATAGTGAACTCAGATTCAAGTATTGAAAGAATATAACTCCTCCTAATAAAAAGAATTTGAGATAAGAGCATAGCTTTTATGTGATTTGAGTTATTAGATTGAATCGGATTTAGTTTAGGCCAGGTTGAATCTATTTTTACTTATCTAAAGTAAATCCGTATGACATACATACTATGTCATGTTCGTTCTTTGATTTTTCATATTATTTCTCACAACACTATAACCTTTAGACCCATTTGAGACTTTATAAGTGTTAAATTTTTGTATGTTTATTAATTATTCATAATTATATTGCATTGAATTAATCTTTAGCATTTACAATATGACGGACCGAGGTAGATCTACCCCTGACGGACATAGCCATGCTGCGTCACATCCCTCTACCAGCCCTGACGCATGGACTTCCACCTCTCTCGGCATCGACGCTCATCCTGTATTTTCCTCTATCCGATCGGCACAGACCTATGAGAGTTCTTATTTGATCGGTCGCACCGTACTTCGATTGGATGCCGATGGGCTATAAGTATATACTAATTGTAACTATATGTTTATGTTTTTAAGTTAATTACTCATTTTAATTAGTTTTTTTAACAGCTTTATTGAGCAGCATAATGTATCGAGCCGGATCAGCTCTATATTTCAGAGCCGTGCTGATCCCAATGGCTACGATTGGCACCATGTATCTACAGCCATGAAGGAGTTTTATTTTTCAGAGTTTCAGGTAAACTTTTAAATACATTTTATAACTGATATAAAATTTTCTAATCTTAATATATTCTGAAACTAACTATTTATTTCAATGCAGAAAAAGTTTACGTGGGACCCTACCATCCATGATGCCATTAGGGCAGCATGAAATGCTCTTGTGGCACGCTGATACTCCGACATGCTTTATCATTGGAGGAGTTCGGGTGACCGTCCAGGGCATGTGCCGAAGGGTATTTAGGCTAGCTGGCAGCAGGCGTGGCAGTCCGAGGCATGGATGAGGAGGTCCGCATCAGCCAGCATGAACCGCCGATCTGAGAAGGGCGGTCATGGCACGAGCCTCTCCTGTCACACTACGGGTTCCATTTCTATTCAGGAGCACATGCGCCGTATGGTAAGAAAATATAAATAATTTAAATACTAATTTAGTCATTTACAAATACTTGCATTTATATTCTTTCTTCTGCTTTTGTAGTTCGAGCAGGAGGGCAGATATCCTGGTGAGTTTTGTCTATTCAGGGTGACACACACTAGGAAGGACGGTTCCTGGGTCGATACACGATCACGGAAGGTTGGGGTAAGAAATTAGATTTATTTTATTTGCTTAATTTTTAATATTTTATTCAGCTTTATATATTGATTCATTTATCATTGATTTTATAACTCAAAGGCACGAGTCAAGGAGCTTCAGTCTAAGGCTTCGCAGGTCGACTCCATTGATGGGGGGCCGCTCGTCAAACTCTCACCAGAGGAGAGTCGACGTGTATTTTTGGAGGCTATTGGTGCCCAGCCGCGAGATCGTAGGGTCTATGGTTTGAGCACCAGAGCTTCCAGATATTTTTTCCATCAGAGCTTAAGTTCGTGTGGTTCTGACGATATTCCTCCCGAGCAGATAGACGACATCCGGAGATCTATCAAAGAGAAAGTTCGCCAGGAGATTCGGGAGGAGCTTGCAGAGATGAGAGACCAGATGCATCAGATGCAAGATTTAGTTGGTCTCCTGTCGCAAGGTTCATTCCAGCCTCCGCAGCCGCCTGCAGATACATGATGTATTTTTTTTTCCACTACTTGATATTTTTTTTTTTTTTCTATTTTGTATATGAAAATTTTAAATAATTAACAAAATAAATTTTTATCTATTTTTAAAAATTTTGTAATGATTATTTTGGTCAATTGTATTAGCAATTACATTGTATTAGCAAGTTTATTTTATATTATTTATTTTTAAATAAATAAATTAATTTACTTTAAAAATTAAAATTAATTTACTTTATTTTTAAAAAATAAATAATTAATTAGTGATGCTTTTCCATCGCAATTAATTTTAAAAAAATTAAAAATTATGTTATTTTATTTTTTTTAAAAATAAATAAATTAATTAGCGGCGCAATTGCGATAAGATTTTTCATCGTAAATATTTTTAAAAATTTATTTTTAAAGTAGCGACACATTTAGGGGTGTCGCAATTATTTTTTTAAAAAAATTAAAAATTATTTTATTTTTAAAAAAATAAATAATTAATTAGTGATACTATTTCTCATCGCAATTAATTTAAAAAAATTAAAAATTATTTTATTTAATTTTTTTAAAAATAAATTAATTAATTAGCGACATAATTGCGATGAGATTTTCTGTCACAAATATTTTTAAAAAATTTATTTTTAAAGTTGCGATGCATTTAGGCTGCATCGCAATATTGCGATGTATTTATGGGCGTTGCAATATATTATGATGCATTAGGGTATCACAGAGAGTCGCTGTTAAGTGACGCAATTGCAATAAATTGAAATTGCGACGAATATTTTAGCGATGCCTTGATTGCGTCGCTAATGCGTCGCTATAGCTTGTTTAATTTTTCTTGTAGTGTGGATACAATTGAAGAGACTCATATTGAGACCAAAGAAATGGTGAATCAAACAAATGAGACCCCAACTTCACAAGGAACAAATATTGTGTCAGGAAAGAAAACTAGAACCAGAAGTGAGGTATGGAACCATTTTACATAATATGAAGTCAATGGAGCACAGAAGGCAAAATACAATTGCTGTAGTAAATTATTAGTTGCTGGTTCAAAAAATGGGACGATGCATCTGAAGGATCATTCTTCATGGATACCCTCTCTCTATTATGGAACATATCGGTTTTAGAAGGTTTGCACTAGTTTTACAACCAGTGTTCATAATGCCACCCTTCTAGGAATACCGTGAAGAGCGATATTCTAAAAATATATGATATTGAGAGAGAGTAGGCAGAAAGATTGATCTTCAACAATAACAGCAGAGTGGCTATCACTTCAGACATATGGACGTCTAGCAATCAGAAGAGAGGATTTATGGTCATAACAGCTCACTTTATTGATGATTCTTGGGTTCTTCAAAGTCGAGTTTTAAGGTATATTTTAAATGATATTATTTTATTATATTTATTTTATAGTCATAAGGTTAGTGATTATATTTTAATAACTAAAATATAATTTATCTAGGTTTGTTTATGTGCCTTGTCCACACATAAGTTCAGTTTTGTCTGAAGTGATAATTGATTGCCTTTTAAGATGGAATTTGGACCGCAAAGTGTCTACTATTATTTTGGATAATTGCACTATAAATGATGCCATGATCGAGTTAATAAGATCTCTGCTAGGTCATGGTAATTTTTTACATATGCATTATGCTGCTTATATTTTGAATTTGAATGTTAAAGAAGGTTTGGATGTAATTAAAGTTGGGATTGAAAAAATTTGGGATAGTGTTTGCCATTGGACTGCTACACCAAAAAGAAAGGAGAGATTTGAAGAAATAGTGAAGCAAATGAAGGTTAGTATCACTAAATACTTGAGCCTTGATTGTCCAACTAGGTGGATTTTGACCTTTTTAATGCTATAAATGGTAATTTTTTATAAAGAAGTGTTTTGTCGATTGAAAGAATTAAATAACCGCATTATTTTGATTGCCCTAGTGAAGAGGAATGGAGATTTGCAAAAGAAGTTTGTGAAAAGTTATAATTGTTCAATGAAATCACATTAATATTTTCTAGAACAAAGTATCCTACTGCAAACTTATTTTTTTCAAAAATTTATGAAATCAAACTTACATTGATAGAGTGGAAGTCCTCTCCAAGTGAAATGATACAGTCTATGGCAGAAAACATGTTGGAGAAATTTGATAAATATTGGAATGTGATTCATATTGTCATGGGAGTTGCTATTGTTTTGGATCCTAGATACAAGATGTCCTTGGTCGAATTTTATTTTAATCGTCTTTTTGGTTTCGAGAGTTCTGTCCATGTGGATAAGATTCGACGTTCTTGTCTTGATTTGGTAAATAAGTACCAATCATGAAAATCAAGCTTAAGAGATACTAGTACATTCCATATAGATTCATTGACTTCTGGCAGCAGTAACACAGTTACTTTTGTGTTGTATTTGAGGCAAAAAAAAAACAAAAGATCAGATCTTCTAAATCAGAGTTGGACTTCTACTTAGAAGAGGATGAAGTGTCATTTAATCCAGATTTTGGTGTCTTAAATTGGTGAAAGATGTATGGAATGAAATTTCCTACATTATAAGTCATTGCTCGAGATATATTTGCTATTCATGTGTCTACAGTAGCTTCTGAGTCTACATTTAGTACCAGTGGAAGAATCATAAGTCCTCATCATCCAGACACTGTGGAAACTATTATGTGTACTCAAAATTGGTTATGGGCTACTGAAAAAAGGAGTATGTATAACAACTTATTCATCATTTTTATTTTTATATGTATATGTTGAGATTTATTTATTAGTTTTTCTTCTTGTACAAGTGGTATGATTGGAGTTATGGGAGAAATAGCAGATTGTGTGTTGAATGAGGATATTGATAGGTCTTTTTCTAAATTTAACTAGAATCAAGACACAATATTTTAAATATTCTTAAATGTATATATATATATATATATATATATATATATATATATATTGCAGAAAGTCAGGGTTTCCAAACTCCAGATCAAGAATTGATAAAGTAAAAGATGGAACTCGATGGTTATGCCTTCAAGTGGTTGATTCTGCCAGGTCATTCTTATTATTTTTCTTTAAATTTCTATGTATCAAATTGTTGCCTTCAGTGTTTATATTTTGGAGCATTGGTTTAATGGGGATACTCATCTAGTTGGTTTTGTAATATTGAATCATTTGAAATTTCTATCATGCTAATTTGAAGTTTATTAGAGGGCAAATGCTCTCGTAAACTATACATAATTTTAGTGAATAAAAGCTTACTGGGGCTGGAACAACCTTACCCTAAACTTTTCTTTTTAACCCAAACAAAAAAATGAATAGCTACCTTAAGACAGAGGAAGTCATATTATAATTGAAGCAGACTCAATTTAGCTGAGGAAAGTAGAGCCATAAGAGTTGCTCTTTCATAGCAGTTTAGCTTATTATTTCATTAGGTTACAATTCTTAGGTTTGTGTTATTAATATTTTCCATGTTGTGTTACCTATGTATATGTATGATTCTACTTTCTTGAAATCATGGCTTCGCATGGGAGTATTTAAATAGAGTTACAAGAAGGCTTTTCTACAAGTATGCATGTTTAATAATGCATTTGTTATAGCTAAATGCTTAAGCCTTGAACTTAGTGTTTTTAATTGATGAAAAGTATCTACACAATTGGACTTTGCTTATATAACCTAATCCTATCAACTTGTTAAAGCCTATTTTTCTATTCTAAATTTTGTCATTCTCTTGTATAGACTGTCACCGTAAAATATGACTTTTTTAATTCTCATTTGGATGGGTTGATAGAGATATAGACTAAAAGATATGCTTTATGTTATGTCTTTACATTTTAATGAGAATTCATTTTGAGCAATGTGTGTCATTTCCTATATATGTGCATGTGTCTAGTATTTACAAAGAGTATTTGATCTAGTGTGTAGAGTACGACTTACACACAGAAGACTAGATCATCGGTTCTTTTGGAATACAAGTTTATTGTTCACAGTTTTAGATGGAATTGGACACACCATCAGTAGAACTGTAGCACAAATTTTTAGTAGGTCTGTCTTGACTACGGGGAATGGTTTATTCTAACTATTTGTGCTAGTACACTTGTGTGTATTGAACAGGACCCAGTTGAGTTAATTATTTTATACTGACTTTATAAAATAATTTAAAACTCATGAATATTATGATTACTTATGCTCTTAATCTGAATTCTATTTCTAGACATGTGTATGTAGTGATTATTGCTTTGATTACACATAGAGTGAGATTTTAGATGAGTCAATTAACTTAGTGGGTTGGGCAATAATATATATATATGGTGAATATTAATAGTTGAAGGAATCCACGTCCTGTTAATTTGGATTGATGATATCCCCTTGAGAAAGCTTATAAGTTTTGATTGTATCAAATCTTGCAAGTGGATTTTGAATCCGATACATCAAATAAGTTAAGTGGATAAGTCTCAAGGATAATAACAGCCAATTAAATTATATTGTTAGTATTTAAATTTAATTGGTGGATATATGTAATCTTAACATGGGGAGATAATAATATTTAATATTAAGGCTCGAAAATATAAATTCGAATATAATTAGGAGTACAATTATAATACTTTAGTGGAATGAATTGTAATTTACGTAATTGAATCCTAACCCGGGATAGGATTAGGAGATTTAATTACGTGGGAAGTCCTTTTCATATTTGCCTATTGGTCCCTGTTGTAGCCCTATAAATACCCTCTCAGTTGGTTGCTAGGGTTAACGTTTTTGAGAAAAAAAAAACAAGAAACCCTAGGTCGGCCGAGAGATCCCACCATCTTGTGAGAGAAGGAAGGTATTTTCGGGAATACGATGGAAGGCTAAAAGGTTGAGGTCGAGCAATCAAATCAAACTGTTCCAACGTTCAAGTCTGAAGGTATGATCTTATACTCATAGATTAGAACGGTAAAATTTTTTTTGTATTACTCATATACGCTATAGCCGTGATCTTGGGGTATTCCATGCTCCCCAATATGGGTATGGGGCGGGGATGGGGATCCCCATTCTCCATCGGGTACGGAAACAAGGATTGAAATTTTATACCCATCGAGGATGGGGACGGGGACGGGGATGAGGTTAATAAATGGGTATGGGGAAAAGGGGGGTCATCCCCGTCCCCGACCCTCCCCATTGCTAATCCTATAGGCTATGGTAAACAAACAGGAATCATCTCAAGTAGAACCTATGGGTTCAAGTTTTAAGATAAATGTGAAACTTAGACCAAACAATCTTTCGAGTTCAGTTAAGCCAACAATTGAAACAGAAGGCAATGATGATGATTCAGAGAGTACAATAAGGCAGCAGCATCAACAAAAACATAATATTGCTATAAATAGACCAAGACACACAATTAGACTCTCAGCCAGGTATCGTACAGACGATGAGTCAACTTCTTTTGCTTTACTAACCAGTGATGGAGAACCTAGTTCTTTTCAAGAAGCAGTATCAGTTTCAGAAAAGAAAAAGTGGTTAGAGACTATGGCTAAAGAGATGGAGTCACTGCATAAGAATCAAACATGGGAGTTGGTAGAACTCCCTGAGGGTAAAAGGGCAGTTGGATGCAAGTGGGTCTATAGAAAGAAGGAAGGAGCCTTAGAGAAAGAAGGTATGATATATAAAGTATGGTTGGTTGCTAAGGGTACTTACAAAAGTAGGGAATTGACTACAATGAAGTATTCTCATAGGTGGTTAGGCATACAACTATTAGTGTGTTATTGGCCTTGACAACTCAGCTAGATTTGGAGTTGAAGCAGTTAGATGTCAAGATAGCTTTCCTTAATGGTGAATTTGAGGAGCAGATTTTCATGGAACAACCATAGGGATTTCAGGAGCTGGGAAAGGAACACCTAATGTGCAAGCTCAAGAAGTCTCTTTATGGGTTAAAGCAGTAGTCCCTAAGGCAGTGGTATAAGCGGTTTGACTCATACATGTTGAGTATTGGCTTAAATTATGTTGATGATATGCTAATTGCTGCAAGAAATTTGAAAGATGTGTGTGACCTAAAATCCTTGTTGAGTAGAGAATTTGATATGAAAGACTAGGTGTTGCTAAGAAAGTCTTAGGCATGGAAATTGACAGAGATAGAAAAAACATGAAGTTATGGCTTTCATAGAAGAAGTACATTGAGAAAGTATTGGAGAGGTTTGGTATGGACAAGGCAAAGCCAATTACTACTCCAATGGCTAATCACTTCAAGTTGTCTAGCTACCAGTGTCCTGGAATAGAGGATGAAGTGCAGTACATGTCAAAGATTCCTTATGCTAGTGCGGTGGGAAGTTTGATGTATGCAATGGTTTACACAAGATCAAACTTGGCCCAAGTGGTCGATATGATTAGCATGTTTATGGCTAACTCAGGCAAGGAGCATTGGCAGGCTGTAAAGTGGATTCTTCGATACTTGGGAGGTACGTCTGATTATGGTATTTGTTTTGGTACAGTGGATGATTCGGTTTCTGTTATTGGGTATGTGGATTCAGATTATGTTGGAGATGTGGATGATAGAAAGTCTACTACAGGCTATGTATTCATACTTGCAAGTAGTCTAATTAATTGGAGGTCAGCCTTGCAGAGTATGATTGCTTTATCCATCATAGAGGCAGAATACATGTCTATAACAGATGCAGCCAAGGAAGCGTTGTGGTTAAAAGGGCTTGTCTCAAAGATTGATTTTAAGCAGCAAGCTCTGGGTATATACTATGATAGTCAAAGTGTCATTGAATTGTCCAATAATCGGGTGTATCATGCCAGAACAAAATACGTTAATATAAAGTATCATAAGATCAGAGAGTTGCTTACTTTAGGTGAGATCCTGTTATTAAAGGTACATAAGGAATAATGCAGCAGATATGTTGACAAAGATGCTTCCTTTGGAGAAGTTCAAACATTGTTTGGACTTGCTAGTCACAAACTGATATTGTGAAGATGTTGAGGGCATCAGATGGAGGTATGAATCCTCAAGGTTGAGCGGGTCTTCTAAGGGAGAAATTATTCGTCAAGATGAAGATTGTTAAACAATGGTTCATAATCCTTCTAGAAATGACAAGCAAAAATTAGAAGTGGCATGCAGGTTTGGTAGCTGTCATGAGTGAACGAATATAGGCGGATATGGGCGCGCAGCAAATTTAGCAATCCATGCCAGGAGCGGCAAGTGGAAGCATGGATGGATTCGGGCGCGCAACAAATTTGGTAACCCTTGCTAAGAGCTGCAAGTAAAATACATGGGCATGCATAGATTTGACAGCCTGAGCCAAGGATGGTATACATAGATTTGACATTCCAAGTCAAGGATGATGCTCATAGATTTAACAACATGAGCCGAGGATGGCAGACGAGTGTGACGTGCAGAGATAAAAACTCTAATAGATTTTTTAATCGTAACGCCTTTCTCTTAATAAAGAAAAATTAGAAACCTTCCACGTAGGCAAATTACCATACATAAATCTTTGTGTCTTATGTGTCTTGTGTTTGATTGCTTTTTTCTTCTTTATTTTTTTCATTTAAATTAATTCTTATTCACGTTCCACGAATTCTATGCCATAATATTTTTATAAACAATGTTACTTTAATGAATAATTAAAATGATTTTAAAAACAACGAAATGCAAAATTCCTACGTTATCGAAAACCTTACATGCAATTCTTTTATATCTTTTCAAAAGGAATAATTTTATTTTATTCAACCGAAACCCCACGACATCTTCGAAGAGCGATGGTAAATCTGCACCGCGTGAAGCATCCAGCGCTTCACGTCTTTAAAAAACTCTGGCTTTTGATTTTGCAAGCAAGGTCGGTCAGGCCATGCCCACCTTGTACATGGCAAAATGAAAAGCAAAGCAGGGTAAAACGCTGCATGCAATGGATGGAAAACCTCTTTATGTATATATATATATATATATATATATATATATATATATATATATATATATATATATATTTATTGATGTGGCTAATAAAAGCCACATGATAATTAATTCTTCAAAAGGGTTCCTAGACGGTCCCAAGACGGTTCATGAGCAGCCCCAGCATGGGTGCAGTCCCTAGATGGCCCCAGCCTCGAAAGCGGTCCCTAGCAGCCCCAAGGTTGTTTCTAGGTGGCCTCGACCTCGAAAGCGGTCCCTAGACGGCTCTAAGGCGGTTTCTGGACAGCTCCAGCCACAGGAGCGATCCCTAGGAGGCCCCAAGGCAGTTCCTAGGCGGCTTCGACCTCGGAAGCGGTCCCTAGGCGGCTCTGGTTATGAGAGCGATCCCTAGACGGCCCCAAGGGTTTCTAGGCAGCCCCGACCCTGGAGGCGGTCCCTAGGCGGTTCATGGGCGGCTCCAACCATGAAAGCGATCCGTAGGCGGCCCCAAGGCAGTTCCTAAGCGGCCCCGACCTCGGAGGCGGCCCCAAGGCGGTTCTGAACGGTCCCGACCTCGAAGGCGGTCTCTAGGCAGCCCCAAGGTGGTCCTGGGCAGCCTCGGCCACTGAAGCGATCCCTAGGCGACCCCAAGGTGGTTCTTGAACGGCACTGGCCTCGAAGGCAGTCCCTAGGCGGCACCAAGGCGGTTTCTAGGTAGCCTCGCCTACCAAAAAAGGTGTTGAAGTCCCTTTTTGTCTCATCCTCATGGCTCATCCCAACTTTCCAAGTAAGCCTTCGCACTGACAGGATTGCCATCCTTGATCCTTGTAAGTTTAATAAGACAGAAATAATCAGCGTCAGCATAATCCTCCAAAGATCATGACTCATCAGGCGACATCATTGACTTTAACTAAATCAACCTCAAAAGGTGATTGATTATAACTAAATCAACCTCAAAAGGTGATTGATTATCTGCTGTAAAGTGCCAATCATCTTAGATTAAAAAAGTCATTAAGGCCCAAAAAGTCATTAGCAGAATTTAATGACTCTAGCTAAATCAGCCTCAAAAGATAATTATCTGGCCTCAAAATAATTATCTACTGTAAAGTGCGTCAGAAAAGCCATTAAGATCTAAAAAGTCATTAACAAAATTTAATGATTCTGATTAATTATCTACTAAAAAGCACCAATCATTCAGAATCAAAAGATGCGGATCCAATCCAATCAGCTCTGATATTCTGTTCATAAAAGGTATTAACACATCATAAGATTCCGATCTTAACGAGCAAGTCAGACAAATAGAAAAGGTTAATAAAAATAGGTAAGAGTAAAGAGAAGAGTCGGACTCATTCAGTTTCAGTAACCATCTCCCTAGAATTACTATTGTGGTTCTGATCATTAACTTGAGCATCGAAAGATCTCTGCTGAAATACTCAACCTTAAAATTTCTTGCAAGAATTGAAGACAAAGAAAAAACTCTGAAACTTTTCGAAATACAGGTCAGCGCTAAAAAAATGTCAGCTTAAAATGATTGAACACCATCAAAAATCATTGCTAATTAGTAATTACAAGAATCTATCCACTTGGGAGGAGGCTCCCAGCCCGTCCCCAAGGAAACGTAGCCCTTCGTAGAGCCAACAAAAAGAAGAAAAAAAAAAAAAAATCTCGCAGCGACGAAAGACCAGCGACCCCATCCCCACGTTGGCAGGCAAAAATCTCAAACCAGGAGATCACCCCACAGGTAGAGAATTCTCGTTGCCCCAGCCTCCCAGACCCCAGGCTCAGCCTCCGCAAGATCAAGACCACCCGTACGTCACACTCTCAGCATCCATGACAGTCGTCCAAACAAGTAGCAACAATAAAGAACAGAAAATACATGATCGCTGCCACCTAAACGCGTATACCTGGGAGATCTCTCTGCTACCATATATATTTCTCTGTACTAATTTAAAATACTATATTTTCCCTTCGCTATGTTTTGTCCGCTGCCTCAGGTGCTGGAGCTGGACTTGTTATGCCTTTTAATTTTCCGCACTACGCGTCGTTGCCATCTAGAGGGTAGCAGGTGTCCTCACCCCCGGTGTTCCACAGGAAATGCGCATAGTTGGCGGCATGGAAGGGGTTACCAGGATCCGCCGCGATGGCTTCCAAGAAGGTCTCCTCCGCCGCTTCCAGGTCCTTGCGCGCTAGCCACAGGAAGCTTGCATACCAGCTCAGCGCCTCCGCGTCCACCGACGCCGCTCGCACCGCCTTCTTGAAGTAGTGCTCAGCCCTGCAAGCGCCATAACCCCACCCCCCATTAGCCAAATCACAATGAAGCCAGCAAACAAACAAGTCACACAGAAATATAAAACCATCAACAACAACAACGAAGGAGAAAGCTCTCTATCTAGCTACTTCTTCCGCAGATAATTTCGTCAAGTAGGTTATGCTCAGATGATGTATGAAGGAGACGGCTAGATGGTACAACTAAACTGAGAAAATACAGGATTCGAACCAATAGATTCTCCATGACGAGCTCCATAGAAAGTATTCGATCGTTAACTAGCTACACTAGAATCTAGTGATGAGAAGAATAGATCGATTACCTGTCGTGGTCGTGGAGGACGAGATAGAGGAACTGGGCGAAGTTGGAGAGGAGAAGGGGATTGCCGGGTTCTTGGGCTAGAGCCTGCTGGTAATTGAGCTCCGTGCGCAAGTAATCCGAGTAGTCCTCCGGCTCCAACTCCACCGTAATGGGCGACACCAGCCGCCCCCGCGTGTCGGGGTCCATCAGCGCCCCGTCCCTCAAGCTCGCTTGCATTCTAGAAGCTTCCTCCACGGTTTTGCTCCAAGCCCTCGTCGCCTCCTCTTCCGTTATCACGGTTGTCGAACCCTCCCCCTCTCCGTCTCCTGTCACCGGGGCCGTTGAGTCGATCCCGTCGGGAAAAATCGTACGGCTCCGGTACCAAGACGAAGAGGATCGGTCGGACCGTCCGTCGTCGGTAGCCCCTGCCACTGGCCTCACCTTCCGCCGCCGCCTCCGCCGACAGAGGCCGTTCTCCCGGTGACGGAGGAAAGATCGACCCCCGGCTGGTTTTTCCTCTGTTGTTGTTGTTGGTGGTGGTCTACGACGGCGACGATGGTGGATTGGTGGGGCGCCGGAGAATTGGGCGCGGCGATGGCAGCGGAGTGGCCCATGGAGTAGACGTGTAGTTGGCAAGGAGGAGCATGAGAGAGACCATGAGGGTCGGAGTGCAGGAGAAGATACTCTGGAAGAGCCAGACAAAGGAGGCGTGAATCTCCTGCTGGACCCTGACTAGGATCCCCTGGAGATCCTCGTAGAAGAGGGTCTGTCGCATCTGGAGGGTGAAGCTCTGGAGCTCCTGGACAATGAACACCATCGAGGAGAAGGCCTTCTTCACCGAGCAGCAGGCGGACTCCCCCGCCTCTCTCAAGAGGGAACCCTCCTCCCAGCGCTGCTGCTTCTTCCGCTTTATAATCCGCAGGGACAGCGGCAGATCCACGCTGTTGGCTTTCCGCTCCACGTCCGTCGGCCACTCCGGCGGCTCCGGACGGCCGGAGAGCCAGGAGGACTCGACCGAGGGCTTAGAGGAGGACTGTAAAGAAGGGGAAGAAATCGAGTAGTAGGAGGAGGAGGAGGAGGAGGAGAAGGCATCATCACAGGTAGTTCTAGTGGCACTGCTGCTCTCTGCTTCTTGATTTCTTCTTGATTCGGAATGCATCTCGGATTCCACGCCAGCTTCTTCTTCTCGCTCGACTTTAAAGGCTAACTCCTGGAGCCTCTTCACGAATTCCTCGTGGTCGTCGTCACCTGCGAAGTTTTCAAGGCTAGCACTGCAAGCCCTCCGCAAGTTTTGCTCCTTTCTTCGCCTTCCCCTTCCTGTCGGGATCTCCGAGGATCGAGTCCGGGGCAGCAACCTGGTCCCGAGGAACGGTGATCGGTGGTGGTCGGCGAGGTGATAGGCGAGGGCAGGATCGCCGCCGATGATGCATCCGTCTCTCCTAGAGCAGAGAGCGGAGAAAACGGAGGCCAGGGTGTGGGAGGAAGAAGAGGGAGCATGGGTGGGCAGCAGCTGCGAGGACCAATGCATGCAGGCCACGGCGACCTGGACTCCCATTTCCGGCCGCCCCAATCGAAACCCAAGCTACCTTGAATAGAAATAAATAATCGGAGACAAGGCCAAGCAAGATTTGCGAGAGGATCTAATTTATGGATCCAGGAGCACAGCTGGAGGCAAGCAGGAACCAGGAAGTGAAAGTGGACGAAGGGTAAAAAATAGAAGAAAAATAAAATAAAATCTCAGAGAGAGAGAGAGAGAGGGGGGAGACGACAAGGAAGGAACCCCCTAGAGTACTGGAAGCGAGGGAGCCAAGCCCTTGTGCCGACTTATCGGCAGGCAAAGCAGCCAGCCAGCCAGCAGACGAAGACGAGGATTGGGTCGGCGCTACGATCTCCTCTCTCATCTGCCAGGCTGGCATCTCCGCTCGCAGTTGCACTCGCCTTTGCCATCACGGGGAAGGAAAACGCCTGGCGACGAACAGCTTTCGCACCAGAGATTGCCAGGTTATGCACGTGTCACTCTGCTATTGGTTTGTAGTCTCACATCCTGTACGGCACCCGGTCGACAGGCCAGAGCGGGGCAACCCACGTGTTGCACGAAGCTGCTCCTCTCCCTCACGACCCCATTTAAATACATAATTTTTTTTAAAAAAAATAAATATATGAATATATGAGAAAAACTGCTTGAAGACAACCAGGGATTGTTGAACAAATGCTCTAGCTTGACACCATCTTAATATACTTGAATGAAGCCCTGGTTCTCACTTGAATCTAGATGGCTTCACCTTTGAATTGGTTTCTTCCCAAATTTAGGATTTTTAAAATGGTCATTTTCAGCTTCATTTATTATTAAGCTTATGTTATGTCCAAAATAATAATAAGCAGGTCAAGTTTGATCACAACTTTCAAGCTTAAAATTACTTATGAACCAAGCTTAAGCTTGATCGATCTCCATTGCGTCCACCCTAATCATAGTAATATATGCAATCAATTGATGTGCTAGAGTTGAAAAGTGCGACCTTACTCTCTTTTTTTTAAAAGATAAAAGAATTCATGAGCTCAACTAATGATCTAAATATTAATGGATTTCATTAATTAGTCCTTTGATGGTTGAGCATCTACTGCCATCTGTGTGGATCCTAAGTTTATTATTTATTTATTATTTTTAATTATGCCACTTTCAGTATGTTTAATAACGTTCAATGCTATTTATTTATTTTTATAAAATTGCATAATGTCATAAGCTATTAACAAGCACCGTAAGATTATTTATTTTAATCTACGATAGAGCATGAAATAGTGCTAATGTCCTTTTCTAAATTCAGTTTTTGATGATATATTATTCAAATATGGGTCCAGACAATTATAGCACATATGCATACCCTTCTTTCCCTTGAAAATCCATGCACCATACCAAGAGTTAGATGTGACCGTGGAACTTTGGATTTAAAAATTGAGCTCAGTTTTTAGATTTGAAATAATATTGATATAAAGTTGATGGAGCTGAATTAGTTTCAGAGAAGTTGGACAAGGCTTTGAAAAAATCATGATTTTTTTTTTTTGGGAAGTTTCTCTCTCATGGGTATTTAGTGTTAGCATTTTCTTTTATGTGGCCCATGCGGATATATGATTGATTAATTATTTATTTATTCTAAATGATAATTATGGTATCTGATTTATTAGATATTTAAATTTAAGTGATAATGATGGTTTAATAAAGCTAATTTCCTATTGGTTCATTTTTTGAGAAGTTATTATTTGATAACCTCTTTTTGATGGAAAAAGAAATTTATCGTATTATCATATTGATCCTCTCTCTCTCCTATATATAACCTGTTTGACCATCAAAAGAGATAAAGAAGAGAATTAAGAAAAACGAAGAAACTCAATCTGTCGTTAACCCATACACAGTCTCTCATTTTTATCAACAAATATCAATGGATCAAGGTACACATTCTTGGTTTATGTTTTCATGTAAAAATCATTTATTCTAAGATCTTGGCCATTATGTTTATTAAAGAAAATTCTTTAATAGATCTTACATGTGGTATCAGAGCCTTGATTAAAGAATTTATGATTTTTCATTATGAATGATTATATATATATTTGTTATTATGAATAAAATGATTAGAATAAGATAGTGGTAAGGTGTTCAAATCATTGTTTTCTCTTTATTTTCTCCTTTTTGATCTCTTCATTCTTCTGAATTAAAGAATAAATAAAGAATAAAGAAAGTTTCCGCACGTCTCCTCTTCAATCAAGCCGCGTGGGATTCCAAATGAAGGATTCCAAATGAAGACTATGGGATTCCAACAGACGAAAGGGCACACGGAAGCAAAAAGGTTTATGCACCGGTGGGGAGCGGAAGTTCCATAATAATAATAAAAAGGGCTGTGGTCGTTTGAATCTATAAACAAGGGATTTGAAAGCAAGCACATTATCACTTCACCAATCTAATTCTTAATGACAATAAAAGATGAAAGCTAAGGATATTTCTCCTACAAGGAGATCCCTTTAAAATTTATGTTTTGCCTTTTATTTATGAGATTAATATTTTTAAATATATATATATTATAGTAAAATTATATGGGTACACTTAAGTCTTTTGTATTCATGCATGATATCATCATTAATTAATTTTGATGTCTATATTATGTAAAGTGGCCTGAAGTTTATAGATATCAAATTTAATTAAATAATTCAATTACTCATAATTATGTGATGCTTTTAAATGAATGACATAATTGCTTAATTGTTATGAGTATATTGAGTTTATTGATTATAAATATTTAAGGGCCACCCAAAGGTTGACTAGTCATTTTATAATCTATGGACATGATGTAGTCAATTAATATGCTTGGTTAGGTATGTTTAGCATATCCAAAGATAGCAAACATATCTAATTTGAGTATATATAATGGCCAAGTATGTAAAATTAAAATTAAGCATCAATTATGTTTACTGTTGTATATTGTTGTATCATCCAAAGAAGAACTTCAATATACACTTATTGTTTACTTGATGGAGTCTGAATATATATTTAAATATATTACTCAAAGCATTAATGTGTGAGCATATTTTATCTGTTCATGTTTCTCTTCATTCGCAAGTTGTCTGTTCAAATTTTTAATGAGCTTAATTTCTCTGAATGACACGAACAAGTTCAGTTTCACCTTGGTGTTCTGGATCTTGATTTGGCACTCATAAATGAGAAACCCACTGCTCTTATTGACTCTAGCAGTGCTGAATAGAGGTCTTTCCATAAGACTTGGGAAAGATCAAACAGACTTAGCCTGATGTTCATGCGAATGACTGTAGCAAACAATATCAAGTCCATAATTCCTGCTACTGAAAGTGCTAAGGAATTTTGAAGTTTATGGAAGCACGTTCCCAATCTGACTCTGCTGATAAGTCACTTGCTGGGACATTGATGAGTACCTTAACTAACATTAAGTTTGATGGTTCTCGTACTATGTATGAGCATGTTGTTGAAATGACAAATATAGCAGCAAGATTAAAGACAATGGGATTGGAAGTGAATGAGAATTTTCTTGTGTAATTCATTATCAATTCTTGCCTCCTGAGTATGGACCATTTCACATGAGTTATAACACTATGAAGGATAAGTGGAATGTGAATGAACTGCAAAGTATGCTCATTCAAGAGAAGCAAGACTTAAGCAACAAGAAAATCATTCTATCAATCTCATGGGTCACAAGGAGTGGAAAGAAATCAAAGAAAGATAAGAAAGGAAAGAGCAAGTAACGACCGCTAAAGATAAATGGGTCAACTGCTCAAATCTACAAGAAGGAATAAAAGGATGATAAGTGTCACTTTTGTAAAAAGCATGGACACTATTAGAAAGATTGCCTGAAATGTAAGGCATGGTTTGAAAAAAAAGGTAAGCCTAGGGCTTTTGTATGTTTCGTATCAAACCTGACACAAGTTTTTTATAATACTTGGTGGATTGATACTGGTTGTACCACTCATGTTTCTAATACGATGCAGGAATTCCTTATGATCCAAATCATAAACCCAAATGAAAACTTTGTCTCAATGATAAACAGAGTCAAAGCTCAAGTTGAAGCTATTGGAACTTATCGTTTGATTCTAAACACTGGACATCATTTAGATCTTTTCCAAAAACTTTATGTCCCTTCTATTTCTCATAATTTAGTTTCTTTATCCAAACTTGACTTAGTTGGATATTCTTTTAAATTTGGAAATGGATGTTTCAGTTTATTTAAACACAATCATCTTATTGGTTCTGGTATTCTTTCTGATGGTTTGTACAAATTTAAGCTTGATAGTCTTTTTGCTGAGACATTATTGGCCTTGCATCATAATGTTGGTACTAAACATGGTTTAGTGAATGAACAATCAGCTTACTTATGGCATAAACATTTGGGTCATATATCCAAAGAAAGAATTGAGAGATTAGTAAAGAATGAAATCCTTTCTAATTTAGATTTTACTAATCTTGGGATTTGTGTGGATTGTATTTAGGGAAAACACATAATCAAGAAAAGCGCCACAAGAAGTAAACAACTCCTTGAAATTATACACATCGATATATGTGGGCCTTTTGATGTTCCATCTTTTGGTGGAAAAAAGTATTTTATCACCTTTATTGATGATTTTTCATGTTATGGCTATGTCTATTTGTTACATGAAAATCTTAATTGGTAAATGCTCTAGAAGTATTTATCAATGAGGTTGAAAGACAACTAGACAGAAAAGTGAAAATTGTTAGGTCTGACAGAGGTGGTGAATATTATGGAAAGTATGATGAATCTGAACAATGCCCTGGTCCATTTAGCAAATTCCTTGAAAGCATGGCATATGTGCTCAATACACAATACCTGGAACATCAGAACAAAATGGTGTTGCAGAAAGGCGTAATCGAACTCTAATGGACATAGTTAGGAGTATGTTAAACAATTCATCATTACCCTCATTATTGTGGATGCATGCTTTAAAGACTGCTATGTATTTACTAAATAGGGTTCCTAGTAAGGCAGTTCCAAAGACTTCTTTTGAACTGTGGACAGGAAGGAAACCCATTTTGATGCATTTACATATTTGGGGTTGCCCGGCGAAAGTAAGGATTTAAATCCACATGAAAAGAAGTTGGACTCAAGAACAACCAGTGGTTTCTTCATTGGTTATCCAGAAAGATCAAAAGGATATGAATTTTATTGTCCTAACCATAGTACAAGAATTGTTGAATCTAGAAATGCAAGGTTCATTGAGAATAATGAAATTAGTGGGAGTTTGAAATCATATAAAGTGAAAATCCAAGAAGTTAAGGTACAAGTTTTTTCATCTATAACTTCTTCTGAAGTTGTTATTCCTAGAATTGTTGAACCTTTTAATAACTTTCAAGAACAACAAATGATCAAACACCACATAATGATGATTTTACTAATGAACCTGCAATAAATGAACCCAATGAAGTAGCATTAAGAAGGTCTCAACGATAAAGAAGAACTACTATTTCTGATGATTATGTAGTTTATCTACAAGAATCAGATTTTGATTTGGGTATTAATGATGATCTAGTTTCTTTTTCACAAGCCATGTAAAGTGCTAATTCATCTAAATGGTTAGATGTCATGCAAGATGAGTTAAAATCAATGGATTACAATGCAGTCTGGGATCTTGTTGAATTGCCTGAAGGTTGTAAAAGAGTTGGGTGTAAATGGGTCTTTAAGACCAAACATGACTCAAATGGCAATATTGAACTTTGTAATGCCAAAATTGTTGCCAAAGGTTTTACTCAAAAATGTGGCATTGACTACACAGAGACTTTTTCTCCAGTCTCTAAGAAAGACTCATTTAGAATTATTATGGCACTGGTAGCTCATTATGATTTGGAGTTGCATCAAATGGATGTGAAAACTGCCTTTCTAAATGGGAGTTTGAAAGACTCATTTAGAATTATTATGGCACTGGTAGCTCATTATGATTTGGAGTTGCATCAAATGGATGTAAAAACTACCTTTCTAAATGGGAGTTTGAATGAAGAGGTTTATATGAACTAACCTGAAGGCTTTTTATTTGAAGGAAAGGAACACATGGTGTGTAAACTGAAGAAGTGAATATACGTACTTAAGCAAGCTTCCCGACAATGGTATCTTAAGTTCAACGATACCATTACATCCTTTGGATTTAAAGAAAACACCGTTGATCAGTGTATATATCTAAAGGTCAGTGGGAGCAAAATCATATTTTTAATTCTATATGTTGATGACATCTTGCTAGCTACTAATGACCTTGGCCTCTTGTATACGACCAAGAATTTTCTCTCTAAGAACTTTGAAATGAAAGATATGGGTGAGGCATCCTATGTGATTGTAATCGAAATATTTTATGATAGATCACAAGAATTGTTAGGATTATCTCAAAAAGCATATATTAATAAAGTTCTTGAGAAATTCAACATAAACAAATGTTCTACAAGTGTTGTTCCAATTCAGAAGGGAGATAAATTCAGCCTTATGCAATGTCTAAAGAATGAATTGGAACATAAACAAATGGAACAAATTCCTTATGTTCCTTATGCATAAAGGAATATTCAGACTTAGATTTTGCTGGATGTATTGATACTAGAAAATTCACATTGGCCATTTGTTCCTTTGAGCTGGAGGAGCGATCTCATAGAAAAGTGTGAACAGTCTGTCATTACTGCATCCACTATGAAAACTAAGTTTGTAACATGCTTTGAGGCTACAATTCATAGTTTATGGCTGAGGAACTTTATTTCAGGACTTAGGGTTGTCGACAGTATTGCCAAATCGCTGAAAATTTATTGTGATAACTCCGCAGCAGTCTTCTTTTCTAAAAAACGACAAGTATTTAAAGGGTACTAAATATACATATGTAATTGAAATACTTTGCCGTTAAAAAAGAAGTTCAGAAACAAAGTGTCAATTGAACAAATTAGCACCAGTCTTATGATTGCTGATCCACTGACTAAAGGGTTGCCACCAAAGATATTTCATGAATATGTCGAAAGAATGGGCATTATTGAAAACCATTAGTGATGTTATGTTTAAAGCTTTAAGTTCCTTATGTATTTGACACGCTGAGCTCAATTAATAATTGTTTCTGAATCACTTATGGATCCTGTTTAATTATACTGGTAGGATTTGTCTTTGATAAAGACATTATTGTTAGACCTTTTACAATTCCCATTATAGGTCATGTTAAGTATAGAACTAGTAATGTGATACATGGAAGGGAGTACATCAAAATAATAGCATACAACCGCCATGATCCTTATTAGTTTTTGTTTAATGATGATTTCATGTTTGACCAATATTATGAAGGATTTTAGCTTCTGTTATTCGCATTATGATTGATTATTAAACCATTATGTTTAATATCTTACATGGGACAAGTGG
Source organism: Calamus simplicifolius (assembly GCA_900491605.1). Classification (NCBI taxonomy): domain Eukaryota; kingdom Viridiplantae; phylum Streptophyta; class Magnoliopsida; order Arecales; family Arecaceae; genus Calamus; species Calamus simplicifolius. The sequence continues at coordinate 357,846 of UESW01004816.1, forward strand.
AAGAATGTTAGCATTTCCTTTTATGTGGCCCAAGTGGATATATGATTGATTAATTATTTATTTATTCTAAATGATAATTATGATATCTGATTTTATTAGATATTTAAATTTAAGTGATAATAATGGTTTAATAAAGCTAATTTCCTATTGGTTCATTTTTTTGGGAAGTTGTTATCTGATCACCTTTCTTTGAAGATTGGTCCTCTCTCTCCTATATATAGTTTGTTTGACCATTAAAACAGATTAAGAAGAGAAGAAAAAGGAAGAAACTCAATCTATCGTTAACCTAATATGTAGTCTCTCATTTTTCGTCAACAAATATCAATGGATCAAGATACTCATTCTTGGTTTATATTTTTATGTAAAAATTATTTATTTTAAAATTTTGGTTATTATGTTTATTAAAGAAATTTTTTTAATGAATCTTACGTTTAGACGGTAATATCACCAATAGGATATCTACTACACTCACGTGCAAGCTTTGCGTGCAAGCGCGAGAGAGATCGGGGGTGGGGGAGGTGCGGCGGCCCCCAAAAGTGATAAGTTTGCAGCCATGTCAAGATGAAGGGATAAGAGGACAAACTAAGTGATATGAAATTACTCATTAGATCAGGGAACGGCAATACCGACAAAAATATCTAAGAAATATCTATAAAGAGTTAAAGAAATGGACGGCCTAAATTATGGACGGTGATGGGAAAAAGATGCCCGATTGCTGCTGCATCCATCTGTCAACTTAGTGACGCCGGACTTGTGTAGCGACCGTCGATTCTAGCTTAAGGAAGAACCAGAGAACGGCTGAGATTATGTTATTGGATTTAATATCCAACAAATAGTCGAAGAGGAAAACACACATTTTCCAAGCTCCCTCCAGACAAGTATGAACTGTAACCCTTTTTTTTAATTTTTTTTTTTCCATCCCCTTTTTCCAAACAACTGCCTAATAGCTCAACAAGACCTTGATTTTCTAATCATAAGGTTTGTAAGTGATAGAATATGAGAACGACTCGATTGTTATTCTCTATAACGGATTTAGAAGATAAAAAATAAAACATATTTTTCTAATAAAACTTTTAATATAACTTAAATAGCAAGAATAGCTATTTTTTCAAATCAAGAAATTTATAAATGCATTTACATCTAGTTTATCTGATACATCTGAAATTTGCAGCTACCTCACACACAATAGCATTAGCATATGACTTATTATAAAATCCATTTTGTGACCATCTCTCAACTATGACATATTAAGTTAAATTTGATAGTTCAGTATACTCTACAACATTTAGAACAAGAGTAGCGATGAGAGATCATGAAGGAAGAATCTTTCTCGTATTAGCCATTCTTTAATAATCTCATCGGTCCTTACTCTAGAGCTGATAGGGTCCTGCTTTGGATTAACAACAATCATGGATTTGAATCAAAACTCAAAAAGTTATTCTAGAGGATGATTCCTTTATTATGGTATCGTGGATTAGTGGTCAATCAGATTATAAACATTCTTTCTTAAGAAGCATTTATTATGTATCACTTATAATTGAAAGATTGAATGTACATATATATTCAAAAAGATAAATTAAGTAAACAATTTTCTAGCAAATTAGGCTTCATTATGGACAAAAAAATATCTATTAAATTGTATCTTTTTCTTCATAACTTGCATAGCTTACTTCTACGTATGTTTGTAAAATTATATCCATAAGGTCTTAAGCTTTTTCTTTTAATTTTTTTAAAATATAATTTTAAAGATGAAAGAGAAACACTCAACATTGAATTTGCTGAAAAAGTTCATGAGTTTTGTATTTTCATTCTGTCCTAATTTTATTAATAATTAACATTATTTCTGAGAAAATAAGAAGAAAGCTTTGTACCATTCTCTATCTCCCTATGGAGATTATAACAAGTAAATATTCTATAAATCTGAAAACAAATGGATGTTTTATAGATTTATTAATGCTTTTCTTGGAGAAAAAAATTGAAATTTAAATGCTATTTTCTTTCAAAAATTTTATTTCTTTATTTTTTTTTTATCCTTCTCCTATCTTAAATAGTGATGTATGCCTAAATAATTTATATACATAATTACCAAAGTTGAATCAAACTAGGCCAACTGATCAAATTGATAAATTGGGCCTAATCAAATTGTTGATTGATTTGATTCTTTAATTAGATTAGTTATGTAACAACTCAACAAAACTTGATTAAATGGATTGATTTTTTTATTGATCTAATAACCCGACATGAGCGAATAAAATTAAATCAACCTTTTATATTATTTAAAATTATTTTTTAACTAATATAAATTAAATATTGGTGTCATGTTTTAAGAATGTTTTAGGTTTAAATCTCTCTCTCTCTCTCTCTCTCTCTCTCTCTCTCTCTTTTGATTTTTTTTTTAACCTTTTTAAACTCAAAAAAATCTATAACTTTGTAGATCTAAAAAATAGGAATAATTTTGTATCTTTATTGTATTTTTAACATAGTTGTAAACTATTTTTTTTTTAAAAAAAATAAGATTAATTTGAAGTATTTATGTAGACATTTCATTGTATTATTGTTTAAATAACTTAATTTAGACAAATAGACTATTTATTTTTAATAAATCATATATATATATTTTAATTATATTATATTTTAGTTATTTCTATAATTGGATCATTAACTCCATTGGTTGAACCATTGAACTATGGATATAGTCTTTCGATCGAATTGATGGATTGGTTCTCGATTTAGTTTGGTTTTGATAACAACAAATATTTTGCATTTGTGATATGCTTGACCATATATGCCGCCGCATATACACCCAGTGGTGTGATTTTGCACGAGCTGTGCTGATCTGATCTTGGAACTATGATCAAGACGGCAGTCGCGGCAAGCCCGCTCACCAAAGATCGCGGTTGCTCGGTCCTGCGTGCTAAATTTGAGTGTGTTAAGTTCAACGTTCAGCGACACGTCCGTTGGAGGATACCTATCGGCAAGTGGAGGCAATTAGAAGAAGCAAGGCTCGTAACGCTGGCCCAGTTCCAAGGAAAACAAAGAAAAGGAGGGTACATGTCTTGGTGTGCACGGACGCCACTCACCTGGAGAGCAAAGACGTGGTGTGTTGTGGTGCTTCCCGTGATCTATCTAGTAGTAGTATTCACGCTCGCTCAACAGTCTAGATTGCGACTGCTTTAAATTTGAAGCGCCAACCACTCACTACGCCGCAAACCTCCCCCCCATCGATCGATCTTTTTATCTATCTGGTGGGACCAATTGATTTTATAGGCTATATATAATGACCGGCTTCAACAAGTCGGCCATCCTTGCCGATCTTCTCTTAGTTTAGGCAGCCACAAATTCTAGACTCCCAATAATTCCTCTTTCTTTCAGCTGGCCCGTCCTCGATTCGACGGCAATCGATTTCACCACGGCTCTTTCCCGGATTCGACTTCCAGCTGTTTTATCGTGACGGCCTCCCAAGCTCCTTGGCCCCTGGCTCTCGTTACTCCAAATACCCTGAGCGGAACGGTTCCGTCCAAGTGGTCTCCTCCGACTCCCAACTCGCCGCCTCCGGAACCCATCAACCGAGGTCGGCTGTCCTCTGCTCCACAGATGACCCCGACCGACAGAGTTGTTCCAACCTCTTTCCCGATTCCATTCCGGCCGTCTCCGCGCCTCCCACGCTCTCCATTCCTCTCCGTCCCGCCTTCCAGTTTTCCTTTCCTTTTAGCGCCAAAGCCACACCAGCCCCAAAACTCCGTCCATGAGAACTAACTTTGTCTTGCCTTTGGCTCCTTCCTCCGCTCCTTCGGAGAAAGACTCAGGAGAGGAGGATAAGGTGGATCCGTGAGCAGAGGTACAGTAGTACCTGAAGGTCGGGCTTTAAATATATTTTTTTTTAAAAAAAAATTCCATATATGAATTATCATTAGTTATTTTGATTTTAATTTTATAAAATTAATTGAACGAGTTTGGATTAATAATACAAATCGAACAGATCCATTGTTTGTTGGTTACAATTATGGCATGACTCCCACCTTCAATCGGCCAAGAAGCATTCTTGGTTCCAATCGTCTTTGAAAGAAAAAAAATGCTGATCAGTCTGCTCCATTGATGCGTTTGGTTAACGAGTTATGTTAAGAGGGCTGAATGCCGTTTAATTTCGAAGCTACCATGAGCCGTAGTAGCCACCCTTGAACAAAGGCGCACAAGAAAGGTTTTTTTAAAGAACGGGCAGAAAATAAAAATTCTCAGTGGCATTAACTGTCTTAAACTAATCATCATCGAGCTTCGAGGTCTCAGAGCACATGGACTTGCTGTATCCCTCCTCAATCTTAATTAAGCAACAGACTTGCTGCTTATTCATTCATCAGTAGAACGAGTAAGAGAATGGAACCAAACTTTCTTTGGAAGGAAGAAATTCTCCCCAGAATTCGATGTGTGAGATGTTCTGTCGTTGTCTCAGAATATATATGCATGAAATATTTTAACTGAACCATCATCATCATCACTTTAACGCACAAGAAAAACACTACATGGCATGGCAAAGCACTTCCCATGAATACATTTAGCAATTGCGCTTGCTGCCAAATCGACATTTAGTTATCCTCCAGCGCATCCCCAACAAAATTACACTCTCTGTCCCGGCAAAGTGCGAGCAAACAAGATTTTCTTTCATGCAACTCGATACAAAAATTAGAATGGTCACAAATGCATGCCAGGTGAATTTTAATATGAATCAACCTGACTTCATACAGATAATGATTACAATGATCTAAACAACCCACTTCATACACATAATGGCTACAACGATCTAGACGAATCAACAGGAATACAATACAAAGAAAAAGAAAATAGACAACAGGCCAATGCAAACAGGCAATTGTCACCAAAACCAACTATGCCTGCTGTCTATGACTTTTGTATTGGTTGCTACCAAAGGCATATGACCATAAATTGCAGCAAACGCATTGAGGCATTCTGATCTCCTCTTTCTATGACCCCCTAAACTACTGATGCCAGTGGATCCAATCTCGAATATCCTGCCTGTAATAATAAAACACAATCAGTGGACATTCTCTATCATCACCATGTTGTAATTTAATTGTATGGATGATGGTATATATTGTGTCAGCCTTCCAGGATGAGAGGACTATTAGATGATCTCTCATATATAATCCCAACAAACTAACTTCACGCAATTTGCAACCAAAAAAAAATCACAGTATTGCAATTAAGAAAGAAGAGGAAAAATGAATGAAAAGAGAGGACAGACGGCTTGGGACATGATGAGTACCGCATGGAATTATTTGAAGGAGAGGTAACCAAAATACTCCTTTAAATAAAGGTGAGAACCAGTTTGCAATAAGTGCAACAAAGAAGACAATAATAATGTTAAAACTCAAAACATTAAAATTTAGTAGATCCACAAAAGCTGACAATTAATGTCATTTGAAACATCTCTCCTGAAATCAGGGCAAAAATATCTTACAACTCTAGCTTGGAATACATTGTGGATGTTGTAATTTCATTCCATGTCCTGGATGAAGATATGTACTAACTGCATCAATAACTAGGATAACGGTAAACACTACCTAATTTGCAACTGCCTCGGTCTTTTGAAATGGCTATCAACCTTTACACATCTGGTGCCTATGGGACAGGTTTTTGTCCACCGTGCATGATAAAGAGCATCAAAATATGCCTCCTTTGTGTGCATGCTTGAAAATTCATGTTTAATAAGATTTTTCAACTATTGTGCTTTAACATTCACATGAATCATGAGTAATAAGATAATGGCCTCAGCAAAGTATCTCACAAGCACATGGCGAATATACTTCTATCAGATAAAAGCTTTGGACATAACATTCAGGTCCACAGGTGGTAAATCAGTTCCAGACTTCTGTATTAGATTGTATGGTTTAATCCAGGAAATATTAGAATTACTGAAAACTTTGCATTTTGCTTGAGATGACTTTTCCGCATTTCAATGACCTTACCATTATGTTATTAAGTCTAAAATTACATGCCAAACACCATTACAAGCAAAAAACTGAATAACCAATATGCAACCACTGTCCCATTATAATTTTAAAAAATGTTGTTGCTCCATTTTTTGTACAAAATTTCTACAATGTAAGGTATTTTTGATATTAAGCTAGTATATAGGCAACAGAGTCAACAGAAGTAAACTAAAGCATATAATATGCTATCTCTTGAGGAAGAAAGCTTCATGATTTTAAACCTTAAAGATTTATAAATAACCTTCAGCAACTAAATGGGCCTGAGGAGGGATGGATCAGGATTAGGGCAAAAAAAAAAAAAAAAGGTCCTTCTGCAACTGATCTAGCGTTTATTTTTCATGTAGTATACGAATTCACATACACCCAACCACACGTCTTCGTACTGATTAAGGAAAACCGATTCTCATGTTTCATATGAATGAAAATTAACATAGTTTCTACAGTAGCTTGTCGCCAACCAACCCAAGAAGTGGAGTTGTTAGGAATTTATGAATAACGACCAAGGAAAAAGAAAATAAAAAGAAGCAAATAAATGACAAGAAGACAAGATATAAAATAAAATGACATTATTACATACGATGGGTAGCGCAAATGCATTCAGTTTTCTGAAAACAATTGGAACAAAACTTCTGATGATTAGCAATTTCAGAGCTGAATCAGCAATAGTTGTGGCTGCAGTTCCCATGCCCCATATCTGACTCCAATTCTGACAATAATTGAAAGTTGAGACTAGAACTAAACCCAACAGCCAATATGGGATCCAAATCTAAATGAGGGTTTTTCTTTTTTTATCTGAATATGTCAATAGGCATGTATGCTTATCCGAAGACGGATATGTAATTATGAAGATGATGCATTGCATGATGTTTACCATTACAGATGGAGGTCATCCTCTAATTCTATTGATCCATCTCCAATTGAATCTGCTGAACCTCTTTTTATTTGACACAGAAAGTCACAAAACTACAAAATTCTCAATTGACTATTAAAAAATAAACTTATTCCTGTCGTATCTTAGCTTTGTCCCTGTTCCATTTTTGTATTCACAAGAGGTTTAAACTCTTCTTGACTAGAATTCACAAAAAGTCACACAACACATAGGCAGGGAAATAGACAAATGGTGATGCTGAGTTATCATCAAATATTAACTTGGCAGAACCATCAAGAGACACAAGAGTGACTGGTTGTTAATTTTATTGTAATTGCATTTTATTATAATTTTAGAAATCTGAAGATGCTAATCATTCTTCAAAATATTGAATTTATAATTTATCGTGGTTGCCTACCAATCAGAAGTGAACCATCCTCCACTAGTTTCATCTATATAAGAAGTCCAGTACATGCTTATGTATTTTTATACATCTAAACAAATAATGCAGTAGATGCAGAGAAGGTCATGTGTCAGATCTATAAAACTTGTCGGGGCTGCAAATATAGCTCTGTTTAGCTACTGTCAAAGTTTTCTTCTTTAGGCAACAGTAAGCATTAACAATAATATTCCTTAGTATCACCCTGGAGTTAAACCAAATTGCAGTTTTATATCAAAACAAACAAAAGGACAAATGATGATAGAATTCTTCAACGAATTGCTTCCTCACCTTTTACCCATATGGGAGGAGCACCTGTTACATTTGCAACAAGCAAAGACATTGCAATGTCTTCACAGTTCCTGCAGTATAAATGAACACCCCCAACTAAGCATCATTGCTATAAAAAGAATTAAAGAATCCAAATCACTCCATCAAAATCTAAAAAGTAACCACAATTGACATACAGACCTGTTGTTGGTCACATAAACTCTTATAGCTGCAGGCATGTGGTTTGTGTACAGATCAAGATACTTTTTGTGGAAGAAGGATGCCTTGGAAAGAACCATGCTGTAGGTACCCATCCACCAGACTGACCACCAGCCTCCATACCTATAGTGTTCCACATCGCCTCTCTGTCCCAGAAAAAAAAAAAAGGAAAAATCCCCATGTTCACAAAGAACTTCTAAACAAAAGTTTCAAGGCAAAAAGGATAAATCATATTGTCTTTTTCTCTCTTTTGGAGAGGGTGGATATGAAAATCTTATGCTTCTATGTGGACATTGGTCCCTGGGCTACATTCAGTATCTTTATTTGCTTCTAATGTAAAGGAAAAAAACACTTGGATTAAATTTCAGAGAAATTATTCCATGAATCTAGATGCATGTTGTCAGAGAAAGAAAATCAATCTGAAAAGCATAATGTAAATAAAATGTGAAGGAAGATCAGAAAGTAGGAGATTTTGTCCCAAAATTTAATCTGTTGAGAAAAGTACGAAAGGGCATACCGACTTATCTAGCCAATGCATACGAGGTACGAATCCCACCATTGTCAGAGGGGCACTTTGCCACACGGTGAAAGCTAATTCTACAGATGAACAGGGAAATATGACATCATCATCTATTGAAAAGATAGCATCAGTCTCCAAATCCTTGATTTCCTTGAACCTGTTGTTCAGACTGTCTTCTTGATTCAAATCAAATATTACTTCAATATATTTGCCATCTTTAGAGTTCAACGATGTAGCTTGCCTCAAAAAGTCATGTAAAGAATCTGATGGTGGATTAGGTTCACTCCACACAATGTGAATAGAATCAACTCCACTACAGGAAGCATAATGAACAATGGATTGCTTCAGAAGGTCATCTCTCTTCCATGTGTTAATCAATATAGTGTATCCTTTCCTGTACAGAGCAAATCATTATGTCATTCACATAAGAAGCATGTTTTGTGACAAATACAGATTAAGATTTTTCAAGAAAGATTAACTAAATCAATGTCAGTGGATTTCCAATCCTAAGGCTGTGTTTGATATAGTGGATAAGGGGGGATATCCCCTAGATATCCCCCCTTATCCCCAAATGCTATAGCTACAAGGGATAGTGCTGAAAAAGTTTAACCAGAGGAACATAGGTTATCCCCTGAACTTATTCCCTAGAGAACCCAGGAATAACTAAAGTTATCCCTTGATGACAGAGTGGTAATTTTAAAAAGGTGCATATCCCCTCAGCTATCCCCTGGATAAATGCTATCCTGTACATTTATCCAGGGATAGCAAAAAAGCTATCAAACACAGCCTAAAAAAGATGCTTCAAAATGTTGCCATCCTGATGTTCAAATTTATATTACCATGTTAATAAGTTTTCACATTAAATGTTTCATAATTAGTGAGATATCATTGTAATAAAAAGGAGAATAAAATTTGGGATAATGATTCTACAAGACAAGCAATCCATTGCTGGCACATGAATGAATTTTCTTAATTGACACTGGAATTTGCTTGTCACTAAACCATATACAAAAGAAGCAAATCCTCCTAAATAATACATTAAGCCCATCACTGGAATCATCGCTTTGATTCTTTCAAGCAAGCATAATTAAATTCACACTCCCTTCACAGAGGATATAATTAAGAATATGAAGGATGAAAACAAAAAGTCTCTATAAAGGACATGGAGAAAAAATGATGCAAGAGTCATCAACTATCCTATTTGAGAATGGGGCTGCAAATTTGGATTTAACATCTAAGACACACTTCATAAGAGTGCTGCAAATGATGCAGCACGGGAAATAAAAAGAAGAAAACCTAAAAGTAATTGAAAAGAAAAATGGCTCGAATCAGATTGCGGAGATATCTGAAGAACTCTAAATGATTAGTGAATTGAACTTGCAAGATCCCCTCCCTCTCACTGGGAAAATCCCTTTAGCCAGCCAATTTATAGACAACTAATCATGGATTTTCTCCTCTATTATATGCCTTTCTATGTGACTAGAAAGTGGTCAAATAATTAAACTACATATATATAGCCAGAAGACTAAAGGAACTAAAGATGCCCTCGATAGAGAGTTAAATATCCAGCATTCCAGCTTGTGGTATTCTTACAAGGCCTAGAAATTTTGACAAGCCTCAGTGGTCTTCTCTAATATCATAACCACTTGATGCAACTTTATACAGTGACACGGGTGGGTCTGCAAATCTTCCTTGTACATCAGCCCATCACTCAATAGTTGATGCAGCTTTTGCACGTTATGGCCTCATGAAGGCTATCAGATATAATAGATATGGCTCGTATAGTTCCACTATGATGTTTGGTTCTACAAATAAAGCATTTTCCAAGACTATGGTCATCCTCATGAACCATGCATCTTGGAAAGCATGGATGAGAAACTACAAGCTAAGTCTTTATTAGCTTCCAGGTAAGAACTTGTGAATTGGACGTTTTACTGGAAATATTAAGGATAGTAACGATCAGCTCAGTTTCAGGTTGTATCACTTGGGACCCAATAATTCTCTTCGAGGCTTTATATACCATTCTTTTTCATTGATGACTTTCTAAAGTTGTTAGTGGATACAATAATTAATAAGTACAAAACTGAAGAACAATAAGAACTACTAATTATGATCAAGATTTTAAATCTTGTGGGACATAAGCATTCTAGTTCTTTCATGGAACGAATGTCCTATTTTGATTTCCAATCTGGTCAGATGTCCCAACTCTTGCTTGGATACTTTTTTTTAAAAACAAATATTTATGAAGTATTAGTATTTTATTTGATTTTTAAGTATATTTAAATTTTAAAAGTTATATTTTTTACTATAGATCAGATCTATTTAAAATTATAGTATGACTAATATGAGGGGATGGGACAATCAAGGGCCGGCCTCACTATCTCTCTAAGATGGAATGGAATAGTCAAGATAGCTCTCATTCTATCAAAACTTGAATCACCGATTATGATGATAAAGGTAACGATGGTTATAATGATCAAGTCATTCCTCATCTATCCCCTGTTTGAATTTTAGTTTGTACCGCAAACAGCATGCCCTGGTCTTGGTAATTCACCGAGCTGCAAACTAAATCAATTTTTTGACCGCATGCAAAGTAGCTCTAATTCATAAAGAATAAATATTATACCGTCACAAAGATTAGGATGCCTCAATTCAACTCCTTACTCCTTGGGGAAATAAAGAATAAAATAGAGAATATTAAGCATGCATAACGGAGCTGCCAAAGGCAACAGAATTATGGTGAAAATATATATAATCTGGAAAAAGGAAACAGAAAAAAAGGGAAGAAGATAATTTCCAAAAGAAAGCAGGAAAAAGGCAATGGAAAAAAGGACAACTTCAATTGTTCGACCATCATCTGGAAGGGGAATAAGATTCCTTGTAAATCAAGAAGGAATTTAAACGGTGGGACACAGGTGCGATATGTGGAACCGATCGGGTTCGAAGATAAGAAATGACCACAGAAATTTGTTTTTTGAAAAAAAGAAAAAGAAAAAGAAAAGCTCGGGTTCTAACGCATATAAGACAGATGACAGCAAAGCCATGGAAGATCGGGAAAGAAACAAGCAGAAACAACCGGCCAGTGACAACATTTGGCCAAAAAAAGAGATGTAAAGATCCTTTGGTTGTATTTGAGAGGAGAAGAGAACATAACGAACGCTTTATCAAAGATCATGCTACTACTACTTAGTTTAGTTTGTTCGTTTTCAAAGGAAAAATCGATTTTATTATTATTATTTTTTTAAAAAAAAAAAAAAAGAAGAAGAAGAAGTAGAAGCAACAGCAAAAGAGGAGTGGTGTATTAACCCGGGAGAGGGCAGGTATGGAGGATGGGAGGGGCGATGACGGTAGCCGAAGGCGAGGAGGAGGAATGCGAGGGCGACGCAGCAGCAGAGGAGCAGCCTGATCTTAACGGCCGAGATGGAGAGGTGACGAAATCTGAGGGGGATCCTCCGGCCGGAGGAGAGGAGGAGACCGCTCCCTCTCATCGTCGCAGCATAACTCGGTCTTCCCCTTTGTCCAGCATTCCATCCACCTCTCTCCCTCCCTCTTTTCCCCCTCTTGTCTCCCCCGCTCGGAAACACGTGCTCACACTAAAGGCGGAGGAACCGACAATGTGATTCTCGTACCGTCGTCACCAAAGAATCTCTTCTATCCCCTGCGTGCGATGTCTTTCGTTTTGGGACGGGGGTGGAAAAGGTGCCAGAGAGAGAGAAGGGAAGGTGGTGAGGGAATTCGCAAAGGGTATGAACAGGAGGAAGAGAGGCTAAGCTCAACCCAACCAATCAAACGACCGGCTGTGGCAGCTGCTGGCCATACCAAGAGCATCTTATTCTTTTTCACGTGCAGCTGGCATGCTTTCTTTCGTACCTAGTCGCTCCAACGTCGCCGGGCTTCTGGGAGACAATTCACCGAGATGCCATGGTGCGTCCAAATCAAACGGCAGGCAGGGCTACCCTGGCTTCCCCCCACCCCTTCCTTCGGAATAACGTTTTTGGCCCATATTATATATTTATGGTTATGGTTACTACTACTACTACTACATGAAACACACTCCTATTCCTATGGCATCTGCCCCAAATCCAATGTCTCGCAGGAACGGGCCGCGCTAGCGTGAATCCCGTTGCTGTTGATTAACAACCAAAGTCCAACCTTACCGCGGTCTGATCCCTCTCGTGGGAATTTCTATTTGACCCGCTATTAATTGTCGGTTCAGACCGTGCGGGCTGTTAATTTAACCCGGATCCCAAAATGGGTCGGGTCGGGTCGGGTCGGGTCGGATCGGGTCATTATAATGTCAAGCAATTTTAGCTGCTTCGCCTTCCAAGCGTGGCTGGCTCCTTGAACCAATCTCACCAAAGCTCCGATTATTCGTTTGATAACCACGATTCTTCACCCGTTTCTTGCAGGATTTCGTGACCGGATTGGATTACTGTTGTTGTTGTTGTTGTGGAATTATTGCAGATGGATGCTTCCGGAGGCTTCTCGCAACGTACGGACGAGAATATAACACGAAGAAACCCTAGCTCTCTCATATGAAAGCAACCACTGCCGCGTTTGGCAATCAATTAGCGTGGTTGAAACGCCAAACTATAGACCATTGCATGATTTGTTGAAGATGGCTAAATTTGCGATCTGTTAGAGGTGATATTGAAAGCTTAATCTCTCTCTCATGTTTGGATGAGATTGAATATCTGTATGGCTCTCTGTTGCTGACGACTGGTAGATGAAGTTTTGAAGATTTTTTTGTTGTTATGCACAACTAGACAATGCGTAAGACGCTGAACAACCTGGCCATTGGTTGAAATGTCAATTTAGAAACATCCATTGCCTTTCCAAAACCGCGTGAACTGAAGTTTTTTGATTTATACGGAAAAAAAAAAGACTTTTTGCATCGTATGTGATGTAGAAATGCATCGCATTAATCATGCATGCATATAAATTATACATATAATATATAAAAATTAAATTATTTTTAATGACACTTGAGCCCACGACCACATTCCTCAGCAGCGCTCGTGCCGCTGACTATTGCTCTCTCTCTGTCCTGTCCTTTGGCCTTCCCATCCTGTCCATTCTTTCGCTTTTCAACTACAGTTGAAATCTGGAACCTTTCTTCTACAAATTTTAAGGCTTTCAAAAAATTTATGAATTATTCAATTATTATGAAAAAGAGTATTCTTATATCTTTTTATTTTTTAAAAAAATAATTCATATGTGTGTGTGTGTGTGTGTGTGTGTGTGTGTGTGTGTGTGTGATTTGTATAATTAGATATTGTAATTAAATTGTTCTGATAATATTTACAATAAAATTATTATTTTAAATGGAAATGAAGTTTTAACTCTAAAACTAATATTTTAATTATATTATGAATTTTGTGAATTTTAAATTTAATATTTTAATTATTTTGTGAATTCTATGATTATGTAATTATTCATTGGTTTGGTTTGGATAATATGCATGTCTTTGATAACTAGCCTCATTAGATTGTCATGTTACAATCTAGAAACATGATATGAGATTATCGCCTTATTACTAGTCGAACATATGATAACCAAGTCACAAGGCAAACGTGAGAAAGACCAAGTTATTAAAAAAAAAAAATAGTATTCTAGATTGTGAATATGAGTGATTTAGAATTAAATAAAATTATTTAGTTTTTTTAATTATTTATGTCAGACTAATAACCTATTATGCACATGTATTACTATAATTCTTGAATATTTATGAAATTTATTATGAACCTTTAAATTTAATTAACTTAATTATGAAAATGTAAATAATACGATTTTGTGCTCATTAGTTATTTTCTTATTTTTATGGATACAATGACTTAAAGACCGATGAATTGCCATTTTAGGAAGTGTACTTAAAAAAATATTTATTTATAATATAAAACTAGAAAATCAGGAAAGAGTTTTGTGAATTAATGTAGTTTTGTTAGTATCAACAGATACTTTCATTTAGAATTAAAAGGATTATGATAATATAAATGTTATTTAGACACTTATATATATATATATATATATATATATATATATATATATATATAGACTTTTGTATAATAAAAGGAGTGAAATTCCAGCTTTTGATTAAATACCCAAAATAGAGTTAATGGTTGCTCTTACGAAATCTACAACATGTTAGTGATAAGGTAGATATATAGTTCCATAAATGTATTTATATGAATTGATCACATAAATTTTTAAAGGCTCTGCATATTTCAAAAGACTTTCAAAAATATGTGGTCATATCACGTGCGCCCATCATACGAACAAAATTGAGGCATAACAATTTATGGTATCAAAAATTAAGATACAATTAGTAGGGTTTAACCTAAGATGGGTGTAGGTAGGATAGAAATTTAGCTTGGGGACCTATTTTATTATTATATAGGTATACATAGATAAACACAATACTCGTTTTATCTTTTGTTAGTCAAATAATTTAAATTGTTATAACTTTTGAGTCCTTACTTTAATAATAAGTTTAGGTTGAGATGGTACGAGGTTGTACTAGGAAGCCAACTAAATTTGCCGATGGTTTTATAGCATAGGTGTTATGGATGGAGCTTAATTTCATCAAGAGAAGCCTTAAATCAGAGTTCACGAGACTTGAAGACACGTGAAAGTTTTAAACGGTTTTGGAGCTGATCGTAAAATCCAGTAGATAAGCCTTATTCAAAGGCTATCTCAACAAATTCAGAAATACTGGATGTGTCCCCACTGAACTGCCTGCAACCGCCCACCACAAATCTCGTGTGGAGGATTTTGTGAGGGAGTTACAAACATGTGAAAAAAAAAAATGAATGCTCGGTGAGGACCTCCAGGTGCTATAGAGAAGAAAAAAAAGATTATGTAATCTCTTAGTGAGATCATAAGAGCTTCTGAGAGAGTGTTTTTGAGGGCTTGTACCTGATTCAACTCTTAGTGAAGCCTTGCAGATCCTGTGCCGCCATGGACGTAGCCCAGTTTGGGTGAACCACGTAAAATCCTCGTCTCTCGCTATTTTTGGATTTTGGTTCCTATTATTATTTTGTGTTTTGATTTTGATTATATCGCAATTGCGTGCTTGGCCGTACTAATAGTGATTTTATTAGAGGAATATTTGTGTATTCCCTATCAAATTGGTATCAGAGCCTGGTTTTCTTCATTTATTACGGTCGAACAAATCAACAAAGAGATGGCAGAGACAAGATCAAAATCGAGAAATTCAATGGTCATAATTCGGATGGTGGAGGATGCAAATTGAGGACTACCTATATCAGAAGGATCTTTACCTTCCATTAGAGAGAAAGAAGCCGGATTCAATGAGCGACTCAGATTGGATGATTCTGGATAGGAAAGCCCTGGCCACGATCAGATTGTCGTTGACACCTCAAGTGGCATATAATATTGCAAAGGAAAAGACCACTGTGGATATGATGACCGCTTTAACAAAGCTGTATGAAAAACTTTTCACCTCAAACAAGATATTTCTCATAAAAGAGCTCTTCAATTTGAAGATGGCTAAGAATAGTTCAGTGACAGAGCATCTGAACGAGTTCAACACGATGATTAATCAATTGGAGTCGATCTCTGTTGCTTTTGATGATTCATTCAGGGCTCTTTTTTTCTTATGTTCCTTGCCAGAGAGTTGGGACAATCTTGTGATGACAGTCAGCAACTCGGTATCAGGTATCCTTACATTCAATGATGCAGTTAGTTGTATATTGAATGATGAGATGGGAAGAAAGGCTATGAGTGGGACTTCTACAAGTACTGCACTCATGGTGGATACTAGAGGAAGATCACAGGAGAGGAAGAAGTCAGAGAAAGGTCGGTCCAAGAGCAGAGAAAAGTCCAAAGGGATATTTCCCATGAAGTGTTGGAACTGCGGGAAGAAAGGTCACATGAGCAAGGATTGTTGGGGTAAGAAGAAGGAAAAAAGTGCAGAGAGTAGATAGAAGGTTAGGAAGCAAATGTTTTGAGTACTATTGAGCGGAATTTTGAGGATGTGTGTCTGTCAGCCGGCGATGGGCAAACTTAGATCTGTGGTTTGTAGACTCAGGGGCTTCTTACCATTGCAGCTCAAAGAGACACCTATTTTCATTTTATCCAAGGAGATTTTTGTCATGTCACAGTTGGCAATGGACAGCAATGCATAATTGTTGGTAGAGGAACAACTGTACTAAAACCAGTGACATGCGGAGAATTGAAACTTGCACAAGTCAGATACATCCCAGAGTTAAAGAAAAACCTAATTTCTACCAGTCAGCTTGATGTTGAGGGTTATGTATCCATTTTTGGTAATTCTTAGTGAAAAATTACTAAAGGGTCTATGGTTATTGTCAAAGGGAAGCGGACAGGCACTCTCTACTTCTTGGCAGATAGTGAGAGTTCAATTTCAGTGGCAGCAGGAGACATGGGTATAGTGACTACATTATGGCACAGGAGGCTCGGTCATCTTAGTGAGAAGAACTTAAATATTCTACACAGGAGAGAGCTTTTACCTGGGCTAAAGAAGGTGAATCTAGAGTTTTATGAAGAGTGTATCTATGATAAGCAGAAAGCAATGAGTTTTCAGTTAGCAAGAACTCATAAGAAGACTGAAAGGCTGGAGTTGGTTCATTCAAATGTCTGGGGTCCAGCACCAGTGGCATCATATGCGGGCAATAAGTACTTTGTCACGTTTATAGATAATTTCAGCAGGAAAGTCTGGGTGTTTGCTATGAAGGAAAAGTCTGAGGTCTTTGGCATCTTCAAGAGATAGAGAGCCATGTGTGAAAGCCATACTGGAGCAAGTCTCAAGTGTCTCAAAACAGATAACGGTGGTGAATACTGCAGCAGAGAGTTTGATGTCTACTGCACAGAGCATGGAATCAGAAAGATCAAGACCGTCCCAGGGACACCAGAGCAGAATGGTGTGGCAAAAAGAATGAACAGGACCATTCTTGAGACAGAGAGAAGTATGAGGTTTGACTCTCTACCTACATATTTTGGGCGGCAGCACTGGACACCGCAGTGTATTTGATCAATAGGAGTCTATCCAGTGCATTGGATGGTGGGATTCCAGAGGAGGTTTGGACTGGAAAACCGGTAAAACTTTCTTTTCTTAAAGTATTTGGCTGCATTATTTATTCTCTGATTAAAAAGAGAAGAGGAGTAAGTTAGACTCAAGTCTACAAAGTGTTTTTCATTGGATATGATGGCGATGAGTATGGCTACAAGCTCTGGGATTTCAGAACAATAAGATCATTCAGAGCAGGAATGTGGTATTTGATGAAGAGCATACTTACAAAGACAGGAAAGATGCAGTGGAAGAAAGAAATAGGAGTTTATAGAACTCGATCCTGTCAGAGATGGAGAAATTCCCCGAGTGCAAATGAAGATGGAAACTCTGAGGAGTGAAGGAGGAAGATGTGGTTGAAACAGATAGCCACATGCATACACCGGTATCTCAGCCGGTGTCCCTATAGTTGAGGAGGACCACGAGGGTTACTAGGCCATCACAGAGGTATTCTGCTAATGATTATGTTTTGTACACAGATTCTAGAGAGCCAGAATGTTTTGTTGAAGCCATGCAGGATGAAGCTAAGTCAAGTGGGAGTTGGCTATGAAAGAGGAGATGGACTCTTTAAAGCAAACAAGACTTGGGATCTTGTGAAGTTACCCGTTGGCAAGAAAGCTCTGTTCAACAAATGAGTGTACAAGATGAAGAATGAGGCAAATAGTACCAAGATACAAGGCAAGGTTAGTTGTCAAGGGTTATGCACAGAAAGAGGGAATTGACTTCCAGAGATCTTTTCCTCAGTAGTCAAGATGACATCCATCAGGATGATTCTGAGCATGGTAGCAGTGAGGATCTTTATCTAGAGCAGCTAGATGTGAAAACAACATTTCTTCATAGATTTGGAGGAGGAGCTGTACATGCACCAGCCAAAAGGTTTCCAGGTCAGGGGGAAGGATGACATAGTCTGTAGATTGAAGAAATGTTTGTATGGTCTGAAGCAAGCTCCGCGGCAATGGTACCTCAAGTTTGACAGTTTTATGCTAGAGAAGGCTTCACCAGATGCCAATCAAATCATTGTGTGTACTTTTAGAGGTACGTTACAAATGAGTTTATTATTTTATCCTTGTATGTGGATGATATGCTTGTAGCAGATTCCAGTATGAGGAAGATAGAAGAGCTCAAGAAACTGATGGCAAAGAAGTTCTCAATGAAGGATTTGGGAGAGGCGAAGCAGATTCTTGGTATGAGGATCAACAGAATAGGAAACGAAAGCTGTGGCTATCTCAGGAGGACTATGTAAAGAAGGTGCTGAAGAGGTTCCATATGAAGAATGCAAAGGCAGTGTCAACACCTTTGGCAGCACACTTCAAGCTCAGCAAGCAGTTGTGTCCAACAACTTAGAAGGCAAGGGATGAAATGATTAGAGTTCCATATGCCTCAGCCATGGGAAGTCTAATGTATGCAATGGTTTGCATAAGACGGATATCGCACAAGCAGTGGGAGTAGTCAGCAGGTACATGCAGAATCCAAGCAAGGAGCACTGGAATGCAGTGAAGTGGATCTTGAGATATCTCAGGGGTACATCAACTTACAGTTTGTGCTATGGAGGTGATAGTCTTCAAGTACAGAGATTTGTAGATGCCGATCACTCTGGTGACAGAGACAGTGGGAGGAGCACCACTGTTATTTTCATGTGGTGATACAACAGTGAGCTGGGTATCTCGGTTGCAGAAGATAGTGGCATTGTCAACTACAGAAGCTGAGTATGTGGCGATCACTGAAGCTAGTAAAGAGATGATCTGGTTACAGAGGCTGATGGAGGAGCTCGGCAAGGAGCACGAGTGTAATACATTATGGAGCGACAGCCTGAGCGCAGTTCACTTGGCAGGAATCCAGCATTTCATGCAAGAACCAACATATTCAGCTTATGTATCATTTCATACACAGTGCGTTGGATGAGGAGCAGTTGAAGCTAGAGAAAATTGATGGAGCTAAAAACCCTGCAGATATGTTCACCAAGGTTGTGAGCAAGACAAGTTGAGTCTCTGTTGCAACTTGATGAAGCTTTCCAAGAGATAGATCAGGAGAGCGCAACACAGAGAAAGAAGGTAGATCTAAGATTGATGTCATTAATCTCCAAGTGGGAGATTGTTATGGATGGAGCTTAATTTCAACAAGAGGAAGCCCCAAATCAGAGTTCACGAGACTTGAAGACACATGGAAGTTTCAAACGGTTTTGGAGCTGATCGTAAAATCCAATAGATAAGCCATATCCAAAGGCTATCTCAACAAATCTAGAAATACCGGATGTATCCCTACTGAATTGCCTGCAACCGCCCACCACAAATCTCGTATAGAGGATTTTGTGAGGGAGTTACGAACCTGTGAAAAAAAAATGGAGGCTCGGTGAGGACCTCCGGGTGCTATAGAGAAGAAAAAAAGGTTATGTAATCTCTTAGTGAGATCATAAGAGTTTCTGAGAGAGTGTGTTTTGAGGACTTGTACCTGATTCAACTCTACTACAAGAAAATACTGAAATAACGACGCAAATTTAGTGACGCAATTATGCATCGCTAAATGCGACACTTTGCGATGCCTCCGTGATAACAAAAACATTGCAACGCAATTAGCAATGCATTAGCGACTCAATAAATCAAAAAATAAAAAAAAATTAATTTTTTTATTTAGTGATGCAAATAATGCATCGTAATATTTTTAAATTAATTTTTTATAAAAATAAATATGGGGAAAAAAAAATTGCGACGCAACTCAGTGCGTCGCAATGTTTTTAAAAGAATTAAATATGTTAAATAGCGAGGATTAGCGATGCAATAAACTAGAAAAAAAAAAAAATATTTTTAATATAACGACGCACCAATTGCATCACAAATAATTTAAATAAAAATTATTTTTTATAAAATTTAAATATTAGAAAAAAATATTGCGATGCAACTCAGTGCGTCGCAATGTTTTTTAAAAAATTAAATATGTTAAATAGCGACGTATTAGCGATGCAATAAATCAGAAAATTAGAAAAATTATTTTAATTTAGCGACACACATACTGTATCGCAATTATTTTAAATAAATTAATTTTTATAAAGTATAAATATAAGAAAAAATAATTACGATGCAACATAGTGCGTTGCAATATTTTTAAAAAATTAATTATGTTAAATAGCGATGCATTAGCGACGCAATAAACCAAAAAATTAGGAAAATTATGTT